>NW_020769366.1:6547032-6637032 GCF_900518735.1 Pseudonaja textilis | reverse complement strand
TTCCTTCCTTCCTTCCTTCCTTCCTTCCTTCCTTCCTTCCTTCCTTCTTTTCAGAAATCCCTGGGAAAAGTGACATAGATCCACTTGAGATGCCCTGATTCTGATGCTTCCAGGGCCAAAGGTTAAAAACATGGCAAGACTACTTGTACTTGTGAGCTTGTGGGGCAAACGTCACATGCCGGTCAACATTGTCACACAAACATCCCAGCTCTCTACTTATATGAGATGTTAGGACACAAACACACCTGGTTAGCATTTATGTGATGATGTCCAATTTCTCAGTAATTGTGTTTATATCCAGGCCTTTTAAAGACGTCATGTCAGCTGTTAATAGGCCTTGATTTGCCAGTAAGCCCATCTGGGAAGGGCTGCTGGAGGAACCTGAATTTTTGCCTGCTGATTTATAGTGGGATTCTCTTGAAAAGACCGTCAGGGGCTCTCCACAGTCCCTGCTCCACAGTTCCTTCAGAGGCACTAAAAGGCTCAAATGGGCTCATTACAATAACCGTCTATGTTTCCTGGTGTAAAGTCAGATCCAGGGATGAGTTCATGGATCCTTACCCATTTCAGAGCTTTCTTGCCGGTCTAAAGTTCATCTGAGTCCTTGTTATCTTCTTGACCATTAAAGAAACAGTAACTGAAAAGCTTTCTTAAAAACAAAACCCCCTGGTGAAGTGGTCCAAATGAACAACCATCTAATTCAAAACCAAAGATAAATAAATGCTGATTAGAAAAGTCAGAGGAAGCAGAAATAAGAAGTCCTACTGAAGAGACAGAAAGCAATGAGACACTTGACACCACAAACTCCATGTTGCTTGTCACAAACTCTACTTTGTTCCACGATTAATTAGAGGCAAATTTGTGAAAATAAGACCCACAGTTGCACAGCTTCCATTTCAAATTAGGATTGGATTATGACAAATTCCACTTACGGCCCTTCCAGTAGCCATTCCCTAGGAGTGGGTTTGCCAGAGAAGTTTTTCTGCATAAACATTTCTTTTCTGGAAACAGGAGGTTATAATAAAATGCAAGGCTCTCTGTCCTGCTAAAGGTGGGAATCGGGAACTCAGTTCCTTTTCAAGGAAGCGGGAAGGGAAGAGAATTTGCAATGCCCTGAGGGTCCCGGGAGAGTGTCTGTCCTCCAAGAGGGGGGAAATTATCCCCCCCCACCTTAATGCCAACAGAAGCATGGCCTCACTTATGAATGTTGGACTATGCAACCCACTGACTAGATTTCTTTCCCCGTTACATTCCTGGTTTCCATTTGCAGAGGAGCTGTAGGTCATGGCGGGAGAACCAGATCCAGGGCCAGGTTCAGTCAGAAAATGGGAAAGGTTTTTTTTTTTCAATATCTCCCTTGCCAAACGCAGAGCAGGAAAGAGATGGGAAATAAGAGGATGTGAATTTAAACTGCACAATAAGGAAGACACTTCAAGCCAAGGGTTGTGGACTCCACTCAGGGTTTTAACAGTACTCTGTCATTTTGCTGTGGTTACTTCTGCTCATATATTTTCCTTGTAGGCAAAAAATGTGCGTCAAGGGCAGCTTTAGGTCAAATATACACAAACAGAGAGTCTTAAGGTTATAACAGGGGGAGCCGAGAAGAGGCTCCTCTTGAACCCAAGGATAGATGATTTTGCAGCTAAGGTCCACATGTGTCCACTGAGCAGGAATTAAGTGGAAAGGCTGGGCGGCTACGGTGGGCCTTGGCTTTCCGCATCCAAGAGGATCAGAAATCCCAACCTTTACCACATCCCTACACCTCAGCCAGCGTTTCATAGAACTAACAAGAATAAGCGAGCACACAATGCTAATTCATGAAGAAGGCAAGGCTGGAACCCAGAGTCACAAAGGCAATTTTCATTTTGCAGCCTTCCGGCAGGCTTTTTGTCATGGCGTCCGCCCTGGATGGAGGATGGGAAAGGAGGGGCTCCATTCATAGATCTGCCCACCTCTGAACAGCCTCTGGCAATGGAAGATGCTGAAGCGCTTCCTACGCTGGACCAAGTTGATCCAGAAGCCTTGCGGTTATGATCCCAACAGTCCTCCAAACAGGAAGGGAGCCTTCTGGAGTTTCTTTTTCGGGGCAATAGATTTTTGCCTCTCTCATTAAATTGAAGGAGCAAAAAAAAAAAAAGAGACAAAAGGGAATAAACTTTTGTCAGTGTTCTGGTTATTTCCCATCCCACCCATAAAATTCTGAAATCATCCAACACGTGGAGACTCTCAGTCATTCAGGTCAGGGTTGTACCAAAGGTGCTTTTTCAAGAGGCAACTGGACCTTCTGAAATCCAGTTGCCTCTTGAAGAACTGAAGAAGCTTCTTGGATGAGAGGCAAAGTGTCTTCAAGGAAAAACAAAGAAAGTCCCGTTGCCTCTTGAGAAAAGCACCTTTGGGGCATCCAACTCAGTCATCCTTTAGAGAAGTTGAAAGAGGCAATCTTGTTAGAGTTTCCCTGAGATTCTGACTATTCTTGTGAAAGCAAGACTCAAACAATAACTTCGGCCCTTGAATCCTAAAAGTCCTGGTCCCAGACAACTTCATCTGAAAAAAAATACGGCTCTTAAGGGAACGCAGGCATTTGCATTTCATTTGAAAAGGACGGTCTCCCTTTCAGAAAGCTTTAATTGACTTGTGATCTGCCCACCTTATGACTGGATCCCATGCAGAAATCTTTAGGAAGGCTGAATTCTTTTTTCCTGGTACAGGGAACCGATCATTACCTTTCAAAGTGATTTGCAATCGGGAAGCCTTATCTTTTTGATTTCACGCTTCTCTGAAGTCGCTGTCTTTAAATTAAAAGCACTGCAAAACTGCCCCAAATGGTACATTATAAATTAAAGGGCGCATGAAGTGATACTTCACGCTAAAAATAAAACACATTTTTGTAAAATGTTTGCAAAAGACATGAAAATTAATGAAACTTTATAAATGAGTCCATGCAAAATGATATCCATCAGAAAATGACTGAATGATTCTAGAGTTGAATTTCAACTGTTCTAGAACTGAACTTGTTATTTAAGAATATGATCACTCGTGAAATAATGATATGATTAATATTATTTTTGAAATAGACACTTCAGAAAATAAAAATTGTTTGTTTAAAGCAAATTGAAATACAGGTTACCAAATTAGCATGCAAATTGTGTGAGTGTGTGTGTGCATTTGCACAATACTCCCTAGAGAAGGCTACATTTGCTCATCAAGAAAGGAAAAAAATATTGGCAACAATTATCTTTTTAAACGTAGTGTCTGTTACACTCTTATTCTTTGGACTCATGTAATTAGATCAGTGTTAAAATCAAGTTAAGGCATATGTTAACAAGAAAATGATGAACTGCAGAGAGAGAAATTATTTTTTCCTCATTGAAATCACTGTTCAGATTTCCCAAAATAAATACACATTTTCTTGAGGCAGAATAGATAGCTATATATAAATGAAGGAATGCATCCGCAATCTGAAATGCCTGGCCAGACGCTGTGCTGAAAACAGAAAGCAAAGCATCTCATTATTAAGATGAATATTTATTATGGCGAACCACCTCCGTTTATGGTGACTTTCTCAGCACAGATTAGCCTTGCCAGGCCCACATTTCAAAATAAAGAAATAAAGATAAAAGCATTCCTCCATGAATTTTCTAGAGCTGAAGTGGCTGTTTAAAACAAAACAAAAGTGGCCGGTTTATCCTCCCAGTCTGCAGAATTTGGATGTAAGGGATGATCACTGAAAATATGTGACATTCTGTAAATGAGAAACATATGTTGACACCAGCAAAAAAAAGATTTTAAGCCGACACATTTCTTAGAAACCTGTCAGTGATGACTTTGCTAATGTGCTAGTTTCATCTCGTATCCAGTTGAGGTTAATATTCTTGGATAAACACATGCTTACCTCACCACTCACTCTTTTAGCCATTTTGAGTTTTCTTATCTGGATCTTTTTTTCTTCCAGCGGTATCCTTTTGAAACGGCAACAGGCAGGACTCTAGACCAGATCCTGGATCTGTTCATCCCATCATTGACCCCCCAAAGTGCATTTGTTACTGACTTTGCAATCATGGGTCCATCTCAGGATTGAATCTAAATCTAATGTGGTTGTTGGACAGAATGTGTCAGAACGGATAGTTTCCCTGACTAAGAGGCTTAAAAATAGCGAAGATCCGCCTCATATTAAGGGATACACGGAGAGCCTTGTGGTGGTCACTGAAACTCCAGAGGTGGGGAGACACATTTAGGAATTCACTTCATTTCTGGAAAAAAAAAACACCCAAATTATATATTACTTCCTGGATTGCAGAAAGATTTACAAGAGGATAAATCATTTTACATCATTTCTAAAAGAAATATATTACAACACTCAAGAGATCAGCTTTTCTGGAAATAATCTTGGTTTTGGAATTATAATTGCTTTCAAAAAATAAGCAAGAAGTTCAATGCATAAGAAGTTTAATACATGTTAAAAGCTTATAATATATAATGCAATAATATATACTCAAATTATAATTAAGGCTGGAGGGAGGAGAAAAGCAGAAAAATCACTGAAAAATCTCCAGGATGTATATCAAAACAAGCAAACAGCCAACTAGCACATTCTTAAGGATGAAAAAGAAAGAAAAAAGAAAGTGCCTTAGCAAGCTAATGTATACACGGTAGCCTCTAATGCTAGAACACCTTTTAAAAAACAGTGCAGACCCTGGAACTGTGTAGAAATTGTAGCAAGATAAGGAAAATACGGAAAAGAATTCATCAGATCCCCCTCGTATGAAAACACTCCCTGGCCTATCACCAATCCCTCAGAATGGTTCATTAAGTTGTGGGGCATTTAAGCCCTTCCTTGTATATAATTTCTCACATTTGTCTTTCCTCCATTTAAAGCACGTCTGAAGCATATCTTGGACTTTCCTTCCGTCCCTGAATGAAACCTCCCATCATGCATGCCTCTCTCCTTTTTATTTTGGCTTCCTTGTCTCGGAGGCCTCCTCCCAGGGTCCATGAGGCTGCCTATTTCATGCCGGTTGCTTAGCCTCCCTCCAGGACACGTCCGACCCCGTTCTCCTCCTCCTCCCTGAGCTCCCTTCTCTGGCCGGCCGAAGGAACTCTGCCGCCTGTGAGTTTCTGCACCGAAGAAGGTTCTCCTCTCGCCTCCCAAAGCCACGGAGCAGCCCTGCCTGGGAGGCTTTCTTCGGGAGCGCCTTTCCAGGCTATCTGGAGCCCCCGCTGAAAGGCCGTGGCCTTTATTTTCAAATTTAAAACCGAACCGAGTAACAGGGATGGAAGGGACCTTGGAGGTCTTCTAGTCCAGCCCCTGCTCAAGCAGGAGACCCTAAGCCACCCCAGGCAAGTGCTTGTCCAATGTCTCCTTAAAACAGATTTAACCCCCCCCCCCCCCAAAAAAAAAAACATTTAAAGCCATTTTCTTCTTTGAAAAATGTAAGGAAAAGGAAAGAGGAAGTTCCGGGGAGTTTGTGATGAGGAAGCGTCCACTCATGACGGCCAGGAAACGGGGCGGCGTTTTGCTTGGAAGGAGAAACCTTCCACGTTCTGGCTTGTTGAAGGCCCCTTTGCTTGCACCCTGTCTAAGGGGTGGTGGGGTTTCCACCTTTGAGCCGATCTTCCTCTTCCTCTTCCTCCGGCTGAGCTGGACAATGTGGCAGAATCTTTGGTCCCGTTTCTTTCCCTGGAAGTTCAGGGAAAAAAGAAAGGCAAAAATGGCTGTATCAAAGGACAGAAATTCTACAAACCCCCCCTATCTCTCTCTCTCTCTCTCTCTCTCTCTCTCTCAAGGCCAGCCCCTTGAGTGACCTAGATCATATTCTGGGATGAGGTTTTTTTTTTTCTTTCTTCCCCCATAGAATTTATCCCGCCCCCTTTTTTTTCTCTCCTTCCTAGCTAGAAATGGAAGTAGCTTTTATTTGAAGTTGGAACGTTGCTGCCTTGTGGTCCCAAAAGGAGGTTTTGCTGAATTCCCTCCAAGGCCTTCGCTGCTTGGCAGAGGGGACGGTCGGAGGTGGTGGAGGGAGACATCAAAGGGCTTTGATGCAGAAAGTGGGACGTTTAAAGGGGGAATAAAATGGACATTCTTTCAATTCTATAAACAGTACCTGACAGGGTGTTTATTGAAACTTGTCTATCTGAAGCAGGACTGCAGCTTCTCCAGAGATAACTCTTGGGCTCAAGGCTTCCATGTTAAATTTTATCATTAGGTAGAATCACTGCCATCTGTAGGATGCAGAGGTAGCGGGGCGAACGGATGCTCAAGCAATTTTGGGTCCAAAACCCCTCGGCTTTTTTGAAGCTTTCATTTTCTTTGTCAATTCCCATCCAGGCCAGTTAACTTGAAAGAGTCATTACAGGCTTGCCAATCTCCTCCTCCTTCACAAAAAAACACACCCAGCCCTAAACTGCTCTCCAGGTTTGAGCTGTAATGTTCTCCAGGCCTCCGGAGCCTCCTTGGGTCTGGCTGCACATGAGAAGTTTTGGGGGAAGTTTGTGAAGGGGGTAGTGAGGAGTCTGTTACAGGCTGTCTTAGAAGAAGCCAAGGGTCTGGATCCCATCCAGTCTGTGGAGTTGGGCAGAAAGAGTTTGGGTTTCTGGGGAAGGCCCCCTGTTGGGAGCCGGACAGTGGATGGCACCCCTTGTGGCTTCCTGGGCCTCTCAAAAGCCTTGGATACCATCCCTGGTGTCTTCCTAAGCCAGTTACAGATGGGGGGAATTGTTCTGCCCCTTACTTGGTGGGAAGTCTCAATTTATGGTTATGGAGGAGAAGAAGCCAGCTGAGTGGCTGCTCACTTGAAGGGCTAGTTCTTTCCCCCCTACTCTATCATGTCTACGAGAGGCTGTTGAAAGAGGTCTTCCATGAGTCTGGAGCAGGGCCTAGGCCGATGGTATTCAGCCTGCTGTCATCACCCTGGACATTCCAGCGATGTGGAAGCCTCAACATTGTGTCTAGATGCTGTGCAGCTCCAGACTGCAGGAAACAAGTTTAAATTGAATTCGAGGAGGTCAGATTGGGAGTTGGTTGGATGAAATGACCGGGTGAAGCCAGCCAACTCTGGTGATACGATATACTCTGGGCTGAACAGAAGATGTCTTTCTCAGCCGTGGCAATTTTGAGACTTTCAATCAGAATTCCCTCCAGCAAGGAATTCTGGGAGTTGGAGTCCACACATCTGGAATATGCCACTCCCTGAAATGCAGATGGCTCCAACAATTTTAAAATTCTGTGAAGCAACGAGGACCTGCATAGGAAATCCTTGTGATGTGGGGCCATCACAACTCTTCTTGGCTAATCCTGGGGCCTCCTCACTAAATCAAATACTGGCCGAATCATCGTGTTGACTTAGCTGGCTATGAATCTAATATATTCAAAAATAACTTCAATGCTGTTAAAACAGCGTTGTCACCAGGAAGTGAATAAATGATGTAAACGCGTACGTGCACACACAAGCAAAGATACAGGCACACCTCTCTGTCCACAAATGCAGTTCCTCCTGATTCCTCCTGATACTGGCCACCCGACATTGCATACTGCAGGAACATAGAAGATCGATGCCTAGCATCGATCGGGCACCTCTGCCTCAGCTCTCTTCTTCCACGTTGTCTCATTGGACACAAGTGACAGTAAGCTCTTCCGGGATGGCCCGTCCAGAGAAAAGCAGCTGTCAGGAGAAGACCAAAGAAGACTTCTCCTCCCTCCCCTTTAGTTTTCTCTCGAGCTGTCTGGAGGAACTTTCTGTCTTCTTGCCATTTGAAATGCCACCATCTAAATAGGCTAAATTAAATCTTGGCCACCATGGAGCAAAAGCATCCTAGACTTGGAGTTTAGATATCTAATGTTTTAGTTAATCCCTGCACTTAACCTCTTCTAATCTAGCCTATGACTACAAATAGTTGGATTTATTTATTTCCTTATTATAAGAAACTTTAAGCTAGCTCATTCAAAAATGAATTCCAATGTTTTAATTTCATCAATGATAAAAAATACAGAGTTAAGAGGAAGAAGAAGAAGAATTTGAACCCTGCCCGATCAATTTTAATGGGTTGTCAGAGAGTACACCATTCTGCCCGGGTGACATTCAGGCACAGGACAATGTTCCTTGCAAGAGTCCAACTCCTTGCAAACATGTTAATACCACTTAACCTCTTTTGAACCCTCCACCTACTGTGTGCAGCAGAGACAAAAGGAGTCTTTGAAAATCCTTCCTGTTGCTTGGATGGCAATAAACACGGTTGGTGTTTTAATCTTCTTCCCTTTCAAGACAGAATATTGAGGGCCCTTGCAAGGTGGTTTTCCTTTTGTGATGGAAAATAGGCAGCACGAATCTTCTCCTGCATGAACAGAGGGTGGGCCGTCAACACTTGAGAGATGAATGGGGGGTCTCCAGGCAGGGTTAAACCGAGGGTTGGGCAGAACAAACAGAGAGGGCACCTTTAGGGGAAATGACTCCTGCTTGGCAGCTCCTACAGGCCTCAGCTGGGATGAGAGGAGATGTAAACAAGGCAGATCTGGAAGGGCCCAGAGGCTCACATTGCATTGAGATGGCTGGGCACCCCTTCCCAAACACAAGTGGGAAAAGTGCAGAGAAGACCAATGAAGAGGATCAAAGGCCCCTGGAGACTAAAACATTACAAAGGACAGTTGCAGGAATTGGGTAGGGCCAGTCTAGAGAAAAGAAGGACGAGGGGGGACAGGATAGCCGTCTTCCAGTATTTGAGGGGCTGCCCCAAAGAAGAGAGGGAGTCAAGCTATTCTCCAAAGCATCTGAAAGCAGGACAAGAAGCAACGGATGGAAACCTAATCAAGGAGAGAAGAAATCTAGAACTAAAGAGAAATTTCCTAACAGGGAGGACAATTCACCAGTGGAACAGAAATTGCCTCCAGAAATTGTGGCGGCTCCATCACTGGAGGCTCTTAAGAAGAGATTGGACAGTCACTTGTCTGAGATTGGATAGGTTCTCCTGCTTGAGCAAGGGGATGGACTAGAAGACCTCCATGGTTCCTTCCAGCTCTATTCTGATTGATTATTACATTTCTGGATGAATAATGAACACGACTAACCCAAATAAAGAGAGGGAATTTACACAGATGTGTATTGGAAAAAACACTTGACCCCCCCAGAACGAAACCTCTGTTTGATGGGCACTCACCCTCGCGGCTGTCATGGAAGTGCCGTTTTCTGCCCCCGTGCATGGCCTGCATCTGGCGCAGCCCCATCTTCTGCATCACGGCAGCATTGCAGTGAGGGCTTCGTCCCAGCAGCAGCAGGCAAAATGCTGCTTTCCACCTCAAAGGATCCCGGTAACCACAACAGCCTTGAAACCACCGACTGGATGATGACAGGGGGTGAACCTCTTTGGGCGACGGTTTTAGACATAGCAACACATAAGCACAATAGTCTGAACTCTGTAAAATGTACAAATTTAAAAATATACAGCTTGAGAATCAGTTGGGAATAAAAGACAGATGGGTGATGTGATAGAATAACCCCGACGCCCAGAATTCCCCAACCAGCTGTCTGGGGATGGAAGTCCAGGCATCTTCAACTTGCCACGGTTGAGGAAGCCCACGTCAGACCCTGGGCAGGATGCGACCCAGAGATCTCTCCCTCTTCTCTTTGGCTCCAGGGTGCAGGGCAGGGAATCGGGGCCTGAGGTTCAGGAAAGGGGATCCCCAAAGAATCTAAAAAGCTCCCTAAGAGAAAACAGGTGTTTGACTGTAGAATTATTGATGCAGAAAGATGTTGGGCTTCTTCACTGAATCTCTTCAAGGGGAAGTAAAGCATCTCCACCCCCCAAGCGTTTAATTTAGATCTTTGCTCAGAAGGGGAGGTGGGACTGGATGGCCTCGGTGGGTGCATCCAGGATTCCAGCAGGGCTGTCCAAACTATTCTGTCTCCTGAGCTATACCAAGACATGATTTCCCTCGGCCCTTACGGAGTGGAAGAGCTTCATACAGAAGACGAAGTTTCGAGATCTGAAGGAGAGTCCATCTCCTTAAGAGGCACTGCCTGGCACTCAGAGACCAAACTCTAGAGAAAGGGTGGAACGGGGGTGGGGGGCAGAGGGGGGAGAACTTGAAATACAAGGCTGAAAAGCTTCCACAGCCTTCTGCAAGGTTGACGTAGGGCCAATTCCACCCTTCATTTTCTTCCCAGCTGGGTTGCTCTACAGAAGCCACCAAAGGCCTGGGAGCCCGCTTCCCCCTTTTGCATCTCAGTTAAAGAAAGGGTCACATCGAGAGCCTCGGCTGACGGAATGTTTAGGAATGTGACCAGGCTGTAGAGAGACGTGGGCGAGGTTCGCATGGCTCCGCTAATGCAAAAGAGAGAGAGAGAGAGGGAGGGAGGGAGGGAGGGAGGGAGGGAGAGAGAGAGAGAGAGAGAGAGAGAGAGAGAGAGAGAGAGCAGGGCACCGGAGACAGGCACTTGTCCATGTGGCCGAAGGAGAGGAGCAGCACTCATCTTCATATCCTTCTTTTTACGATCTTATGACGCGTTCCTGATGAACGGCTGTCAGAAATAAAACACTGGACATTGAATGGTTGCATGGGTTCATTTTAAAGAAGGGAGAACAGGTTCTGTAGAGCAAAGGTGGCCTCCCTATCCAGGTATTGCTACGCATAAAATCTCGGCAGGTTTTCCAAGGATTCTTCTTGAAACAGAATCGCTGGGCTGATCCAGTTGACACAGAAAGATTTGCGTGCAAACATGCTCCAGCGCTCAGATGATTTGTCCCTGCGCATTGCACAAAATACAACGATCCCCTTGCAAGTGATGCCGCAGGAGAACCGGAAGGGCTGCAGGGGTTTGTGATCTGTATGAATCATCCGCACGCTTGCAGGATTTTTGTTTGCATTGTTTATTCCGTGGTTTGCAAGCCCTTGGTGGTAAAGGACTAATGAGCACCATGGAAATGTTTCCTATCCCCGACGTTTCTGAGAAAAGGCCCTCCCCAAATTGCACCCTCTTTGCCTCTGCTGGGCTCAAATTAGCTGAAGTCTTGTAGGCTTTGCGTTTTCTTTTTAAGCCTTGATTCAAGGGGACATTCTTGGTAACAACTGAGCATTAAGTAAACGCATAAGTATGCCTGAACTGGAGCATAACTAAATTGGAGCCTTGAGAGAATCGCTCTTTTGGCACAAAGGAATTGGAGAGCGGGGTTTCCAAAGGGCCCAAACATACGGCTGAGCTGCCTTTCCCTTCCCTTTCCTCTCGGCGGCTGCTGCTGCGTCCCCCAAGGCCCAGCCGGCCAAGCACAAACAGGATGTTTAGCCTTTCATGGTTACTTGCATCTGTGGCTCCTGCAATATGGATGAACTAAGCAGCAACAGGAGGACATCAACGTTGAGACATTGTTCTCAAATCGGAGTCTCTCCCAATAGCAGAACAAGCTTTTCAGCCTCAGGTTTCCTTCTTCATGCGGAGAACCCTCCCTGGTCTCTGTCATAGGTGGAATCACGGCCTAAAGGGGTTTTGTTTTAAATGTAGCTTGAGGAGACAAAAGTGAAACCAACATCACCCCCACTGTCTTCTGCCATCCTGCCATCCTGCTTGGAAATTAAGGGCCCTGAGTCCAATGGGTTGGACTAGAAGACCTTCAAAGGACCCTTCCACCCCTATGCTATACGATGATATTCCTTCTAACCTGTTCAGTCTTTTTCGCAAATTGTGAGAAAAGGGCTCGATCTGATAGAGCCTGATACTCGCTAGCATATTAGTGCCTCTATGAAATCAATATTTCAGAGTTAGAAAGTTAATAACACTGGCTGATTTTGAAAAAAACATCTTTCACAGAAAAATCAGGATTATTATAAATTTGATGGTAAATTTGAATTCTGGACTCTGCGGTTTTGAACTACTAATCAAAATTTGCTCTCTGTAGACAAAGTAAAAAGTGAGGAAGCGGGAAAGAGGCAGGAAAAGATTTTGGAAATGAATTAAAGCCAAATGAAAGCTAAATAAGTTAGAGATTAATCCCATTCAGATGTAATACAAATGGCATCAATAACACTAACAAAATTTGGGAGGTTAGAAAACAGAAATTGGAAAAAAAGAAAATTGCCTACTGAGTTACCAAATGTGGAGGGGAGACTTTGCCCCCATTCACAGAGAGAGGCATTTTAGAGAAGGCCCAGCCTCACAAGACAGTTAAAAAATAAAAGTAGGGTTGTCTGAAAAGCCTTGGAAAGCCTGCTGCTGTGTAAGTCCTGAGTGGAGAAGAGCCTTGCAGGAGCTCCTGCCTGGAGGTCTGGGTGATGTTCCAAGTCCTGAACCCGTTGCCAGGAAAGGGATCGCACGTGTGGCCTGGACAACTGAACACAGGCGATGCTTGTCACCTGATGAAGGTCCCTGGAGGAGGCGGAGAGTCTCCTCATGTCAGCACCTCTGACACAACATTTGGACGGCTGTCCCCCATTTTGGAGACACTTCAGCTCCCCTCCTGGCATGTCCCGTGCTGGGACTTGGCTGCCACAGCAAGCCTGCTATTTTCCTGCTGCTGCTGCTGCTGCTGCTTGAGAGGCAGAGCAGCTGCCTCCATCTTGACGGAGAGATATGTTGGCCTGAGCCTCCTTTCAAAAGCCTGGCTCTGGGTCCTGCCTGTCAGCACTCCTTCACCGAGAGCCACGGAGGAATCGCGCTCGCCTCCCTTATCGTGCGGACTTGTATGTAGCACTTCATTTGCTCAGGGCACCTCCTGTGGGCAGGAAACGGCAGATGACCCACTCAGAAGTTTAGGCCATCACCTCACCTTTCTCCTTAAGGGTCAGGTGCAGCGTGCGCAGCCCTGTTATGTTGTGACAGGCCCTTGGATTTCCTGACGAAATGGACTTTTGGTGATGGATGCTTTCCACCAGAGACTCTGGCTGCCCTCCGTCCTTCTCGCCCCCTCGCAAGAGTTCAAAGCAGAGGGATGAGGTGGTTTGACCCTCTATTGATCTGTCTAGTATGTTGGGCATCCCAGGATCTTACAATTCAACACAATTCTTTAATTAAACTTCGATAGAGAACTAGAGAAGTCGTGTTAACTTTATTTTCCTTCCTCCTGTTTTCCCACAAGGGCAGGGTCCACTTTTGTGGATTGACCAAGTGTTGATCCATTGGTTGCAACAGGAATTGGTTGACCTCTTGGTCACTCAATGGGTCTCATGAGCTAGTTTAGAGTAAGTGGTCTAAAGCCACTCAATCGGCTTCCCTGGTTAAGGTAAGACTAGAATTCACCATCTCCTGGTTTCTAGCTTGGCCCTCATCCACAACCCCAAACTGGCTTTCCAGAGAAGTTGTGTTAACTAGTGAGTTCAAAGTCAGATTCCCTCATCTGCTGAGCATTTGAACTACTATAAATAGACCTGCCTAGATGTTCTGGCAGCCTCCTAGTTATACGCTCCTGTTGGTGCGTCGTTCATGCCAATCGGAAGAGGCTGGAATTCCACCTATCACTTTGCACCTTAAAGCTATGCGGGCAGCAGCCCTGCACAAGCATGTTTCAGATGTGGGTGAAGGGAGCTCTGGAAGAGCAGGAAGATCCAGGGCACCAAGATTTCCTGGAAGCAGGAGAGGAGCACCACAGCTGCAGTGTGTGGACATGTCCTAAATGAAGCGCTTCTCCAGGCTTTGTATCACAAGGGGATTTCCAGTTTCTGCAGTATGGAGAAGGTTAGCATGAGGACCACAAAGTCCAGCTTCTGTTGTGGAATTTGTTTCTCCTTGCAAGATTGAGCCAGTGATTGCCAAATTCCTGGTGAGGAAACTGATCACTATGTTTCCAGTATATTTCTGTGAAAATATATTACATGCCAGAAGCCCAACTCTTACATTTCATGGAAGGCCCAGAGGAGGCTGGGTGTTCTGTGTCAGCTGATATTGTTTTATAAGTGGAAAACTCAACCCTCCTATTCTTGGTGAGTGAATCATTCTACAAATCCTGGTTCTGCTTCACGGAGCAAAAAAAGGCAATCATCTTGTGACTTCGTCTTCACAAACATCCTCCCTGAAAAAGGCACATGAAGATGTCAAGAAAATGGATTGTGCAGAAGTCAATAACAAACACATCCCCTGGCTGAAAATCTCCATAAAATGCGACCGTATTTCTTTAGAAGTCCTGACCAGTAGCCGGAGAAATTCCAAAAGGTGACAAAGGCCAATTATAATCTAGGAGCCGAGTTCTTCTTTTTTATTGCTGAAAGGGCAATTCCGTGTCTTTTTGGAAAGCAGTCGGAAGGGTCAGGGCCATAGATTCAGAGCTTCTGGGTAGGCTGTCAACAGAAGTATTATAAGTTAAGTGCAACGGGGTTCAGTCTTGGCTTCTATGTCAATAAACCCAAAATACTTCTTTTCCCTCATGTGAAATATTTCTGAGAACCATTTGCAGACTATTCTTTGCTGATCTCTGTGGAAATTAATGCAGTAAGGAAGAAATATTCCCTTACTTCAAAACTTGCATTAAAAAATAGCATTTCACTTTTTATTTATAAATAAGCATAATCAAATAAACAGTGATCAACCATTTGACTTCTATTTTGGGTATTTCCTAGCTGTTTTCCAGGACTGTTTTCTTCCAATGCAGCTTATGCTATAAAATTTTGCTTTTCAAGATTTGGAAAAAAAAAAAAGCATATAGTCAACAGCCGTTGATTAAAACCAGTGTAACTACCTAAATCCAAAAGGAGAAGATCAAAAGCAGATTTTTCAGTCACAGAATCAAAGAATGTCATAAAGTAAACATCACAGAAAGCATTTGAAAACCTAAATTAAAATGTCACCAACCCTATCTCTCCCTATGTAGAGAGACAACTCCACTGAGAAGACATTTAGAACGTATATCCCAATCCTTTCAGATTGTTATTGTTTAAACATTACAGGCTCAGAAACACATCAATAGCTGATGTAAGAAATTGGTAAGCCATCTTTTAATCTCCTTTAGTTCTTCATAATATGGGGAGATGACTCTTCAATTCAGCTGAGGATGTTTAACAATGTGGTGGAGTAGATCAGTGATCAGAAGAACCAACAGGCCCTACCAGTAGACATGGGGAATAGAATAGAATATAGAATATAGAATAGAAATAGAATAGGATAGAATTCTTTATTGGCCAAGTATGATTGGACACACAAGGAATTTGTCTTGGTGCAAATGCTCTCAGTATCTGAGGGTCCTTTGACCTCTCCATGCCTTGCTAAAGACTGACCAAGAATTGTATAAGAAAACAAACAGGGTTTCATGAAGACAAGCTGGGTATTCCACGGTCCATCTGCATGGCGATTTGCTGTCTAAATCATCTCGTTCTCTCTCCTTCAAACACCCATAAAATTAATCTGGACGTATTTCCAAGCTGTTTCACATTCTTCTAACGTGTTCCTGCAGGAATGCGAACAACCAAGAAGTGACAGAGGAGCTGGATGAGGACTCTTTCATTCATCCTGGGTGGGCTAAATTTGTTCCGTGCATTTCTGTGAACCATCCAAATGAGACTGCCAAAAAGTCTTGATTGCCATCTGAAAGTGGGAAGGAAACAGCCAGGCAAGGCATCAGATATTCAAACACTTTCCAGCAGATACGCAGAGTCATACAGAACTGTTGGGCCAGGGGGGTTCTTAGAGAAGGACTCAGAATTAATGGAACCAAAGGTTCAACGTGTGTTCTTCCCTTCCCCACCATCACCATGTAAAAAGCATGATGGTGGTTCAAATTTCTGGATGATTCTTCTTTTGAACGGAAAACAAGCCCAAGATGGTATGGGTGTGTGAATCTTTCAAGATTTCTTTTGAAGGTAATTCCAACGGAGCCTTTGAGTCTAGAGCTGAACTGATTTGTTGGACTGAATCAATGCCCTTGACTTCGTTCAGTGGACTTTTGCTCATGGACGGGTTTATTGAATCAAAACTTTGAAGTGAATTACAAGTTCATCACTTTGAGTTGCGGTGCTAATGAATCAAATCCCAACTTTGAATTACGCTGCACAGGGATGGATTGGGACAACTCACTGTGGCCAATTCACCACAGGCAACTCGCCGTGGGACAACTTGTGGGACAATTCAACAAATAAAAGGTGAAATTAATTTCAATGCAACGGTGGCCAAAAATAATAAAATTAAGAAAGTCAATCCAGAAATACAAAAGTTAAAATAATGTTGTGCATTCGGAAGTAATGTGGATGACCTTGGACCAGTCACTTTCCCTCCACCCTAGAAAGGAGGCAACGGCAAACCATTTCTGAAAAACTTCCCCCCTAAAAACTGCAGGGATTTTTCTAGGCAATTGCCAAGAATTAAAAAAAACCAAAACCCTAACTCAAAGGCACATTCACACACACCAGAGGCGGCGTTCAGCAGGTTCTGACCAGTTCTGGAGAACCGGTAGTGGAAATTTTGAGTAGTTCAGAGACCCGGCAAATCCCATCTCCGACTGGAGATTTTACAGTGTCCTTTCCCTGCCAGGCCCACCAAGCCACACCCACAGAACTGGTAGTAAAAAAAAATTGAACCCCACCACTGACACCCACACAATGTATCAGTACACCTACAGACACAAAGTCTGAAAGTCAAACATTTGGATAAGCGCTCTTTTCCAAACAGATGGCCCAGATCCTGAAGTGCAGGCAATATTCTTGCAATACTAAAAAGAAGAGAGAACCTCATGTACTTTTAGACATAGCTATCAAAGCCATTGGCATTCGTGGTATCGATTTACCACAAACAGAGCTCTTAGTCTTGGAGCAAATCAGCGGTCACATAAGAGACAGAAAGCAGCCGTGTGGGCATCTGGGTGCCCCCAGTCTTTCCAGTGGCTACCAAGCAAACCTGAAGATACTCCTAAGCTGAGGTCAATGCCAGGGACATTTCCGTGCAATTTTCTTGGCAATAATAGGGAAATGCTTTGCTATTTGTCTTCTTCTGAGATTTTTCAAAGTCTACTACAGTGTTAAAAATTCTTGATAGATTCCCCCTCTTTCTAAATATTAACAAGGTCTCATTTTGCAGGCAAAGACATGGTGGCCCAGTCCTGTTGCTTATAAGGCAGTAGGAAGCTATATTTCTCCATGAAAAATGTTATCATATTTTACTAGTTTTTGCTGATTTCTTTTTTTTAACTAGCGGGTGGGGAGATTAATCTCCACTGAAGCAAATTCTTTCCAGTTGTCTTGATTGCGCTTGGTAACTGATTGCAAATGTTAAAGGAACAATGTTTTAATATCTTACATTTCCTGCCAAGTTACTTTAGATCAATTTAGAGCTTGAAGTTGGGATTGTAATAGAGTGAAAACTAGACAGAGTTTGATACCTTTGATATTCTCT
Source organism: Pseudonaja textilis (assembly GCF_900518735.1). Next base: position 6,619,741 of record NW_020769366.1, on the reverse strand, counting down.
ATGAATTTTGTCAGAATTCACCAATTTTCTAGCAGTTTTCAGAACCTCAAGGTTTTGATGCCAGAGAAGATGAACATGACGACCCAGAAACCACATTTCATGTGCTGAAATTAAATATACACAACTGAAGTTAAAAGTTTCCACGTTATAAATGGAGCAGCCTCTTGCATCAGAAGCCAAAACGCAAAGCTCTGCTTCCCAAAACGTTCTTTTTCGTTCCCTGTTCTAAATATCTAGTGCCCAGGATGATCAGCTCACTGTGACCCAAGGACATATTTTTTTTATAGAAAAAATAAAAAAGAGCTATCTGGAATAAATTCACACCCCCAATTTTCTCTCTCTGCTCATCAGAGATCTTAGGGGGAAAAGTAAACCTGAACTGGGATGGGATTTATTAAGTAGCTTGTGAGATGCACAACATCCAATCAATATGCAATTTAGGATAAGGTGATACTCCCAGGACCCGTCTTGGACATTTGGATCCATTTGATATTATGCAATTAAGCTGAAATAACCCTCAGTGAACGTTTCTTCAATTCTGTATCATATCTGCGTTTTTTTAAAAAAAGCTTCTTCCAAGGTGCCCCGAAGCTATCTATTGAGTTAATAAGTGCTGCCGGAGGTTTCTAATTTACAGAAGTTCTGTAATTCCCACAGTTCCATTCTTGCAATATTCATGACTAAATTAAAAACCAGAATAATACTATGGTGCTATCTCCACTGGGTCCGGTGAGAGATTAACTCTTATATTACAGATTCTGATTGTTATTATTCTTATTTTGAGAGGAAAGGCTACCGAGAGATCCCAATATTTATATTGTACACTCCAAGTTAGGAGGAGGGGAGACTTCAGGTTGATGCAATCCCATTGGACGGACCAGGGCAGGAAATCAACTCCTCCAGAAGGCTCAATGGAGCTTTTGATGGAGATTGGTCGTCAATGTTTCGTCCCCTTTGGCCAAGGTAATGGGTTCTGCCTATTTCCACCAGGATCATCTTTGCTACTACAGATTCCTGCACATCTATACAACACAATGGACTGAGGGGCTCCCCCTCACTCTGTACCCTGTGCCATAAAAGGGACTCTACGGTTCTTCCCCCTTTTGCCACAGCAAACTCACTTCAAAGCCAGTTTTCACCCAACTCATATGTGAAAATCCCTTCTGCGTTAATCATGATATAACAAGACCTGCCTTAAACATCTCAGTTGAGGAGACAGGGGAAAGTCTCTCTTTCTTTCAGGAATGGCCTTAACTGACCTGCCTTTTTACATGAAGAGGGATATTAACTCCTCCATCCAAGGCCTAAATTGGAAATCAGGATGGGCTTCTTTAAATTTCCCATCAAGTTCCCACTGGGAAGGCCTTTTTTCCAATCTGTCTCCTGCCGTTCCTGAAGACCTTGTAGCAGGGGGAGATTCGCAGGGCAGGGGTGGCATTTAGGCAGCTGTTTCACTTACTGTTGGACTGTAAAGGCAAATGGCTCCTTCAACCTATTCCTAGAAAAAAACCTATTATGTATTACATTTGTGAGCAGAGAATGCAACAGGCTTTCCATAAAGCACCTAGTTGCCCTGGGCTCTTCCTAAGTGCTGAACCACCAGCACTTCTAAAGGAGGGTCACCTTGGCTCCTTCAGCTGCTGGAAATGGAAGAAGATGGAGGGGCTTGGATTTATAGGGTATTGATTAGTCATGACTGAACTGTGTCCCTTTAACTCTGTGTGTGAGTGCAAGAAAATAATGATTATTCCATTCTTGAGAGGTTCCTGGACAGGGAAAGGGCTCGGCTGAAAGTGCCCAGATGGCAATTTAAATGGAAAAACAAACAAAAAACACCTGTCATGAAGGGGAGCTTGGACAGTAACACCTTGCAGGGTGAAGGAGACAGATGCCCCCAGGTGGTTGCAAAGCCATAATGGACAGAGCCAAAGGTATCACAGTGGTTGCTTTTAGGCTAAAGTCCCTTTACATTCAGCTTGTACCTCCCAAGATCTGAAGAGCTGGTGCCACCAACACCAGGAATTCCAAGAGGAGGATTAGAGGGCCTAATGAAGATACTGGCCTGCTGCCTCTTTTCCCTTTTCTTCTTTTTGTTAACTTGAAGACAGGAAATTACACCTGTCCCTCATTTGCAGAGTAATAACCATAAAGTCTTATCTTTGTTAACCAGGTGTTGACCTTTGGGGAGGGGCTCTGAAAGGAGGCTGCAAAGCCCCAAAGGCCGACGTCCACTTAGAGGGCAGAAGGGCCTGCAGAGCAACAGGTGGGCAGCCATGGAATTGGGCTGCTGCCTGGAGCTACAGAGACCCATCTGGGCAGCGGCTGGATGTCCCTCTGATTCGCCCTCCGTTAAATCAGAATCTTCTCCAAGGACGTACGAAGAGCTCCTTCCTCTTATTTCACACTCTTGGGCCTCCTCTGGGGCCGCTTAAGGCTCATGTTTATGGCTCTCAGGAAGGTCGACGTTGGCGGCATTTTGCACCTGAACCTGAACTGCTTGGGTGGAGGGCTGGACTAGAAGACCTCCAAGGTCCCTTCCCATGCTCTGTCAACCTTCGGGAATGATTGTCTTTTGCACAGGTACGTGGCAGTCTAATAAATGAGCAACCTAATGAAGGTCCAAGGAGAGGAGGGACGTCCCCTAATGCAGGTCATCCTTGGTGTTGAGGTAATTCCCCGTTAGGAGAACGAGCACATACAGGGAGACGTATTTGAGAGGAGTGTTGGAATAATACACACACAGCACACAGATACACTGTACACTAAATGTTGGTTTTTACTTCCAATAAAGGTTTTAAGCAAAGTTCAAGATAAGCAGTCCAAAAGTCATTCACAGGTAGGATAGTCAGTTTTTAGTCCAGGGATAATCCAGTAACCAAGTCCAGTGTCAAAAACAGTTCAGTATCAGACTTACATTAAATCCATGAATAGCAGTCAATTAGGAAAAGTGGAGGAACAGCAATACTCTCCAACAGAAGGAAACAGAGACTGACTCACACTCTCTTCTGAGACTCAGACTAAGACAACCCAGGTTTCTGGCTCCATCTTATGGCCGTTTGAGAAACCACACCCAATTGCAGTTTTTAGCATGCTCTTAAAGAGACAGTATTAAAATATCTATCCTGGTTTATATATTTCTAACCCAAATACCTGTTAGGTGACTTACATTCCTAACACTTGGCTCACAATTGAGCCCAGAATGTCTCTTGCTAAGCGAGACCCTTGCTAAGTGAACCTCGTCCCATTTTATGACCTTTCTTAGGATAGTTGCTAAGCGATTCGCTGCAGTTGTTAAGTGAGTACCATGGTCATTAAGTGAATCCAGCTTCCCCGTTGACTTTGCTAGTCAGGAGGTCACAAAAGGGGATCAGGTGACCCCAAGGGATGTTGTGGCCGTCATAAATGTGAATCAGTTGCCAAGCTCCTGAATTCAGATGCTGGAGCTGCAACAGTTGCTGCAACGGTTGTAAGTGGGAAAAATAAGCCCCTTTTTTCAGTGTTGTTGTAATTTCAGTCACTAAATGAACTGTGGTCAGTCAAGGACTACTTGCACACGCGTTCCTTTGCCTTCTGCACCTGAAAAGGTACACAAGAAAATAGTTCTATTTGTAACACTTTCCCACCCCCTGCCTAAGTTTGCTCCAAACCAGAAGTTTTTCCCTGCACAGGTGAGAGACTTGCAGGCTCTCAGCTGCAGAAAGGCCATCACTTAATTCCGGGGACAAGTTTCACTTGGAGGCCTGGCTTTTATCTCTCAGGGACGGATGGGCGGGCCGTGAAATACTTTTGCACCTGAACTGGGCGGACGGGGCTAGAGATAAAGAACTCCGATCAGGATGCACTAAGTGAAATCCCAGTCCGATAGCCCTTATTTACCCCCGTTGTGTTTTCCCCCTTTCTCTGAAATTTATCTCACGCTATCCCTCTGGTAGGATCTGTAAGGATGATGTATATGCAGTAATACGGCTAAAGAGAGCGTTTGCATTTTCATCCATCTTGCAAAGATAGCTTAGGCTGAAATGTCTTTGGTTAATGTATCATGTCTCACCCCCGAATTGCAGTAGACACATTTACACTGCTCTCTCTCTGCAGTTTCCCTCTTAAGCTGCCTGCAAAAGAGATTTGCAAAACTCACCTATTGTACCTGGAGTGCTTCCCGAAAGTAAATGGCCAATGGGTTAAAGCTTGCCTTTGCGAGTAGTGTCTACTGCTGCCATTCCTACAAGGTTGGATCTGAAAGGTTTCTGAAGTGTTGGGCTTGGGTTTCAATTAATACAGTTGTAAGAACAGTTATTTATTGACAGAGCCATTCCTAGGGGAGCTGCATTTGACCTCTCTTCTCAACAACGCCAACAAACACACATCGGCTCAACTTTGGTATTAACTTTGTGACGTTAACTTTTCATACTGCTTTTTAAAAAAAATTTCATTCGCCACTTGGGTTCCTACCAGAATGGAAAGGCAATCTATATAAGGGAATAAATAAAAATAAACAGAGACACCACAGTTCCATACTTACAAGCAACTGATACATTAACTCCATTGATTTGCACAAGACCGAGGCTGGAATTAATCCGGTTTGAAAGGGATTAATTTGAAAGACCAAAACGTCTGAGAATCCATGTCTTCAGACTGGTCTGATGGAGGTAGATGAATGAATAAAAAGGAGCTCCAAAGAGTAAAGAAGACAGGCAGGAATAAATGCATTGCCGTCAGCGGTCAGTAGATAGTGGCACTTCAGGCGAACCCCAGAATCTCCCCCAGATTGTGGGCTCCTTAGCAGTCCTGGATCTCATTTGTGAGACGCCCACAGGGCCACAGGTACGGCAACCTCAGACTGATCTATTTTCAAATTACTCTCCAATTCTGATGGGTGACCTCACTGCCCAGTCCGCTTTCCCACCTGCATCACTTAATCAAGGCAGAGAGATCGATCTTTCTTGCCTTTCACTTGGCACTTTTTATTTTAATCCTTTCAGGGTGTCCTTGGTAACCTTCTCCGCTGCTACACTTTGGATGTCGAGCTTCATCAGCAAAATGAAGGCTGCTTTAATTTGCTTTAATGCACCTCAATTCCAGCGGAGGGAAAGGCTGGAAAACAGCCACCTCACTGGAGGCTGCAGGGAATTCATAAGGTACCTGGGCAGAGTTTCAAATCAGAAACAAGACGCAACACCAAGTATTTTATAGGGGCAACTCTCCTCTCCCTGTAACCTTAGCCCAGAGGAACCAGCCGGTGAATTTTATGTATTGATTGGCTTGTTTATTTGGTTTATTTATCTGGCTAGAGACCAGGAGACGGTGAGTTCTAGTCCTGCCTTAGGCACAAAGCCAGCTGGATTACCTTGAGCCACTCACTTTCTCTCAATTGTTTAAACTGCTGGCTGTATCCCAATGTTTGTTGGTTTGCTGTCGGACTGTAAATTAATAAATAGCAACAACAACTTGGGGTTTATACAGTATTTCAGCCTCCCCACCTCGCCAATATCCTGCCAAGCACCTCAGCTGAACCTATTTTCTCATTGCAAGCTGCAAAACTGGGCACTGGCTACCCCCTCCACCCCCAAAGCATCTCAGTTAGAATTCAATTTAAAAAAAGGGGGGGGAGGGGCTGGCATTATTCTCTCCTATCAGAAGCCAAATCCGAGGAAGAAGACCAAGAAAAAATAGAAACGTGGTTGAATGGAACGTGGTGGGTGGGTGGGTGGCTGAGGCTGAAGGCAAAATGAAAAGGAAAGAAGACAATTTGTAGAGCGTTTGTGGCAGGGATCAAAAGCGAGATGTCGACCTCAAAATATTCACAGATGAACTGAAATATGCACCAGAAAACTAGATCCTACATATATTTCCAGCCCTGATGCCTATTTTAGCCTGGTGGGACCAAATCCATGGAAAACAGAACTCAACCCAAGCAGCTCTGCATGTGGATGGGGTCAACTTCTACACTCAGGAGGTTTACGGAAGTGCAAAGAATGTCATCAGTGAAGATGTTTTTCCTCCATAGATGAAGTGAGATGCTTCCCTTGGGTGGTGGATCGGGGGGGCTGAGTGCCATCATTTCTTCTCCTTTACCCCCCCCCCCCATTAAAATGGATGGCTACCATGGGCTGCTACCATGGCCGCCATCCAGAAGTGAGAATGACTGCAGAGAAGGCAGCAACCCTGCCACCCTCAAGGAAGCCAAAGGTCCCTGCCCCAGAGGGCTCCCCAGATTCTCTCCAACTCCCCTAAAAGTAGGGAAGCAGTGAGGAGGGGTCTCTCTGGAAGCCCCCTCTCAGAACAAGGGCTTGCTACACAGAAGTAATAGACTGAAGATTGTGAAGTTGAGAAGATTTGCGAAAGACCATTTCGGGGATGAAACAGTCTTCTTTCCCTCCAAGCTGCAGGGGTTTGTACAGGGTGGGGTCATGTCAGGGTGGGGTGGGGGGTAGAATATTCTTGTACCACATGGAACATCCTATCATTTCCACAGCCTGAATGAAAATCTCTCACGCTACTCCACAACGTACCACATCTGCTAGAGAGCCTCATAAAGTGACGTTCCCCTGTGACATAAATAAGTAAACACAACAAAACACAACAACATGAAAAGCATTCCAATTATGCAAAAAGAGGCAGCTTGAACATGTCATAAACTTCTGCCCTAGTTGTGTATGTTGTTTAGTGCTGTTGTTGTTTTAAATGCCTACTCCAAAAGTTGTGGGCTTTATCGGGGAGCAAAGAGTGTGTTCTCGCCCTTGGCTAAATCGCGCCTTGCTTCTACTGTCTGGCGGCCGTGGAACTGACCACAAATGAAAAATTGCAGGGCTGCCGAATCCTTCCCGGCCGGTTCATGGAGTTTTGACATCAAGAAAATTGGCTTGTATACAGGATATAAACCAACCAGGCCTGGAGTATTTCAAGCCTTTTCCATTTTGATTAGAATTAGCAGGAGAAAGAACTTCAAACATGTTCCTGGTGAGATATCCTTTGGCATCAAGTTCAGATCAAAAATGGCTTAAACGAACTGACTTTGCTCAAAAGGTTCTCTTCTTATCAGTTCCGTCCTGGGCCCAACTTGTTAGGAAGAACTACAAAAGCAACTATTGGGCATAGTAACAACCTTAATTAGTTTATTCCCCATTGACAGTCTCGAGTTACAAAATATTTAAACTCAATTTATCCAGGAGGTCAGGAATATTTCTGTTTCTTGGTTAAACATAATTTCATGTCTACATAATGAGAACACAAACACAATGGCCAGAATCTGGAGAATGTTTAGACGTTTTTCTTCAAAAGCAGATCCTCATTGTTCAGTTACATTACTGATAAACTGAACCAGGCCAAAGAACAAGCAGGAAAAACAAAACACAAAGAATGCTAAATCCAAGCCATGAGTCAGAATAGAGCTGGAAGGGACCTTGGAGGTCTTCTAGTCCAGCCCCCCTGCTCAATCAGGAAACCCCGTACCATCTCAGACAAGTGACCGCCCAATCTTTTCTCCAAAACCGCCTGATTGTAGACGTAGGCAGTGAAGCCTAAAATCTTCATATAGGTGAGTTTGAAGAAATGGTAACTAAAATCCAAAAGCTTGGATTAAACCGCTAGATCTTTGCTTGGCACTCAAATGAAACCTATGTTTAGCACCTGTTTACCCTTCAGTGTGGGGGTGATAAAAATGGTGGTTTTATTGGTTTGTTTGATTTTTGGTGGCCCAGAGGGCGTTGGGCTCAGCTATTCAACTAACCAGGGTCCAAATGTCAGCAGACTAGCCATAATTCTTGGGATTAGTGGCACTTCCCTCTTTTTCATGTACAGTTGAATTCTGGTCCCACGCTAAAAAGTAGGAAGAGCTGGAGCTTCTCCAGCACCTTCAAATCATGGCAACAAAGAGCACACGTCCTCCTGTTTTCCTGGCCAATTTGTTTTGGAAGTGGTTTGCCATTGCCTCCTTTCTGGGGCTGAAAGAGAATGACTGGCCCAAGGTCACCCAGGTGGCTACATGTCTCAGGCAGGATAACAACACTGTCTCCTGTTCTCTAGCCCAACGCCTTTGCCACTACACCCACCTGGTGCTTGTACTTTATACTATTAAGTAAATAATAATAATGATAACGATAACAATAACAATAACAACAACAACAATACTACTACTACTACTACTACTACTACTAATAATATCTCATCTTTGGTACACAGAAGTGAAATGCAGAGGAAAAAAAGAGGGAGGAGGAGGAGGAAAGAAAAACAGAAAGGGAAAAAGTTGAGCACTCATCATTTATTACGTTTTATTTATTTCTTTTTCACAGTTTTACACCTCCAGAATCCAAAGGCTTCTTTGATTGCATCCACAGTTGCTTTTGGGGACTCTGAAAGGCCTGTAACCCCTGACAGGTTAAGGGAGAAATAAACTGGCTGTCAGGCAAAAAAAAATAATAATAATAAAATCATGTGTGTTCCCTACCAGGGCTGTATGTCTTTCCAAATCAAGTCCATGGATGAAAGGCTGGGGGAAAAATAATGAGAATGTTCAGGAAATGGGATAAGGCAGAGTTTATTTTCCTTTCTGCTCCTTAGCCGGCTTCAGTGTCCAAATCAGGTTCCAAAACATTTGAACCCCTACCGAAATAAGTGGCGACTGTAGCATGAACCCAAAGGCCCAGGTGACCTCAGAACCATTTTTCATTTTCCAAAAGTATTACTTTGAGTTATCCAAGACTTTCGAAGTTATCTTTGAAGGATTGTTTTGTGCTGTCGGGTGAACTGTGGGCTTTACTCTCCAAACCAGAGGTCACTGTTTGGTGAACCAGTCAGTTTTTACAAGGCTAATTTAATTTTAGTAATTAAGAAAGGTGTTTGCTCTGGAGATTGAGTTTGTTTCTCTACCAACCCTCAAAAGTCAAGTTTTTTTATGTCCACGGTGAGGATGGGAGCCTGTTTCCTCCCGGAGCTCTTCCATGGGCTGTGTGACAATCCAAATTCAAGGGGACGGGGGGGGGGGGGGGGCGAGGGGGGAGGGGCTCTTCTGTCAGAGAAATCCTTAAAAAGTTGCATCTTCTCATGTGGTTAGAAAGCTATCCCTGCCTGACTCTGAAAGGAATTGCCTTGGATTTAAGGTCTGCTTCAATCCCGCCAGTTCATTCCCTGATGGACTAATAGGGGTTAGTGAAAGAGGCATCATTTAATCCACATGAAGAGCACACATTAAATTTGTGTAGAATGTTCACCATCCCACATTCGTGAGTCCTGTGTGGGATCGAAAGCGTCTTGCAATGAAAGCTCATCGAGCACTTCCGATTCAGTGTGGAAGCAGCATAAGTAGGATCCTTGCAAGATACTCCTATTGTAAACATTATAGGCCAATCTTTGGGATTTTTAAATTCACCAATAGAATGAGAACTGCAGGCTATTAACCTCAGGGTTACACAGAAATAATTTTATGACTTCTCTGCATTCTTAATAGCTTCTTAATAGTTCCTAGTCAAGATGGCACTAAAACAATATTCACACATTACTACTTGCAGTTTCTTGCAGACCAAATATATTCTTCTGACAATCATCTTAATTATATCATTGTGATTTTCAAAAGTCCCTGAAAACTGTAGCCTAGTGTTTCAACATTTCTGTGTCTTTGAACAGGAAGGCAGAAAAGCACCTGGTAGACTTTTTCTGATTGGGACGTTAGGCACGCAAAGAAACCAGTCCAGATAATTTTGTAGCCCTAACTAAAAGCATCCATGTTACGTCTTCATTTCTGCCACAATAAGAGATGGATGGAGAACAAATGGCCTTCTGTCTTCTGAGGTTGGAGGAGACGGCTTGAAACTGTTAGGCAGCTTCATGCAAAAGTCTTGATGGATTTCGAAGGGCAGCAGCTTCAAACTTCCTGAAGGTCTGCAGGAGCCACAAGGCACAAAGCCCTCTTATGCACTTTTCCCCAGCCCTGCTAAGTCCTTCCTCATCTGGAGCAATTCTAACTGCATTCTGAATTCCAAATGCAAATTCACTACAGATTTGTACAATGGCTCCCTATGCTGGCGGGTTTATTTTCAGTCTCTAGCATGCCAACCTGCCCTGGGGAAGTTTCCTTTGTAGACATAACTTAATCAACAAAATAAACCCAGCCCGAAGGGGAGCCTGTCCACCACCTGACTAATTCCCAAGGAGATCTGAGCATGCTCAGTGGGCAGGGAGTCTGACGTGATGGGTGGGTGGAAGCAGAGAAGGGAAGGGGCTGGCAAAAGGACGCTGGGACTCTAGCGACGTGGACTTGAGGCTGCCAGCTTTCTCTATGCCAATCCCTTGAACGAAAGCAGCGGCAGGTTAACAGCATAACAGAGTTGGAAGGGATCTTGGAGGACTTCTAGTCTAACCCCCTATTATGCCATTTCCAACAAATCGTCGTCCAATATCTTTTAAAAAAAAACCTCCAGTGTTGGAGCACCACAAATTCTGGAGGCAAGTTAAGAGTTTAAAAGGGTTGTGAGGTATGGAAAGTTTCAACCAGGTAGAGAAAATGCATTCAGTCTCCAAACTTATTCAGAAATGGATCGTTTGCATCCTTATTAAGATGCGATATGAGTTTGTGTCACAAATGAAGGAGAGAATCCCTCAGGAAGAGCTGTGGCTTCCAACTATGTTTCAACATGAGATAGTATAGGTAGTCCTTGACTTACAATCATTCATTTAGTGACCATTCGACATTCCAACAGCACAGGCATTCTTGACCCAACCTGGAGAGCCTTCAGGGACACCCTGGGTGCGTTGCTGCCTAATGACACCATCTTGGCATGCAGAAGGCTGCTGCATGTGCTGCCATGGGGCTCCCGCACCTTATTCGCCCTGTAAGATGTCACAGCTGAAGGAAGTCAAGTGGGGGAGAAGCAATGCTCCCCATCAGTGCTCTGAAGCAAGCATGGATGGCCCTCAGCCTTTCATCTCAGTTTCCTTAGCGCAGGAGGCCTCTCCCGGAGCCGGGATAAACAGGCCACAAGGCTTAAACAGAGGCTCTGCTCACTTAATGAGTGTCATCGTTATTGATCCATTCGTTCATTTCATCTCTATGCTGCCTAATCCCCAGGGCTCTCTGCAGCTACGAAGCACTCTGTGAGATAAAAGCATGCATTAAAAAAAAAAAGGAAAGTAAGCAAATATATATGACACATTGCTCAGAGAAATGGAAATGGAAAGATAAAACTAGGAACGTGGTGCACTCATGGAGCCGCTTCCAATCGGGGCCTTCTTTTCCTTTCTCCTCTGCTGGGCAGGGCAGGTGGGCCCTGAAACATCTCCTAAGGCCCAGCAAGGACTGAGCTGGCAGGGAAAAGAACCATAGAGTTGGAGGGGACCTTGAAGGCCTTCTAGTCTGACCTCCTCCCCAAGGCGGGAATCCGGAAGCCATCTCAGACGATTGGCCCTTCGAACTCCTTCAGGCACAGCTGCCACCTGCCCACTGAGCAGGAGTTGTGAGTCTGGGAGAACCCCTGAGTAGTGGACCACCTCAGAGCAGGAGGATATGAATCCACTCAGCGTTTCTCTGGAATCCCCAGGCATTCAAACCCAAACCTTTCTGTCTTGGAAGAAGTCCATCCTATTCCTCTCTTCCCCTCCGCGCAGGCCAGTTTTCCTATCAATCTCCTATTTAATTCCCATTTCCGCCTGAGCTGCATAACTGCACGTCTCCAGAGGTTCATAATGACAGACCCTGTGCTGAAGGACATGCGATAGTTTAATTTAGATATTATAGAGGAAAGAAGGGAGATTTGTGAAGATTCACACCGATTGGAATCTTCTCCTCTAGAAAGAGGAGAACCAATGGGAAGCCACCTTTCCATGGAAGAGGTCCAGAAAAGCACCATGACTGATGGTCCTGAAAGCTTCAGAGAATTGGAGGACCAGGAAGATTGCACTCTTGGTCTCTGTCTCCGTCTCTGTCTCCCTCTCTCATGGATCTCTCTGTAGATCATCTACAAGCACAACTAAGATAGCTTCCATGTTGTGTCCCAGCAGCTATGGGGCCAAATAATTTGCTTCCTCGAGGGTTTTCTGAAACGGGCGAGGCTGCCATTTAATAAATAATAATGGCATAGCCTTTGAGCGGGGTGGGAGGCTCATAAATGGTTCATAAATGTGAAAAGTAAACAAACCCATCGGACTGAACTATTGGTGAGGACTGACGCTGAAGCAGGAAACACACATGGCGAAATCGTTAAGAAAAATCTGCTTCGGAGATGAAACAACAAAGTGACAATTATTGTCAAGGGGCTGCCATGAAGAGCTGCATGGCAAAGAGATTAATTATTATTAATGACTGATTGTCAAAGCAAGCGGAAGATAAAATAAGGTCGACGTTTGCCCTTGGCCCCTCCAGTTCCTCATGATAATTAATGGCTACAGTAGAATGGGAGCTTAGAAAGGGCTCCTAAAATTCCCAGATGATACAAAAATTAGACACTTCTTGTTAAGTCTGGTCGGTGGGTCCCATAAGAACGAGGCTTGAATAGTGAACAAACAGCTCTTTATTTAAGAGGAAGAATTCTGAGACAAAAACCCTAGCCGCGGCAGCTCTTTTTATAGAGCCGGCTGCGGCTAGGCAGCCAATGACAGTTCTTTGAGTTTGCCGCGCTTGGTTGTAGCCAATCGCGGCAAACCCTACATGAGCCAATCAGGGGTGTTTAAAGCATCCAATGACAGTCCGGCTTTTCTGGACCAATAAGAATGCAGGTCTACAAGCCGGCTAATATGGAACACTTCTGGGCTCAGCCATAAGTTTTAAAGGAATTCAGTGGTTTGAAGAGCCCAAAGGTGCTTTTCTAAAAGGCAGCTGGACTCTCTTTGTTTGTCCTTGAAGACATTTCATTCTCATCCAAGAAGCTTCTTCGGTTCTGAAGTAAGACAGTTTCTTGGAAAAGAAACAAAATGTCTTCAAGACAAAACAAAGTCCAGCTGCCTTTTGAGAAAGCACCTCTGGGACAGCCCTGACCTGGATAACCGAGAATCTCTGTAGAGGGTTTGAAGAGCATTACAGGGGTCAAAAAAGAGTGTTTCAACAGTGAGAGTCGCTGAGCAGAAGACAATAAACTGGAACATTTTGAAGCAAAGTAGCAAAGTCAGAAAGAGAAGCTGATCTTAGTTTTAAGTACAGGTTTCCCATATTTTCAATTTTCTATTGAGAATAGAGTGGGGGTTTGTTGCATGAGAATTTATGCCACAATAAATTTGCTGGTCTTGTATCTGCCACAGTGGATTCTGGCCTGTTTAGTCTGATCCAGTCAACCCTGCAGTAAGTCTGAAAACTGGTTGCTTTAGCCAAGTGCCACAGGGCTTGATAGGCGCAGAGCGTTGTATTTCACTTTTGAACGATACGCATAATGGAGTGGGATATATTAGATTGATTTATACTTAAGGATGCCCCTTATATTATTATTATTATTATTATTATTATTATTATTATTATTATTATTATTATTATTAAAATCTGTCATATTAAAATGTACAATTCCTTGGCTGTTGTTAGGATGGTTCTAAGGCCTCTTCTAAGTTTCTGGGGTAAACAACACAACCATTTTAGTGCCAGGGTTAGCACTAAAAGGTCTGCAAATTCCTCTCAGGGTTCTAGCTCTATTCCTGGAGTCTGAACCTGTCCTGGATCTCAAGGGCTCATCCGAACCCCTGGGAATGTGTGGACATGCCTACGCCACGAACCAGGCAGCACAGAGACAGAATGTGGGACTACTTGCATTCTTGGTCTACTCAGGGTAGTGAACTTCATGGGAGTAGAGTATTATACTCATGCATTCCAGATCCAGTAATTAATTTTGAGCCACACCAGATGTATTCAAATGAAGACCAGAAGGTTTTCTTTCTTCTGCCTTTACCTGAGCATAATTAAAGGTTGAAATAATTTTTACGATAATCTGACATGGTTCTGGGTTTGACGTTTGAATGATCCTGACAATATTTTGCTAATAATACTGGACAACGTTGACCTGAATGCTGGATTAGGCATGTCCTGCAGATAGCTGTATTTGCTGATTCTTTCTGACTTTACAGCTGCACTTATTACCCTGCTGGGTGACCTTTGGATGGTGAAAATTGACATACATACATATTTTAAAAAATTCTCCCATTCTTAGCAAGCTCCTGTTTCAGAACTGTAGAAGTATTCTCCAGATTAAGTTTTAGTTTCAAAAGCGAACCTGAGTTGGAAAGTTGTTTTCAGCCAGCGAAGGGCTGGAGAAAGCAACGAGTTGACTTTCGAAGCCTCAGTAAACGGATCCAGGGCTTTGATTCTCAGTCATAATCACCATCCTCGGGTTTTTATTCCTCCCCTCCCCCCTCCCAATACCCCCTGGGATCAGCTTAAATCTGACAGATCTCCAAACTAAGCAGATGGTGAACAAACTATCAGGACTCCTTACGCCTGTCAGTCAGCCTGGGAATTTGGAAACAAAAACACCGGTGCCCACATGGGCACAAACCACAAAATGTGTGAAGGGATGCCACAGTGTGATTTATGTACTCGATCAAATGGAAGCAACTCACCATGGCCAACTCAATTAAATCAACTTAATTGTTTTAAAATAGTTAAAAAACTATTTTAATCATTGTCATTCACATTTTGTTTTGTCCTTCCTTTGGCATCTGTTTTTTAATGATTCTATTCCACTATTTCTTCATATTAGTGTAAATCTTGTCCTGTGCTGAGTTGTTGTTCCTACACTTGTTTCCAAGTTGCCACCAGGGGTGTCAAACTTGATTTTGTTGAGGGCCACATCAGGGTTGTGTTTGACCTCGGGGGCCGGAGTGGGCGTGGCCAGCTCGATGTCACTCGTGTCAGGGCGTCTGTGGTGGCTGAGAACTCTGCCAGCGAAAACAGGCTCCCAAAGTCCATTTTCAGCTGCAATGGCCTCCTGACACCCTCTGCCAACAAAAATGGCGCTGGGGGGTGGGCTGCGTGTGGCACTCCCAAACTCTGTTTTTGTTGGCAGAGTCACCAAACCTGGCCTGGTCCTTCACTGTTTCCAAGGTGGCCCCTCGGGCTGGATCTGAGCTTCCCACAGGCCAGGACCAGCCTGCAGGCCTTGAGTTGGACACCATACATGCATTGGCAGCCTGATACCCTCATAGTTTACTGGGGAGGCCACCACTGCATTTGTCTTTCCTCCTCTCCCCCTTAGAAATGTTGCCCCAATCAATTTAGGTTTATAAATTCTGTCTCGTCTTTTTTTACATGGCCTTGGAATGGGCTCAAAACGGAAGGCAATCAGAACATCAATCTCTGCACAAATAAAGCACCTGCCTCCAAGTGATTGTGGACTTCATGGCAGCCAGTAACCAGCACAAGAGAATTGGTATTCAGATATTCCAAAAAACCCAAAAATAAATTAACAATGTCAGGATGGCTAAGAAATGTACTTACAGACAAAACATTTTGGCTAAAAGACAATATCAAATCAAATATGGATAAAAATAAATAAACTTGCGATACCAGTAAAAAAAGAAATACATATACATATATACATACACGCAGAGACATATGTGCATACAAAAATATGTGTATGTATGTAAATAAAAGACTAGCGTTATCCAAAAGGGATTTAAGAATTACAAACTTCCCTTACAGACGCTCCTGTCAAATCTGAGAATCATAGAATATCATACAATGGCGAGGCCGCCTGCTCCGTCCTAGGCCAATGCTTAATGCTGAGCCAGTCCCATTTCTTTGTGTTATCCAGATTACTAATTTTAGTTCCTTCTTGTTCAAGCCTGAACAACCCTTTTGCATCTCTGACTCAACACGGTCTTTCTGGCTTTGTCAGTTGGATCTTTTGAATACTTGAATACTAATTCTGTTGTGTTGGTCAATGACCACAATGAAACTAAGTTAAATCTCTAAATTATTAAAACATCCATGATTTCAGCCAGGTTCAGGGACTCGCAGCTCTTCACTCTCTTCTGCATAGGGAAGGGTCATTTGTGCACACCCATCCGCGCTTAAGAAATGGAGAGGAGCTGCTTCCAAGCCTTGCAGAGACACAGCTAGTTTCCAGAGTTAGAGAGAGATGTCCAATTCATGCTAACCCTGGTAGCCCTCTCCTCTTTCAAATGCTTTGCACAGTCTTATCAGAAAGGACAGCTGCCGTGTGCAGGGAGATCCCTCATCTATTTGTGTCTCTGTTAAACACGTTTGTAAAAAGTTTTAAATGTATCATAACCTATTTGACCAAAAACTAGGAAAGTAAAAGAAAAAGAAAAGTATGTCTGTGCTTAAAAATTTTCACTCTTCTTTCAACTGCACCAAATGTACTTCTTGGCGTCCATCCAGATTTCTAGCTTATTGTTGGAAGTACTGTTGCTTGTAATATATCTATCTATCTATCTATCTCCCTCCGCTGTAAGAAAAGCTATTTATTAACAAAAGCTATTTATTACTGTAGTAGCGAAGGCCAATTCTTGTGTCTACGTGTGGTCTTTTCTGTGTGATTGACAAGAAGGAACTCTATGAGACAGAGGCGAGTTGCCTTGTCTTCAAATCCCTTCAACTTTCAAGGCGTTGGAAAAACTCCTCCAAGACTCAGAGATGGAGAAAGAAAAGGTAACTGGACAGATTTCCCCTCTTTGCCCAGCGGGCGAGGTAGACCAGGGACTCTGCTGGGAGTCTCTAGGAAAAGCCCCTGTGGAGGCTTGGTGGGCCAGGCCCCGCTGGGGATGCCTGCCGGGGGCGTCTTCCCCTTTAGTCTCCAGGTGACACTCTTCATTTTTAGCAGGGGCCTTTAGCGGCTTTGTAATTGTAGTGTATTTTCCCTGATTTTGTTCCCCTTCACCACGGGTGCTCCTCTTATTCTTTTAATTAATGCAAGTTGAGAAAATCTTGATTGTACTTAGAGGGTTTCTATCTTCAAGCTCTTCAGGTTGCACTGTTGGAAGGGAAAGGCCCATGAATTAAGTTTCGCTTCTCAGGTGGAATTCTCTAGGCCGTGATGTGGAAGGGGCTCGCCATGGCCAACTGATGGAAGCTTTTCAGTCCGGCTTAAAAGCCTGGGCTTTTGGATGGTCTCCTGGGCAACCACTTGATGATCAACACACACAACATCCCTCTCTCTGGACATCTTTCTTGGGAAATCTCCTTGTTTGTACAGCAAACAATCTGTCAAAATCCCCGAATATCAGATTCCTGTTTAAAAGCAACAAGAACTTGTTGCTTTTAACAAGTTTCTTCAAGGGAACAAATGCCATCAATTTGATGGACTCAAGAAAAAAGAATGAAGATCCCTCATGGCTTCTTGCCATGGATAGCTGATCCATAAAAGGACTTAGAAAATTCAAGGGTTCATAATCATAAAGACAACTCAGGTGAAGCGATGGTCGCAGCGTGAGAGTTATTTAATTTAAGTGCAGAATGGTAGATGAAACCATCTGTTTGTTCATTAAAGATTCTATGGGATCGTTCTGTGTTGTAATTTAACCTTATTTCGGTTAACTTTGTGGGCTGTTTATCTCCCTGTGATAAAAGAATGATGAATCCTGACATTTCCCTAAAGATTAGTATTGTAAGTCACCTCCATCATCCAGCAGCCTAGAAAATACAACTTTCTGTAATCTTTGAGGGATCTCGGAGGGTGGGAATAATGCCAGGGACTGATAAGGAGCAAAGGTTGCTCAACTTTTATAAAAAAAAGAAGACACGCCTAACTACAGAGTGGTCAGTTTGCCATCTATACTGAGCAAAAGTAGAACAGATTACTAAACACTTGGGCTGTGAACATTTGGGGGAGAAAGGCTGTTGTTTGGCTGCAGCCAGCTTGAATTTATCAAGAACAAGTCATGCCAAACCAACCTGATCTCCTTTTTGGATAGAGCAGACAACTGGTCTCTGTGTGAGTGTGTGTGTGCCTGGGTGTATGGTTTATTTTTAAAGACTGAAGGATCATGGGACAGGGGACAGAGTAGTGGCAGTGTATTTACACAGACTAGTAGAGCTACACATGCTTAAAAATGACTTGGAGGAAGTGCTTTAGACCTCACACAAATGCAAGTACACAACTTCTCTGGTATTCATTATAGGAGCCCCACTTTCTTCAGATTTCTGGGCAAGGCTGAAAAAAGTGCAGCTGTTTCAGGGATTCAGAACATGAAAGTTAATGTTCAGGAGCCTTTAAAAAAGTCGTGCTTGCTTTAACAAAGAGCAGAGGGATGCTGTGTGCATGTGGGGTCTCGGGAGATCTTCCAAGGACTTTCTGGATTGGGCACAGCTATGCTGACTCTCAGGTTTGTTCTGGAGTTTCTGATGGGGGGGGGGGGGGTAAACACCTTGGAGTCTTAAGGAGTTAAGGACAAAGGTAAGTTAATGAGTCAACTCATGAAAGTAGCCATGTTTTTTGTCATGCTCACCCAACTCCTTCAGAGAGATACTTATTAAAAGAGAAGATGGTGCACTTATGTTGCTGTAGTCATTTTTGGAGTTTAGAAAATATTTGTGTTGAATCTTGGTCTCCACCAGTGAGATCGCAGGGTACGAACCCTGGTTGTTAAACCTTGACGTCCCCTTTTGACTTGCACCAGGGGACAGGAGCTCTCCCCGGGATGGCCGCTCACATAAGACAAATCTTTGGGAAGCGGGAAACAGATCGACAAGGCTGATCTGACTAGGCCTGTTACGATTAGCCACAGCTGGCATGCAGACATGATTAGCATGCTGTTCTCCAACATTTCTATTAGGTAGAACTCAGATCTGACATTAGCTACGGTTATAAAGGACATTCAGAGACTCCCTTGGAATTCCATTATCTGCCAGATCCAATGAACATTGGAAAACAAGAAGCCATTGTGCCTGAAGAGCCATGGAAGATAAAGAACAAGGAAGGCCTGGCTGCAGCCTCAACAGAAGAGGGTTCAGCATTCCTCCTCAACATTTGTTAGTGCACCAAAGTAGATCTTTTCCCCAGGAAAGCATATATAATTACTGTTTGGTCTGCAATTACACGACCAGTTTGTATCATGGGCAGAGTGCAATCTGATATCTCGTAATGAAGCCATCAGACATCCCTTGAACACAGCCACGAATACTGGAAGTTGCTGAAACACCTCTGAGAAGGAGATGCCTGCCTAATTGTGGGAATGAGGCATTTTTGAACTGGTTTTACTCTGCAGTTAGCTAATCTACAGTTAGGTTCAGCATCTAAGACTTGCAGAAACTTAATAATTCAAGTCATAACCAAAAATTATTAAGGCAGCCTCTAAGAATATAGGCAGTTCCAACCAGGGTGATTTATTTGTAAAATTTGAGTATTCAATCCAATCCAAAGACCAATCCAATATTTTGAGATATCAAGGAAATCTAAACTCACACGATACATTTGACAGAAATATTTTTTTTACTTGGTTCTATAATAAATTGGAAGCTTTCAAAATTCCCACGTATTTGCAACCTTCTGCTGATGCTATGGCCTCTATCAAGTCTTCCCTGTTTCTTCCAAGGGTTCTTCAGAGAGGGATTGATTTGGTATCACCAGCTAGCTTTGTGCACTAAGCAGGACTAGAACTCACAGTCTTCTAGTTTCTAGTACAGAGCCTTTTAACTCCTACATCAAACTGGCTCTTGGCGTGAGATAATCTGTTGGTACTCAAAACAAGTTTGTCAAGGTGATTGTGGATGAAGGTGGGAACTACAGAAGAAGAATCCCAGATGATTAGCAGTTTGTGGACAGGGAAGGAAAGGTCAAGGAAACAGGTAGGAAAGCCAAAGGAGGAAGGATCACCATTATAGTCCAGCTGCCCAGAACATATCATCCCTTGAGAATAAATTTACAGCCTATATGTTCATGCAGCCATGAGCATGCTGTTCTCAAATTTGAAAACTCTACCTGGGACCATTAAAAAAATTCCGTTATTTTTGAGTCCTCAGCAGTCACAGAGGAAGTAGTTGAACCATTTGTGAAGTCTCTGTCCACCACATAGAGCAGAAACTCAACCAGGAGTTGCAAGAATTGCTTAAAAATCAGCTTCTTAGCTATGTTTTTGCCTACAAGGATCTGTCTTTTGTCTCAAATACGCACTTGTACTTTGAATATCTGTGGCATGAAGGGAATGCAATTTTAGGAAATGTGAGCCTATTAAGAAGTGCTTGTGGTCAGAGACTGGAGAATAGGCTGAACTATTCATTCCTCCTGATACTTGCAAAGGAAATAAATGACAATGATGTCATGGATGACTCCACAGCCTTGGAAGCAAGAAACAAACGCTCTACACAGAGATTCAACCATGCTGGCCAGCTTAAATTAAAAAAAAATGCCTGTAGTAGAACGGTTGCTTCAAATAGTCTCTGCATGATGGTTCAAAAATGTAAATTAAATAACTTTGTTTAATAAATTCGCCAAAGAAAGAAAAACGTTCATATCTGGAGAAGAACTAGACATAGCAGGCCACTACGTATAGCCTAATCTTCAAGAACAACCTTCCTCCCACTACGCCTGAAGAGAAAGGTTTTCAATCCCTGTGTGCTACCTGCTCTAGCACATGCTGGTGAAACATGGACCCTAACCTCACAGTCGGTACAAAAGCTACGAGAGGCTCCAAGAGCCACAGAAAGATGCATGCTCAGCATCACGAGGCAAGAGAGAAAAACCTGCAGATGGATTAGAGGACAAACGGAAATACACGATGCCGTCAAGAGAGTCAAAGAATTGAGATGGAAACAGGCTGGTTGCAGAGCGAGAAGAGGTGGGGACCAAGGCAGTCACAGAATGGATCCCACTGGATCAAAAGCATCCACGAAAGAGACCTAAAATGAGGGGGATCGGCCACATCAGCAAGTCTTGACAAAAGAAAGCTCAGGAGCGTCTGGGGTGGAAACAGGAGGAGGAGGCCTTCACCGCGCAGCGGATAGATCAGGGCTAGAAGGAGGAAATAACTTTTCAAACACTAAAATTTGATCTCTCTTAACCTTGTCCTTGGTTAAGGGTTCTCCTCTGCCCCCCGGCACACGAAGCCTGCGTTTTCCCTGTCCTCCTTCAACGTCTAATAGGAGAGACTCCAGGCTGCTGCTTCCACCTTCTATTGCAATCTATTTTTTATGAGCCCAATAAAACCGAGGCTGGCGTTTGCTTTCTGCAGAATGAAAGGAAGAGGGGCCTTTATTCTCCTGGAGAGCCCTCAGTTTCCGCGTTCCTTCCCACGGAGATGAGCCTATGAAGGGGGAAGGGCCATGCATGGAAGGGACATTTGGACACTCCGGAGGCTCTCCAGAAACTGCGCAGCGAAGCAGATTTCCTGCAGCCGTTCTGATGTGCCCCTGGCCCCTCGGAAAGCACGGGTAATGGCCTCGGATAACATGCCTTTCGTTACTTGGTGAAGAACATTATTCCCAAAGAGCTGACTGGTTGGGCTTTGCCCCTTTTACCTTCTGGTGCATATTCCAGCAGAGATTTTTTTCCTAAATAAAACACGAGGCACCGAGAGAAGAAAGAGACATCGCGTCTCCCTTTTGCTTTGACCCCGAAGAAACATCAAGAAGCAAGTTCCGGATCCAAGCCCGTTTCCCTCTTGATTCTTCCTTTCCTTCAGTTGCCTCAAGGAGCTACTGACTCTGGGCCAGCACAGGCAGTCCTCGACCTACAAGGGTTCATGTAGTGACCGTTCAATGGCGTTGAATAAAGCGACTTATTTTCCACGCTCACAAGTGTTGCAGCACCCCCCTGGTCACGGGATCAAAATTCAGATCCTTGGCAACTGGTCAGTATTTACGACGGCTGCGGTGTCCCACTTTTGTGACCTTCTGTGACCTTCTGACAAAATCAATGGGGAAGCCAGATTCACTTAACAACCGGGTTACTCACTTAACAACAGTGGCAAGAAAGAGGATAAAACGGGGCAAAATTCACTTAACATATTGTCTCACTTAGCAACAAAAATGTTGAGCTCAATGGTGGTCGTAAGTCAAGGACTACCTGTAGAGCAAGAGCTCCTTGCTCTCTTTTCCCGCATTCCCTTCCCTTGTCCTATAAAACAACTTTTCATTTGGAGATCTCAAGAACTGACTGCTAAATCTCCTGTCCTGACAACTATTCCTCACAGGGGGTGTTTCCACAAAGTAGGCACTCCATCAGGTCTTCTTTCTTCCTAGATATGCTGCAGGCCTGCTCAGTATCTGATTCAGGAGCACCGTTCAGCAAGGCCCGGGGGTGGGGTGGGGGCTGATGGACAGGAGGTGGCATGCAAATCCCATTAATAAGCTATTGAGGATGAACAATATTGTAGAGTTAACCGCCACAACAAAAATGAAACATTTGCACAAAGTGTAATTGCCAAACTCTACTTGATTTAAAAACAACAACCCAGTCATCTGGTATCCCACAACAAGGTTTCTTGATTTATGAAGGCTAAGAAACGTGCATAACTCAATATAAAGTTCTTCCCTTGCCTTGAACTATTCTATTGACAGTTCTACTAGAAATGTTGGGTTAATTGTGCGGGAATCTGCTGGGCAGAATTGTCTGCTGGATGTGGTGAGATAAGTTAAGAGGGCAGCCGTGATGTTGCAATCGAAGCGCCTCCTGTTCTTTTTAATGTGCAATGCCGCCACCTTGACTTTTCCATCCTATCCCAAAGGCAGCCTTACCCTTGGATGGTCTGGAAACTAATCTAGGCACGCTCAGTTTTCCCCATTTGTAATCCCACCCATAGATGGGACATGCAAATATATCCTGCCCCTGTTTGTATTGCTCTTGATCTAAAGCTGATTTTGTGAAGTTGCTTAAAAAATGAGTGACAGGAATTACAACAATGGAGGACAGCAAGCCGGCATTTTGTGAGCCAAATCGTGTGCCAAATCTGGAGTATAAAACATCTCAATAACTAGCAATTACTTATCCTTCCAATTTGTAATGTATATGGAACTTGAAAACCACTTTAGGGTCAGATTTGATAAAGTGCTCCTTGCCCATTCCAGAGATTTGTCTGGATGGGTAAGATTTCAGAGATGGGATCTCACACAGTGTGCAAAAGTAGATCAGCCCATGACCCTTCTACCAGCCCAAAACCCTCCTACCAGGGGCTGCCCTCAGCTTCCAGCTGCTCAGAACAACGGCTCTCCCTTCGGTGTGTGTAGATCAAAAAGCACACTCTGCAAATGAAGGCGTTTTCCAGGCAAAGAACGCCATTGATGGTGACCACATGAGCTGTGTGATAAACCTGATATCCAAACATTTATTTGCTGAGAGAAACTAAACAAAGGACTGACGTCAGCGCAGAGGGACTCGCACATGAGAAATAGATGGAGAAAAACCACACGTCAACGGAGGGGAAATTGAGAGGACTCGGATCAACTCAGGGGTTGTTTTTGTTTCCTGAACATCACAATTCAGAAGATCCGTCCTTCTGGAGAGCAGCTCACAACATCACCGGCATGTGGTTGTGTGTTTGTGTTCATGGATTTGTTCCAAGAACAGATTGTAATCTTATTCGGCACTATCAGCAACAGGAAAAGGAAATTACCCCAGCAGGCTGCTAGGCCTCCTTTTCTAGCATTATGACAAAAGGCAAATAATTGATATTTCAGAAACGATTGAGAAAAGCTGCGTAACACATGCCTGCTTTGAATGTCACGCGGAAGTGTGTGCATGAAGCAAGTCGGGTCTCACACAGTAGAGTTAGCACCAGTAGACAATTGAAATAAAAGTGGAAAGTTGTGAAGCTCTGTACATCATGGCACTCGGTTACTTTGATTTTGGTAGCCTGCTGTTCATAGACAGCAGAAAGCAAACAAACGTTGAAATCTGGAGCTACAGAATAAGCTGGCCATCTTATTTAATATATAAATTACTCTTCCTATTCTGTCTGATAAAGATGGAAAACCCAGTCAATTCCAATTATCACAATCCAGGTAGATTGGTAGGCACGATCTAAGATTCTTCAACATAACAAGTGAGCATAGCCAGTCCACCATTCTGGGAAAGTTGAAGTCCACACATCTTAAGATGGCTAAAGTGGAGAAATATTCATGTGGAACATAGCAATGGAGGAAGGTGTCAGTTCAACAACCTTCATGGGCTTAGACAAAGGGCGGGGGGGTGTCTCTCAGGAAGAAATGTTGATTAAGTCTTTTCTCGTACCTGTGGCCCAGACTTTGAATGCTTTGCCACTGAGGACATCTGGCTGTCTCAGTGCAGATGAAGAAGGGTCGAAATATTCAGAGTTAGCACTTACAATGCCCCAAATCCTGGTGCTGCACAAGGCATCTTGCAAGGATGCTCTTTGTAATGCAGAAGCCAAAGTCTTATTGTCACTCCAGGTGGTCAGAGAGCAAAGCGGGACCAAGTCTTCAATTCCAGCAGGGCGCACAAGTCCAAGGGCGGACAAAGGTTAGCATGAACCTCCCCTGGAAAGCAATTTCCCCTAAATTTATTTCTCTTATGAAAGTTTCAGGCTCAGCTTTTTCTGAGCCTGGCTATGTGGATGACTTTATTTAATTACGGCACTGCCAGAATGGCCTGGTTTTCCTCATTCCTTGTTTTTTAGCTCTCAAAAGGCAGCTTTCCTAGGACTGCATGGCAATTACTATGCTACAATATGATTACCTGTTAGCCGAAGAAGAGTTGGATGGTTTAATTTAAGTGAGAAATGCAATGTAAGGCTATTTACCCACATCACATTTGGTTAACATGGCATTGAGACGAAGCAGTTGGCTTTGTCAGGCTACACAACCAAGGAAGTGGCTGGTAGGAGTGCAGAGTCCTCCCAGGGAAGCCTCTTCCTTTGAGAAGAGGCTCATTCCGTTGACTAGGACTGAGGGGCTCTTCTGACCCTGAGCCAATACGGTGGGAATCACTGGAACGTTACCTTGTTTTTTAAAACTAGCACTCTACTTTCAAAGGTTTGATCTGAAGGGGAAAAGCATGAGATTCTGTGACTGTCTGTGTTTGTGATTATTGCCTGAACTATGAGATGGATGTTACCTCTAAGTCTACCTTGGAAGAGTTTCTGTATTCTTTCTCTTTTAAAAGGAGGGGGTCACGGATGGAGCTGGTTGTGTGGTTGATTGTGTTGGGATCAGCCAGATTTATGCTCTGACTTCTTCCTGTTAGGTTCTCGTGGATAAAGAGGTGAAAAGGAGAAGCCAGGGAGTCCTAAGCCTCCCCTCCTCTTTAAAGGGAGCCAGATGAGTTTTTGAGTTCACAAAATTACTGACATCTTCACTTATGTCAAGTATACCCAGGTAAGGCTTTCTGCTGGTGGTCACATGACTGCAGACAGATGTTATTCCCATCCATAACATTCTCTGCAACAGCCTGTCAAGTTGTAAGAGCAACAGCAGGCTATTCAACATGAATGCAACATCTGTTAATCATTTATTAACCTCTGAAAAACCACGGAACCTCCGTATCAAGTGTGTCCATATTTATAAATCAATGCTTGGATTTTCCTGATTAGACAGATAATAACCATTGGAAAAAAATGAAAAAAATAAAAGTGATTTATTCACCACAAAAAGAAGAGTGAAACTAAGCCAGGGAAAATGCTATGCAATCGTTGCCCAGCTACTCGTTCACCAAGGAATATATATATATATATATGTATATATGTATCTATGTATGTATGCGTATGTGTATATGTATGTATCTGTAGCAGAAGTGATATGCAAGATCATGTCACTGTTTGTAAAACTACTCAGAAAAACAAAAGTTGATTTCATGCATAATTCATAAAGCACAATTGGAATAATGAAAATCATTTTAAATTTGCCTGGAAGTAAACTTTATTAAATCATGTTGTGATTGAAAGCATAATAAACTTATTTAGCACTGTATTATTAATAAAATTGAAATTTTATTAGATCTCACAGGCACGTTTGTCACCCTGTAATTCCTTTTCCATCAATAGGTAGGGTCAGCCCAAAACATTTATATCCAATGGTATAGAGCCCGTTTGGTGTGGTGGTTAAGGCATCAGGCTGGAAACTGGGAGCCTGGGAGTTCTAGTCCAGGACGCCAGCTGGGTGACCTTGGGCCAGTCCCTTTCTCTCAGCCCTAAGAAGGAAGCAATAGCAAATCACTTTTGAAAAATCTTGCCAAGAAAATTATAGAGACTTATCTAGCAGTCTCTAAGAATCGGATACGATTGAAGAGGTGGAAAAATTCAGTGAAGGTTGGAACTTATATCAAGAAGCAACCGGACAGATCTGTACAAAACAACCACTTCACAAACACAGGGCACAACATAATGGGAGGACAAACCCATCAGGATGAGATTCAGCAGTCCACCTGCATTTGAAGCCCCCAGTTTGGACAGAGAGGACCAGTGGTTTGAAGGAGGGTCAAAGAGGCACTCTAGGTCCAAACTGAACAGTCCTCCCTCAACATAGGGGGAGTGATACGGCATCATCTATCGCCAGTCTACAACAGGGTCCTTTCAGCAGTTCCAGAAGGTTCCAAGTCCATTTGCACTACTCAGGTGGCCCTGACATAAATCCCCAGGTGGCCTCAATGACTCTAAAAAGAACGCAGATGACCAACTGTCTACAAGGAGTGTAAATCCTTCCATTTCCCATGAATGAATGAATGAATAGATGGATGGATAGATGAATGGATGGATGGCTGAATAAATAAATAAACAAACAAACAAATAAATAAATACAGAATAATATAGTTGGAAAGGACCTCAGAGATCTTCTAGCCCAGCTCTTTGCTCAAGCAGGAAACCCCCTGCCATTTCAAACCGATGGTTCTTCCACCTCTTCTTAAAAACCTTCGAAGCTCCTAGAGGCCTGGGTGCATTTGTTCAGGGGTTCAGGACTGTGGGCGCTTTTCACATTCATCCATCTTTCTGCAGTGAACTTCTGCATATTCTGAATATTAAATGCCTTGAAATCAGAAAGCTGAACAAATAGCCAGAAGTAAAGTTCTATACTGTCTTTTTCAGAAGATTACTCCTTGTTTCAATTTCATATAGATGAGTCAGACACCACCATAAGGCACTTAGGCAAACATCTCATTACCTTTCTGGATACAAATACAGTATATTTATGTCACACATGTGGAAATGTAAGCATACGTCTATTTTATCAGAAAGAACCTGAAAAAAAAGATGACTTGGTTTCCAGATACAAAAGGGTGTGAAATGGTTCTACCATCATAGCTGATACATTTGTTTAACTCAGAAGGTTGTCGTAATTTCCCCTGGATAAGGATCATGAGTTTCACTGGATAAGTGAAATGCAAGACAATGATGTACTTCATGATTGGAACCAGACCTGAAAATATGGGCTAAGATTTGCAAGACCAGGGACAACGGGACAATATCTATGATACAGACGCAAGTGCCACTAGCTCCTGTCAACAGATCCTGGATGTCAGGTTGTGGTCAGTCATGGTTGGAAACCCCCACTCTGGAAAGAAAACTCCGAAAAGCTAAACCACACAGCCCAACATCTGCAGTACATAAAAATAGATGGTAAAAAGAGCAACCTGACCTTTCATTGCATCCTAAAATAATCCCCCTGGGACATAGCCTGGCTTCTACCCCACCCCGGTGCCAACACCTCCCCAACGATGAGCCAACAAAGACAGTCATCATCTGTGGAGGAAAGCCATAGATAAAAAGCATGGTGGGTAATCCAGATGTTTTATATCTACAGTTCCCCAATTTTTGGCAACTGTTGAAGACTGAAAGTATTGATGTCCAAATTGTTTGAAGGATAGCAAGCAACCCGACTCTTGGCTCAAAAGCAAAATTAAAATTTTTGGTCTCCATGTATTTTAAAATATTTGTATAAGGTTGCTACATTTTCAAGATCTATATATATGTGCATAAAGAGCCCACAATTATATTGATGCCTGTATTTAATGGATTGAAACAGACGGTGCCTTTTCAAAAGCATTTCATAAATACGGGTTCTATGTATCTTGTTCATCTAGGACCATTAAGTAGTTTTAAAAAAAGTATGAAAATTGAGATTCCTTTTACACAGTTACACCGTTAGATTGCGTAGATGAGGCTGGCAGACAAACAAGGATTATAGAGATGTTTTCCTTCCCTTTCCTCTTGTTAAATGTTAATGAGGATGTTTTAAGATCATAAAATGCATCTGCTGAATCTACGGAACAAATATGGAAGAAATTAGAAAGAGAAGGTTATAGCAATGTACAGAGTGGAGGAAAATGGGTGGTTCAACTGAAGAATGTTATAAGAGACGAGTGTAAAAATTTACAGAGGCTGGTTTGTAAGAGACCATCGAAAATAGTTGATCTCACAGCTTTTCATTTATTTCATAAGCTGTTTGATATTGAAATAGTTCAAGTGTACCTGCTCTTATAGTAGATCGTGAAAGCAAAAATTCATTTAGGTGGATTGCATAGGAGTAGGAAATCACAGGGTTTTCCCCAGAGAAGAGAGAGCATTTGTTATTTTAAATACGACGACAAGAAAGTTTAATTGGTATTGTATATTGAACTGGCTTTGAGTTAAGTAAACTTTAGCCGGACTGAAATTCTGTACTAATTTAATTTGCCTTCTAAATTTACCTGTTTGGGACCCCATTACGTATGTGTCTGTGAGTTTTGTATGCGAATGCATCACTTTGTATCAGTTCCCTCATCTAGAATGTATATATGAGCTTTGAAATAGCTGCACCATCGCAGCTCTGAAAGCCACGGATACACTTGTTTGGAAAATTCTGACCCCCCCCCCGCCCCACTCCCCTATATTGTTAACATGTTGGCGGCTGTTATTTCTATTTGAGTTAACTGGGACAGTGAAAGAGAAGGAAAAAGAGAGAGAGGGATTCCTAATGTGGAACAGCTGTTTTCTCCAGCATTTTGCTCAATATTTCAACATCATCATTTAATGGATATTAACCAAAGTAGCTAATCACTTAGTTGTGGAGTGAAATTGTCCCCTACATTCCCCCAAAATATATTTTCCCACGCAAAAAGAGGTGGGATATTCCGCCTCAAATGCCAGCAAAACACCTTCTCCCGGGGTGATTAAACTCATTGCTCCAGGAGACAGAGATGGCCGGATGGATGGGACGCATCCTTGGTCTCAATTGGGTAGAACAGCTACGGCCTACGGAGCATCTAGTGGAGCTTCAACATCTTCTGGGATGCACAGGGTTAAGTTCCAGGCTATCATTTTTCATGATAAAAAGCTTGGTTGTGTCCGGGGTAGTAGTAGTAGTAGTAATACTAATACTAATAATACTAATGCTAATACTAATACTACTACTACTACTAATAATAGACCAACCATGTGGCACACCCTGCCATATATCCAAAACATTCCGGAATCAGTAGAACGCAGCTTCCGAGATCTGCAAGTGGGCATGGCACACCGACCAGAGGCTACCATACAAGGACAAATTATGCATTGCAAAGATCACTTGGAGGTGGGAGATACTTCCAATGTAATCTACTGGATCTCCTGCATTGGATTGTCCCTGTGACTATGTAGGGCAGATGGATACGAAGCTAAGCACCAGATTGCAAGAACACAAGTGAGCGGCCAGACGAGGAGACCCGAACTAATTGGTGGCCTCACACTGCAATGGAGAAGGGCACACATTCAATTTCTCGGATAAGGCACCGTATAAATACCATGCAGAGAAGATCCTGAAGCACATATTCCAGTAGAGAGCTGTTCCCTGAGGATAGGCTCCAGCACCAGTCCAAAACTTGGGAAGATAAAACCTTTGGTGCCAATGACCAACCGAGACTGGATCCTGCAACATTATTCTGCATTATTCACGTAGATTTGGCTTTATTTGTGGGGGACAAAAACAGTCAGATAAAACCCCATTGGCCTGACAGGGACTTGTGCCTTCCAGAAAGGACCTGAAAAGGTGAGATGCCTGGAGGCCAGGAAAGGAGAAACGACAGAGGAACCACAGCAGAGTCCAAGGGTTGCTGGGAGCAGATTGCAGATTCACAAAGGAAGAATCGGTGCATTCTGAGGACAACCCAGATTGGGAGGGAGGACAAATGCAGGAGAAGCCGAAAGGTGAAATGACGATACAGAAAGAAGCCCTGGAGGACAAATAGGTTAAGAAAACCAAAGAAAAGCTGGGCTTATGGAATAAGGGAGAAGATCCATTAATTTATTTATTTTATTTAAAAAGTTATTTTATTTATTTTTGGCCATATATACATGGGGAAAAAAAACTGAACTTGTGTGTTACCTAATATTTGTATTTTTCTTCTGTGCTGAAAAGCAGGTCTCTGATGGGGAATGAATATGTGTGTGTGTGTGTGTGTGTGTGTGTGTGTGTGTTGTTTGAAAATTACTTAGAAATAGTTAATAATTTCCATGGAACAAAGTGCTGCAGAAAAGTTATTCCTGTTGTGTTATTTGCATGAAAACAAAAGTCATTGCTTTACCTGGGTTATTTTCCTTGTCTTGGGAAAATCCAGATGCAAAAGCAAACAGCAAATTCAGATAAGTGACCTGGTCACTGGTTGCCTGATTAGACACGAAAGCCAAAAAAGTCATTCTGAAGGAAGGTAAAGGCCTCTGCTACAACATTATTGCCAGGAAAACTACATGGGAACGTCCACGAAGCCACCAGAAGTTGAAGGAAACGTTGCCTTTAAAAAAAAAAAAACAATTGAAACACACAGATTAATGTTGCTCAACCTTAGAAAGTTTAAGCTGAAGTTCAAAATCCTCAAGTTGCCAAGGCTGAGAAACACTGACATACTGTAGGTGAATAATTCTCTCAGAAAAATGTTTTATTCCAGTGTAACATCTGCTGGTGTTCAGTTGAAGTAAAGTAGAAGCAGGCCTCTCATCCTGTCCTTCCATGTTGGCCAAGGCAAACAGAAAGACATAAGCCCAGAGTTTCCCTTCTGGTCATCCAAAGCCATTCCATCTTTCTGAATTCTCTCGTAATATATGAGGTACTGATTAATGGCAGCCTGTCAGGCCTCCACGAGCAGCAGCCAAAATAAAAACCACAAGTGCAGCTTTGGACGGAGTCCTGATTAGGAGACGGTTCAACATCACCAAGTAATCGTCCCAAATGATACAGATTATTACACAAAATCTTCACTTATAAAGAGAGCAATCCATATTTATGCAATGCTAAAGGCATTATCAAGGCAAAAATCTCTGCTTATATTCTGGCCGGGGTAGGTTTAAGGAGAAGAAATACAGGAGAGTGAAGATTTGGAAAGGAAACGTTATCAATCTCTTCTTTGTACTTAGGACAACTGTTGAAGTCCTTTCTTACTTCGCTGTCTTTCTTTGACAAATGAAACGGAGACTGGAAACTTTTATAAAAATGAGAGAATCTCAAAGAAGATCCACACTCATTCAGGCTACAAAAGAGGAGAAAAAGACAGGATCTGCAGCTGTGCACCAATGTTTCTTTAACAAATTAGCTCTTTTTTGCTGATGCCAGAAGTTCTTTATTGCTGTCCTTTGATTTGTGTACCAACCTTGTGCAAATTTAATTTAGATCCACTGAAAAATATCTCACTGTTACTCAAATCAGATGTACAGTCCGGCCTTGATTGCCATTCAGCTAAGGAAAACACAGCCAGTTCTGTGGATATTGAAAAGGATCATTCAAGGAGACAAAATGGCAGTGAAATCCTGCAAAAATATTATTTCAACTGCATGCCAAGTGCCAACGTCTTGTGTGGGCAAGATCCTCCAAAGCCTTTGGAAGTGCCTGCATATTCCTTGCTCGCCAATTGAGCTGAAGAAACTTTCTCAGGTACAGGTGGCATTAAAAATGAACCGGGACTTCATAAATCATTCTTGAAATGGGGCATATTCAGTCATCTGTGGAGCATGTGAAGACCAGCTGCTTGCATGGAGAATTGGCATTGAAAACCACTTTAATGTGGAGAAAAATATGGATGTGGGGAAAATATTGTTCCTCATAAGGAACTCTATTATGTTCTAGAACATAAAACATCCATTGGCATATCCAGATCAGTCAAGGACATCCACTTCTAGGGTCATTTCCCCCATATGAGGCTGGTGGCAACTTATGTGCAAGGAAAGACTGTCTTGGCATTGAGATTTTCCTGACAAAGAGCCATCTAAGTTGGAAAACAGTTATGGATTTATTTAAAAATATTAATGCTGCATCTTGGCTTACTTCCCCTGTGTTGGTTTTTTTCTTCTGTTATAGTATCTGAGCAAGATTTTCCATGCATGATCTCATACGAGTTTCAAAACAACTGGAAATATCCGTCTGATTTGCAAACATTCCAGCGCTAATGAAGAGCTACCCAAGAAATTAAGATGATGGATGTACCCAAATTCCAAACATACGAAAAAGTTCTGGGATCTCACATCTCCTGCTGTGTAAACCACGTGATGCGTGAGAAAACAAACAAGCGTGCGCCCATTTGTGGGTGAGTCTCTCTGGAGGGTTTCCTTTGTTTTAAAAAGAGGGGGAGAAACAGAGCAGCCCCTTCATAAATGCATAGGCTCTGTCATATATCCTTGATTATAAAATTGTATTCTCAGGAATGAATAGTTTTCTGTGCTGATCTCAGGCCAAATACATACATTTGAAGAGGAGTTGCACACATATCTGCACTAAAATGTGCACACTGGGGGAAATGGCCTGTAACAGTGTGTAAATATTACTCTGTGCATAACCAGGGGTGGGGGAATATAAATGTGCGGGAATTTTCATCTGGTCATTTTCCCAAGAAAACTCAAAGTGGTGGACAAATGTGGCAGGGTAAACTTTAAACAAAGCTTTTGAAATTCACCCCCAAGGTTGTGGGTGGGGATATGGGGTGCATAATTTCTCCAGATAGATTTTTTTTCTTCCCTCTTAGCAGCGATAATAATATCACTATCTTTATTTTGTAGAAAAGAAAAGGCTCCTAATGAGAAGAGCAGCAGTTCATGCATGATAGGATTGAATTAAAGTCTTGGAAGCCAGGAAGAATTCAGTCTGCTGGAAAGATGAGAATAATGAAAAATAGGACAGTCACACACAGTTCTTGGCCATCTGCTACCTAAACAAGTGCTGGAATTTCTCCAAACTTCTCTTCTCCTTGGAAAGAATTCCCAAGGCAAATTCCATTTGATCAAATAGGAAAAAAAACAAGTAAAATGGAAAAACGCTTCCTTGGACCAGTGCTAGTTGTAAAAGTTGTAAAAAGACACTTAGATTGTACTTGGGCCTAGTTTGGAGCTGCAGCACAAATAATCATACTTAACTCATAAGAATGGAAACTTTTCTTTTTAAACATGTTTACTAATAAGAATGGAAACTTACACATGGATGAACCTTTTCTTAGGAATCTGTTGTACGGGTTTGCTTAATAAACGTCAGTTCCAGCATACTTTTGTGTAAAAGTGATACCAGGACAAGTTACGGCAATATTTGTGGCTTAGTCCCCAATTCAAGCACTTCGTCTCCCTCGTAGGCAGCAAGGGCAATAGCTTTCCGGATGCCAGCGCCACTCTCAATGCCACCTGGATGGAGTGGCGCCTGAGTCCTGTGTGACCCTTGGTTGCCCCCATGCCTCGGATCAAGGACTTTGCAGAACGGAAGTGCGCCCAGTCGCCCTCTGCGGACCAAAGTGCTGGCCAGCGATGGCAAAGCACGAGCAGGCCACACATGTGATGGAAATGTGAATGCTCCGATGGTGCCATGGACTATGCACTTCGGCCACATCCAACATCGGTGGGGAGTCGTGTCAATCATGGCAAAAATGTGGGAAGGAAGACTTAGATGGCACGGAGACCTACCATCGGTGGCAAGGACCGCCACCTGTCTGGGCCCTGAAGGCCAGCGACCCCAGGACAGACCCAAGGAGAGGTGGATGGGTCGCATCAAAAAGGAATGTTGTGTTAGTGCGGAAATAATGCTAGGAAGGAGAAGATTTATGGCTTAGTCCCTGAAATTGGCCTCATTTACACTTTCTTGCAGATACTGTAGATAAAACTTATATTGTCTAAATAATATACCTGAAAGAAGCCGCTTAATGGCTTCCATAAGATGGAATGAAGCATCATATATAATTTTCTAGCCAGACTTTCACTTTAGATAACAAAGTGTTAACATGGAGACATCAAACTTTAGACTTATTTGGTGTTTGGGAAATAATTATCTCTTTTCTTTTTTCATCTCTCTCCAGCAAGTCCCACCACACAAGTTTACTGATCCCACCTGATCCCACATTGGTATGTCTTTCATGGCATCCTTGCAAGACAGAAACTTTCCATGACTAAAGTTGAAGGCCAGATGAAGGTGTAAATTTAATCAAATCAATTTTATAAGAACTAGAATAAAAATTTAAAATCTAAATTATGGTTTGCTTATGACGGTGAATAAACTCTTGTGCCGTAATTGCTTCAACACTCAAAGCAAGGTGGTTTGTGCCAGAGAACTATAAGGTTCCTTCCTGCACAATCAAAATAAAGTAGCACCTGGTATAGAATAGAATAGAATTCTTTTTATTGGCCAAGTGTGCCTGGACACACAACGAATTTGTCTTGGTGCAAATGTTCTCAGTGTACATAAAAGAAAAGATACATTCGTCAAGAGTCAAGAATCATAAGGTATCACTATATTATCCAGCAAGATTTTGGCTTTGTAACCAGAACAATAAGTTGGCGGCTTTTTCGGGGAATTAAAGAGAAACCACTACATTGTTTTCAGTCTATGTTGTCAAATAACACAACAGGAATGTTGGCCTTAAGACATTTTACAGGGTTGATAACAAAAAAGGAGACAGACACACTAACTGGGACCTTGTCAAGTTTAATGGAGCAAGTGTTTAAATGGGGCTGATTTGTTTAATGGCATTTAACACTAACATTAACACTTCTGATTTGACCATGAAAACAATCAGCTTTCAAATGGCTTGCTCATGCGCACTGTTAATTCAGAAAGTATGTGTTTGCTTTGTTCCCTTTGCGAATGTAATTCTCATGACTCTCAGTGTGTGTGCCTGGAATTAATAGCACCGACAGTTATTTAATTTAAGTCTCTTCCACTCCAGTTGTCTGCTTTTAATGTTACATTTACTGCACATTGTTTACTGCACATTGTAAAACCTAGCAGGTTTTATCATTATTAGTTGTATACAAACTTGGAAACCGAACCCATTTTTTTTTTTTTTTGCATGGAATTAGGGCTAAAAGGCTATAAAGCAACCCAGCCTCAGTTGATACAAGGGTTGCCAGGTTCTGGGCAGGCCAGAGCTCCAGAGCCTATTCACTGACATAAACACATTGCCATTTCCATCTATATTTGGCCCTCAGCTTTTAGTCTAATGATAAGATGGACACACAGGTTGCTTCTGACATCAGGAAATAAGGAAAACACTTAACAACAATGATGTCATCCCAATTTTTTAATGGGATCAAGATTCCCTTTTTGGTCTAGAGAGAAAACAGTTGGGAATGTTTTGCTTGTTCAAACAAACCTTTTGGCTTTAGGCCAAAATAATAAGTATGAACAATATGTATTTTTCCACAAGCCATTTTGTTTTCATTATTATTGTTTACCAATGCGGCCATAAACCTGCTGCCTTGAGCAGAGGAGCTGCTTAAACATCTTCATTTCGGCTATTTCCCCCATGAATGTATGGTTTTACTTCAAGGAAAAAATATACAGTACAGGTAGTCCTTGACTTACAATCATTTGTTTAGTGACCATTCAAAGCTCCAACAACATTGAAAAAGGTGATTTATGATCGGTCCCCCAAAAAACTGTCGCAACATCCTCATGGTTGTATGATCAAATTTCAGGTGCCTGGCAACCAGCTTACCGTCTGCGTGATTGTCATTTGCAAACTTCCCAGCTGGCTTCCGACCGCAAGATTAGTTGGAGAAGCTGGATTCTCTTAATGACTCTTAATTCACTTAAAAACTCCACTGATTTGCTTAACCACAGTAGCCAAAAAAAATAATAAAGTTGGTCGGCACAACTCACGTAACACAACTGTCTTGCTTAGCAGCAGGAGGATTTAAGTTGAGGGTTACCTGTATGGGCTTCAAATAATGGATCCATTTCATGCATCCGGTGAAGTGGACGATGGTATCCCAAACGTACACATTGTTCTAGAAAGTCTTTCTCCCTTGAGAGGTGGCCTCTCTGCACTCTAACAGGCCGACTTTAAAGCACATAAAACTGCTAGAAATCTGTGAATTGGCCAGAGGTAGTTTATCTTAATCACCTCAAAAGCCATTTTGCCCTAGTGAATATAATTTTAATTAAAAGTAGCGATAACACCAGGAAGAAATGTTCTGAATTCAATTAAAGGAGTTCATTGGACAATGAATACTTTTTAAAGTTTTGGCTTTTTCTGATTCCTTTGCATGGACCAGTGAGAGCAAAGTACATGAAATGAAGCAAGAGGAACAATATTCAGAGCATGAAGTAAGAATTATTAAAAGATAATGCAGAAATTGATTCTTGGCCATTTAACTGCTCGTTTGCCATTCAGATGAGGGTATTAATTAAAATTATTTTCAAATATAGACCAGATTTGTGCTGTGTGCTAATAATATTATTTGTAGATCAAGATCAACTCACGTAACTTTTTATAAAATCAAATTTATGTTGAAAATGTGAGCAACCTGGACTGGACATTTTACCATGTCTAGCAGATGTGTAAAAAAGCCAAAAAACGTTGGACCCAAACACATAGACTAATTCGGATGATTTAAAAGCCTAATACACAATTGAAACCAGAGGCTTTTCTTTCGGAACTAATGGACAGACAGCTAGAAAAAAGCATGTGGAATTTTGTTTTTATATACAACAACTGTAGCAAGATTATTATACTCCCAACATGGAAAGGTTCTTCTCACTCCACAATGGAGGAATAGTTGGGGAAGATGAGAGAATTGCAGAGACGGCTGAATTAACTAACCCCTTGACTGAAGACAAAACACCGACTACACTTATGGGTGACTGGAAACCTCCTATGGATTTTTTGCATGACACAGAAAGAATGTCCTTAGAACTTGGAGTTCTGATGATTAGAGAAAAAAAAATAGAAAATAGAAAAAACAACTATAGAATAAGAGATAACTTGGTAATCATGCTTGTATTTGCTGCAAAGGAAGTTGGAAGCTTCTTCTATTTCTTTCTGCCTTTTGTCTTTGTTTTCTTTATTCTGAATTAGTTCGTTAGTTTTTAATCCTTAAAACTTTTAATAAAATTTATACATAAGAATAACATCCACTTAAATAATCTTTCAGCTGAGTGGCTGAAAGCTGTTTAATTAAACAATTGATCAACTAAAGGCCAGGCTGCTACTCAGTTTCCACTCCAGGGTGGAGGTTAAAGTCATTCTGACATTTACTCTCATCCACTCCTTCTCTCTGCACAGAAGTTGCCCTTCCTGGCTATGATAGAATTCATGCAACCTTGACAATATTAATAAGAATGACAATGTGCCAGCAATAAACATTTATGGGCAACATAATATAAATATTTATCAGGCAGAGCAAAAATCAATGAAAGAAAAAGCAGTCGCAGAAGAGCTGGGACAAAACTCAGCTTTAAATGAGCTTTTGTTTAATTGGGAGGGAGGGAGCAGTAGGGCCAACCCTGCTACATCTGCCCGGCCTTCCTAGTCCCCACCCCACCCCCCCACTGCATATCCAAGAGAAGCACGAGGCTGAATCTAGTAACAAGCTTTGCCCAACCACTGTTTTCCAACAGTGCTAACAAACTGGAGTACCCAACATGTAGCATGGGTAGCAGGCAGTTCGTCGAGTTTAGTGACAGCTGATTCCAGGGAGCAGAAATTAGGACACTGTAAGAATGTACTGAATGGTGGTCTTCGCTGGTCCCAAGGAGGGGCCATTCCACGAGATTGGGAAGTATTTCAAGTCAGTTTTATACATCTAAAAACTTAGTGGCTACAAAACAATTTATATCAGGGGTCTCCAACCTTGGCAACTCTAAGACTTGTGGACTTCAACTCCCAGAATTCCTCAGCCAGCAAAGGTTGGAGACCCCTGATTTATATAACCTATGATCTGGCACAAATGTATAGTCTGTCATTGCTTCCAACAATGACTTCTGAGATCAGAAATGACACATGTGTTCAGGTCCTCTTGTATGAACACACTTCCTTTATTTATTTACTTTTAAAAGACCCCCATTGGCTGTGGCATCTTTCCCATATTAGTCCCTATAAGGTATATACGTATTAATATAAGCTATAAGGCATTACTTTCTATAAGATATCTTGAAGTGCGCAAGAATGTTTCAAACCATCCTTTTCATCCTCCGAATCTAAATATAGACAAATGGAAAGAAACAAAAAAGAATTTGTACCATAATCAGGAAAATGAAATGGAAAATTTTTCAATATTTCTCCCTGGGTGCCAAACTTCGTAGCAAGCCGTCTTTATAAATATTCTCTGCCACTTTGTTTCCCTTGCCCTTTGGAAGTTTTCTTGGCAACAGTTTTGGAAGCGGTTAGTCATCGTCCCTTTCTGGAAAAACTTGGCTTCTCTGCCTAAGTGAGGATCGGAGTCGAAGTTGCTCCACTCCTGGTCCAGCATCCTAAGCGCTGGAGAAAACTCGAGCTCCTGCTTCGTTCTTAAGGTTGGCTTATTGGCTTTTATTTGTTGTGAATTTAAAATGTTCTGATGGAAAAGAATATTTGTAGCCCTGAGTTGAATGTTGGCGTTCTGGGGCTCTTTGAGCTTGACAATTGCAAAATGAAGATTATCTATATGCCTGTGAGGTTAATGATACCATGCAGTCTCATAACAAATAATTATGGAAATGACCAGAAAAATGCATAGATTCTAGGGATACTATGGATCTTTGAACATATGATATGTTTGTCTTTGATATATATGCAGATTCAGATCAATAAATCCTCTTGATTTCAGTCGAAGCCATCTAAGTTTCCATTTTACGTCCTGAGTTGCATCTCCAACAGGTCAAGGGTCACTGGAAGTCTAGTCGGTCTTCTTCAGTCCAAGGACAACAGATGAGGAACTCGAGATGAGGAATTTTGAGAATGGGGATCCCAAACCCCTTGAGAGCCCCAGGCTGGGGAAGGGCTCCTTAGAGGTCTGTGGAGATTCTCAGTCATCCCCAGTCATGGTTGCCCCAAACACTGAACTGAAGAAGCTTCTTGGACGAGAAGTGAAATGCCTTCAAGGAGAAACAAAGAAAGCCCAGCATCCTTTTGGGGAAAGCACGTCTGGAGTGCCTTAGAAGGCAAGCCGGCCTTGGGTTAGGATTCCCAGGGCTCGGTTGGAAGAAGAAATGGACGTAAATGGGTGCCTGGTCGTCTGAAGGGCGACATTATCCAGGGCGATGTCATTTCACCAGGGCAGAGTAAACAATCCCTGGGAGGCCGTCAGTTAGTCTGTAAACAAAGAGAAACCTTTATAGATGAGACCCAAAGGCCATCAGATGGGCCTGCATAGACATTACACACAGCAGCTGCCAAGCGCTGTGTATTTCCCTGCCTCTGCTGGGCTTGCTGGGTGTTTTCTGCGAGTGACACTCGATGCAACGCACACAGGGAAGGTCTGGAGGAAGACGGGTGTGTGTGTGTGGGGAGCCCAGGTCCACTCAAGGGGAGCAAGGGCAGCCCCGAGATCCGATCCATCCTCTGGCTCTTTTATAGCTGCTACCCAGGCTCTGCAGGGAAAGCGATCTTCTTGCAAACAGAACTCTGAACCCTCCTGGTTTTGATCATAACCAACCATCCAAATGCATACGGGCTGAGAGAAAGCATGCCCCTGCCAGCCCCCACCCCCCCTCCCCCCATGCACACCGTCAGTTTAATGACACCATTACATGCTGTTTGCCAAGACTCACAAGGGGGGAGAGAGAGAGACAGAGAAAGAGAAAAAGAGAGAGAGAGAAAGAAAGAGAGAAAGAAAGAGAGAGAGAGAAAGAGAAAAAGAGAGAGAGAGAAAGAAAGAGAGAAAGAGAATGAGGGTGGTGGAAGAGAGAGGTAGGTGCCACCTGTGCAGGCAGAGGAATAATGCCAAGGCCAGACGTCATAGAAAGGATTGTTTTCCTAAGGCTAACTGCAGACCCACAATTACATTTGCTTAAAAAAAATAATGTACAGCATTTTTGTGCCCCAGCTTTCTTTCTTTCTTTTTTTAAAGCTGTTCTTTGCTTCTTTTCTTTTGTCCTTCCCCCGGCCCCCTCCTGCAAGTCATGGCTAGACTTACCATTAGCAGAAGCTGGTAGGAAAACGCTTTCAGGACAAGCCCCCTTTCAAGCTCAGCCACTTTCTGAGAGTTTGGGAGGTGACAGGTGGGCTTAAGGGCTTGGATAGGATTTCGGGGGGAAAGGGGGCTCCAGCCTCCCCTCCTTGCAGGTTAAGCTTCTGGAGGGTTAAATGTTCTGAGCAAACTTTGAAAGTCCCTATTGAGTTTCTGCTGGAGTCACATCGCATAACATCGCACCAAAATGTTCAAAATTAATCATCATGATTGGCTACAACTCTCTACGTTGCACCTACACTAACCTTTCTTGTCACTTGGATGAAGGGAGTCATCCCCCTGGTCATAAAGGTCTTTGAGTAGAACCTGTAAATACACATCCAATAGAAACCAGGGGAAAATGTTCCAAATTCTTATTTAGCCTCCCTACCTCATGTTTACTCTTATAGAAATAATCACAGCGGGAAAGCTCTTCGTGCATGTTCTTTTCCTATCAGCTTGTGCTAATTTTAAGTCTAGCCATAACTTAAATAGAAAGAGAAGAAACCTACAAACAAAACAATTAATTAAATCCATGCAAGCATCGGCCAGGAAGTTGTATATAACTGTGAGCAGATGGCCAAGAAAGTTCATCAGATTTTATCATCAGGTAAAAATGATGGTTAATGAGACAAAAGCAGAAATAAAGAAGAAGAAACATTCCTTTAAACAAATGTTTAGGAACAGAAAGATGACCCAGACTCACCAATCAGCATGATCTTTGCGTCACATGACCTGCTGACCACAGGGCCAACTGACCACCGAGCCACCTAAATGGCCATAAAAAGCAGAGGAGAACTGAAAGAAGATGAGTCAACTGAAGTCCCCCTGGTGATCAGAGGTGGCCTTCAGCAGGTTCTGACCCGTTCTGGAGAACCGGTAGCGGAAATTTTGAGTAGTTTGGAGAACCGGCCAATCCCACCTCTGGTTAGAGAGTTTGCAGTCTCCTTCCCCTGCCACGCCCACCAAGCCACAGAACCGGTGGTTAAAAAAGCCATTGGAATCCCACCACTGATGGTGATGTTATCTAACCAAGGGACGAAACGTTTGGAAGCCAAACATCTGGCTCGGAGAACAAGCCACCAGCACCATCTGCCACCTGAGTTACCAATGTTTTCCATGATCTCCAAGAGAAAGAGCTCTAATAGGAAGAGCCCGTTGGTAGCCACACCAGAATATCTGAGAAGTGTTTTAGGAATATAGGAAGCTGCTCTATCCTGCCCCAGAGGAGAAGCCACCCCCCCCCCACCAGAGGCATCCTGGCTTCTCCATGGGATGCCCCACTCACCCAAGCGTGTTGGCAATTTCCCCAGATATCATAGCACATGCTGCTTACCTCTGACAATTTTAAGATGTGGGTGGACGTCAACCAGTCCCCAGAGTCCCAGTGGTGGGATTTCAATGTTGCTGTTTTTTTACTACCGGTTCTGTGGGCATGGCTTGGTGGGCGTGGCAGGGGAAGGAGACTGCAAAATCCCCAGTCAGAAGTGGGATTGGCTGGTTCTCTGAACGACTCAACATTCCCACTATCGGTTCTCCAGGACTGGTCAGAACCGGCTGAATTCACCACCTCTGCCCCAGACAGTCTCTCTTTATATTTTCAAACAAAAAATGTGCATTGAAACCCCCTGTTCCTAACTTTTACAATATTGCTCTACAATCCAAATACATAAAAAACCCTCAAGAATTCTGTGTTATAGGAAACTATATAGTGTATCTTACAAAAATTTGATTGCTTTCAGACCTCTTCATCTTGAACCAATCGCTATTAAATTCTCAATTCTCAACCCTCAATAGGGTTTACAGAAAGCACAAACAGGACAAAGTTTTACATGAAGAGGGTTCTAGATTTAAAAAAAGGCTTAAAAATGATTTGGAAAGGCTTGGGAGGGCAGGACCTTTTTAAAATACAGTACATAATACTAGAAATAGATATAGTTGTAGGAGATGTTTAAAGCAGCTGTGGCTTTTTTGAGGCTGGAAAAATATGGTTGCTTTAAAAGGAGCTGAATTGTTACAGCAACTGCATCTTTAAAGCAACTTCTTCAAGTAGCTGCATCTGTTTCCATGCTCATGTAAAAGACAAGAGAGAGAAAGAGAGGGAGAGAGAGGAGATTATCTCATAAATTATGGACATTTTTCAAAGGATGAACATCTGTACTAAAATCTGCATTCTCAGGCACTGGATTTGAATTATTGAATTATTTGTGGGCTCAGTTGCATGCACTTGGACTGCCTGTGAGTTTGGGAGTACTTACCTTTCTGGGGCAACCCCTGAGCTCTATTTACTTAGCCTTACTTTTTACTGAGTTCAGAGAGATTGTCTTGCAGTATGTATGGATTGGCTTAATTCAGTTGCAAGCCAAACGCTTACCCTGTGAAGCCTTGCAACCTAACACCGTCCTGTCTAGTTTGCAACAAACCTTCCCATTATAGAATTAGGCTTTTTTCTTAGGCTTCTCGCATTCCACAAAATCTGCCCCATTTTGCCTTGAATGTCTCCCCCACCCCTGCCATCTACCTTTAAACCATAATAGTCCCTTTTCCCTCAGCCCCCACCTCCCGTCAACTGTTCCTGGCAAATGTTGAAAGGCATCTTCTAAGATTTCAGTTTGGGATAGGTCAAAAAATGTGCATCTCGCTAGGATTACAAAGGGAGTTAATGGTTTTAAAAGCCCAGCGATGAAAAGAACGGTGAGGGGAGAGGCTGAGCAGCTACTACAGGCGTGGATCATGGAAGGAGACCAACTGCTCTTCCCCAACACGCCAGATCATCCGGGGTCACTTTTGTTACAGCGACTTGCACAGTGACTTTCCTCACCATTCCTCTCGCCCAAGACCCCTAATTATACCCACCACCCACCTGGATCTTCAAGGGCTACGGGAGGGGTGCCCAGCCAGCCCTCGGCTAAAAGGCAGGAATCCAATCCGGGGTGAGAGTTTGCAAACAAGGAACTGCAGATGAAATCAGGGAGGGAGGTTGGTTCTGCCTTCTCAGACGATTCCTTCAGAACAATGGCGTGGCTTAGAAATCCCCCTCAAGCCAGGAACTCACCCTGGATTATCTGAAGGGAGGTTTTGCTCAAAGGAGCCCATGAGAAACGAAGGGGAAATCCCCAGTTGGAGGCATAACTTTGCATCCTTCGCTTTCTCCCTGTGTGCTTAGCTCCTCCCTTAAAGTACATTTACCCACATGATGGTATGGCTGTAGTGTATTATTATTATTATTATTATTATTATTATTATTATTATTATCCTCCTTCACATCTTTTCAACTACCTTTTCTTATTGGTATCATTATTGTGAGTATTATTACTCTGTTGCTTTGCTTGTACAGTGAGAGCTTCTGCACCAGACCAATTCCTTGCGCGTCTAATAACACTTGGCCAAATAAAGTATTCCTATCCTATCCTATCCTATCCTATCCTATCCTATCCTATCCTATCCTATTTTCCATTCCATTCCATTCCATTCTAAAGGGAATAAAGTTAAGATACTTAAAAGGGCACTGAACTTCTATTGTTTTGAAAGAGAAGGACAAGCAGAAGAAAGTCAAATCAAGTCACACAATCCTAATGTAATTCGAAAATTATCTACGTTTCTTTGCGAGCAATGTCTCTTTATCTGCTTGCTAGGAAGGCTTATGATTTCCAGTGCATTTGCTAGGCCTTGTTCCAAAGACAAACATACACGGCTTTATCCTCTCTAAAAATAGCAAGTGATTTATTTGGGGGGGGGGGGGGGGGGGGGGGGGGGGGGGCTGGGGGGGTAGGGGAGATTTTGGACTGAGTTCAGTGTAGCTAATTTATTATTTCCTAAAGAGAAACAGCCCCGCCTTCTGCCATAAGACACAAACCCAGCCTTCTCTTTCAAAGGAGATATTCCCGTTTCTATATTCCATTTAGAGTATGCAAAATCCAAACGATTGTTCAGCAGCAGCAAAGAAATACTCAAAATGCTCATTTGAGTGGTTATTGGGAACAGTAGCCCAACTTTACAGACAAACCCAAACAAAATTATGTTGAAATTCATGGTCTTAGA
This sequence comes from Pseudonaja textilis, assembly GCF_900518735.1. The sequence continues at coordinate 6,575,548 of NW_020769366.1, read as the reverse complement.
TTAGAAAGGGAGTATAGTTACAACTAAAGATATAATAATATAATATTTTTTAGGTTGGATTTAAACTAGTATTTCTACTGTTATGGTCTGTAAACCATGGTTTATAGTTTTGCATTATTAAGGTATGAATCCATTAACTGGGTTTATACATCATGCTAAGCCATTTACAGTTTATTTGACTTTGACATAATATCTTGTGTGAAGACAACACTGTGGTTCATAAATCTTGCTTTACTGCCTTAGCGCTATATGTGAACTTATCCAATGACATAGCACAACAGATGGTATAGAACTACATTAAATGAACAAACAAACATAAAACTCTTGACATAGGTTGTAAACTATGAGTAGACAAGTAATGAATTAGAGAAATTCAGTGAATGAAGTCGTTAATATCTATAACATGAGCAGATTTAGGACTTGTTCAAAATATGTTTTTCTCTAAGATCTGAAAGCACAAGATTTATCTTCTTTTTATTGCATGACAGTCTGATTAATGGGCTATGTGCCATCATAATAGACCTCATAGATAGATTTCCTCCATAGATGGATGCCCCTAACTGGTATTTCAGGTCTTCCAATGGTCTTCTCTGCCCTCTAAATGTGTCCATCCACCCTGCAGCTGGTCATCCTCTCCTGTCTCATCTGCCTGTCACCCCTTCAGTATCTTCCTTATCAATTCTAAAACTGCTTGTTTCACCTGCCATCATTAGTCCCAAAGGAGCTTTTCTCAAAAGGCAACTGGGCTTCGTTTTTTCCTTGAAGACATTTTGCTTCTCCAAGAAGCAAAGAAGCACCTTGATCTGGATGAATGAGAATCTTAATTTTAGTCATTTATTGCAGATCCTTTACATTTTTGGCAGAACCAATTCAGCGTATAGGTTGATTTTTTTTAAAGAAGGGAAGTGGACATAGCCTCCCCATAGAATGAGAAAACATCAGTTTGTGTGTTAATCCCAGGGGAGAGGAGTCCATCCTACACTGTGAGGGATGAAACACGGGAAAGCCGTTGGCTCCCAAATGTTGCAACCTTTCCTGTATGAAGTTTTATTATTTCTCTCCCTTGCTTGTTATCAAAACAAAGATTTTACTCAAAAGCGAGGAGTAAAGGAGTCTGAAGGGAGAGAATTGAACTTCCTTTTATCCTTGTTTGGCCTGTCAGTTCCTGTATGGTAGACAATTATGACGGATAAGCCACTGCAGGTCATTAAGGTTTTGCCACTTAAATTAAATGCAAGAGGCAGAAAATTAAATTTGCTCATCCACATGGCTGAATGAAGATTCCAGCAAGGTGAAAAATTTCCCAGGTTCTGGGGGATGATAGACCAGCTGAAGAAGGGGCAGTGGCCCATGAGGGCAGGGATAAAACTATCAAGTTGGCTGCCATTTTCATTCTTGTAATCTGCTCTGATTTTTTAAATTTTCATTTCACCTTTTGGCTTTTTACAAGACCCCCACCACCACCTGTACTGGTGTTTGTAACCCCTCCCCATGGCCAGCCAATGGGATCCGACACAGGCAGGCTGCATAACCTGAGTTGAGATGGGTGGCAAACAAATATAATGAATAATTTAATAATAACCAGATCACAATTTGTAAATCAATAATGACAACATCAAGTTGACTGTGAGGAATAAAACTACACTGACCCTCATTTTTCCAAACCTTAATCCCCACACAATAGTATCTATGGTGTAAAGACAGTAATCATCAAAACTTTACGGCAAGAATTTTAAACAGATTTACAAGTGTTAAAGTTACTTATATGTGTGCAAGCTTTATGGTGGTCTATAAATCTTTCCGTTTGCATAATCATGCTTTATAGGGTTTTACAGAAAAGGTGAAGGATTTTTTTTCCACATCAGACAGCTATAAACATGCCTGTTTTATTACTATCTGGTTCTGGTTAGAATATTATAGATCATATTTTGTGCCATGGCTTTAATTTGACCTCTCGGATAAAGGTTAGAATAAATGTTATTTTCCAATTTTCTGCAATGTGTTCCTTACTTGACGTGGCAGAAACATATAAAACTTTCCTCTCTTTCTTCAACAGGAAATTCTATTAGAAAAATACAAGATTAAAATATTTCCAGGCTCTAGAAAATATGCATTCGTTCTGCATCCGGTAAGAAAACTTTCCCAGTTCAGAGCAAGCAATGTCCTGGGTCCTTCTTACTTCTGAGAGACATAATTAGGCACTGGTGTTCTAAATGCCGCAGTCTGGATTCATTGAACTGCCACTGGTTTTCATCTAAACAAGTCACTTCAAATCACAGCAAGTCAACATTATGAGATAATCAGCAGTCTAGTTTTGAGCTGCACAAAACTAATTAGTGCAGCTTCAACAAGGCAGTTTTCAAACTTGGGAAAAACCTTTTAAGCAAGCCAGAGCTTTGTCAGTGTCTTAGGTAGGCCTATTGATTCTGTACGTCAAAATGGATAAACTGGCCAGTATGTATTCTTTTTCTTATCTTACTTGATTATTTTATGTGAGATCTTATAAGAAACTATATTGTGCATAATGGCAGAAAGCTCTCCCTATATAATGAGGGGCAGCTAGAAGGGTGGGCTGAAAATGTCAATCATATTTGTGATTGTTAATGGCATAACTGGGATATATTTGATTAGTCATTTGTGACAGAATCAAAGGTCTTCAGATGTCTCATTTAATTTAATAATTCTAGTCATATTTCTAGAGTCTCTAACTCCGGATGCCCCCTCTTCCGATATAATGGGTGTTCAGCGTGCATTCAACCCACCACTGGACTGATGCTCTCTCCTACATTATTCCTGGGTACCTAAATGGATTTTTGATTCTTTAATCCATAAATATTTGTAAACTTTACTTAGTACCAAGGAAAGGCCAAGTGGGAATTGCATGAGAAAAGTTTCTTAAGTCTTCTTTTTCTCTCTCCACTCTCTCTCTTTTTAACAAAGAATTTATCATCCATCCTGTTTACAAATAATTGTTACTCTCTATACATTCTTCAGGCCCAGTGACAAGAGAACATAAATAATTTAGCCACTCTCAAACTAGACTTTTTTTTTTTGCTGCTGTTACTATAAACATGCTGCTTAACTTTAGCTTAATAAAAGTTATTTTTATTGATATTATTACTTATGGATAATGTTTCCTCAAAGCAAATATGCCAAAGGAGAGTTGGATCCAGATGTTGAGTGGAGAAAGAGTTTAAGGCCAGCTGTTCTCTTCAGTGTGATGGATTATTATTGTCACAGTTTGTGTAGGCCTCTCCACTTTATTTTCTTTAGCTTGCCTTCTTTTTCAAGCTTCAAGCACAATTTTTCTAGCTCATTCTGAGATAAAAATGTATAGATATGTGGATATAGATCACACAAACACACATAAAGAGACATAGATACATTTGTATAGATAAAATGTACTGTATATATAAAGACATTATATATACATATATATATATATATATCAATATCAAGTCACACACCCACTAGCAGTTAAAAGGAAGAAGCAGCTGCAAGCTCACATTACTCCAAGAAGCACAAAGCCGAAGACACAAGCCTGAAGATGATGAATGAGACTTCATCGAAACGTTGCCTAGATACTTCCAACGTGGGAGTAAAAGATACTTTTACGTGGGAGAAAACCCGAATAACCAAAGATCCACATACAAATACCCGCGAAAACCTCAGAAAACTAATATTGCACCTCTACGGGGAGGAAACCCACCATCTGACCTGGACTTATGAAAAACTTGAAGTCCAAAGAGCTTCCATTTTATGTGACCTCTCATTCCTATGCAACTGCCGAGATCAAAATTTAATCCCCATAAGCTTCCAATTGAAATTCCACACCAACACAGCAGCCACCAAACGCATCCTAAAAAGAACGGAATTGGCCCTAATTAGAAATGAGCTTCACACAAAAAGATTCCTCCTAGACCAAATCAACAAAGATCTCCTCACACTTCACCTCAGACTCAGCAACAAGATTCACCCCGCACTTTGGGACAAATCCAAACAGCTCGCTGTCTGGAGAGCCGAAACACAGACCACCCTCAAGACAGACACACACACCAACAAACTCAGAAAACTACAACAACGCCAGAAACAAACTCCTCCCCCCTCACAGCCACACATGAAACAAACAGTGCACAACATCTCAGACAAGATCCTCACCGAAGCCGAAACCAAGGCCCTTTCGAAAGGATTCAACTTTGCTGTCGCTCCCAAACACATCCCCACAGAAACCATCATATGCGGAGTTGAAACCAGCCTGACCAAAACCAACCCTGATGATGCTAACAGAATCAGACTCAAAATCACCAACATCCTCTGCACTAGCAAACCACCCAAAAGCAACTTATCCAAAGAAGAACAAACTGCACTACTTAACCTGAAAGAAGACACCAGCATAATAATCCTACCAGCAGACAAGGGCAACGTGACAGTGGTTATGAACACATTTGACTACCAAACCAAGTTAACCAACCTACTCCAAAACCCCATATACAAACCCCTAAACACAGCCCCCACCACCTACCTAGAAAAAACCACCAGATCCAAAATAAAAGCCTCCCCCATCAGCGAAGAAATCCAGCAAAGAATCATACCCAGAGAGAAATCATCCAGATGCCCTAGGCTTTATGGTCTCCCCAAGATACACAAAGAAGGAACCCCACTTAGACCAATAGTCAGCTCCATAGGCTCACCTCTACAAAACCTAGCCAAATTTCTTGCCAAACAACTACAGAATCCATCAACTCACACGTAAGAAACTCATTCCAGTTCATTGAGATCACAAAGAAACAAAACTTACAACCCAGCGACCTACCAGTGGGCTTCGATGTCATATCCCTCTTCACCCAAGTGCCTATAAAAGAAGCCTTGACAGCCATCCAAAACAAATACACCCCCCCCAAGCACATCCTAGATCTGACCAACCACTGCCTATTCAATGCATACTTCACCTACAATGGACAAAAATACAAACAAATAGAAGGAGCACCCATGGGATCACCCCTCTCATCTGTCATCGCAAACCTCTACATGGAACACTTTGAAACACAAGCTCTAGAAAAATATGATCACAAACCCAAACTCTGGCTCAGATACGTAGATGACACCTTCATAATCTGGCCACATGGGAAAGAAAAGCTGAACAACTTCCTCACACACCTCAACAGCCTACACCCCAAAATACAATTCACCATGGAAACAGAAGCTAACAATCAACTTCCCTTCCTAGATGTCTTAGTATACAAACAATCCAATGGCTCCCTAGGACACACCATCTACCAGAAGAAAACACATACAAACTGCTATCTACATGCACTCTCACACCACCACCCAGCACAGATCAATTCCATAGCCGAGACACTCATCTCCAGAACAAAATGCTTAGCTGACGAACAACACCTAAAAATCAAACTACACACTCTCACTAACGTACTAACAGCCAATGGATTCCAAAGAAAGAAGATTATCCACCTAATCCAAAAAGAAACCCCAACCAAAATCCAAGACAGAGAACAAGAGAATGGCAAAGCCCTCCTCCCATATATAAAAGGCACTACAGACAAAGTCAGCAAGATCCTCCAAAAACACAACATTAAAACAGCATTCTGCACAAACAGAAAAATATCCACCATCCTAAGAAACCCTAAAGACAAAATCAAGTTAGAAAACCAAGGAGTATACAAAATCCCTTGCACAGCCTGTCCCACCACATACACCGGACAAACTAACAGAAGAATTAGTGCACGCATTGAAGAACACAAGAACTCAATCAAAAAAGAAGAACCAACTTCTTCCCTGGTCCAACACCTCAGAGCTACAGGACATGAGATTGACTTTAAAAATACCAGAACAATCACCAAAACCGAACACTTCAACAACAGAATAATCAGAGAAGCCATAGAGATAGAAAAATGCCCACACAGCATGAATAAACGGTATGATACCTCCCACCTATCAGCCATTTGGAAACCCACCCTCATTAACAAACGAGTACCTAACATGAAGAATGACACCAGACCCACACCCACAAGGGCCACACAAGATGCTACCACCACACTTCCATATAGAAAGCAGACTCACACCCACACAGAAGATGAGACACGACCACGGACCAGAAGCCGTACCGCAGCTGCATCACTACCCACTTCAAACCCCTCCGACCCATACATGAAGCGACCTGACACCCAACATGAAGATGTGGCACGACCACGAACGTGAAGCCAAACAACAGGATCACAGCTCACCAGCTCAAATCCCCCAGCAATTAAGACTAACCTGAACACAACCAAGCCCCCACCTGAACAGAACACACCCCCAGCCAATCAGAACACAGCCAACCTCCCTACCAATCAGAACACAGCCAAACCCCCAACCAATGAGAACACCCCCCACCCAATCAGAACACAGCCAAGCCCCCACCCAATCAAGTCACATACCCCACTAGCAGTTAAAAGGAAGAAGCAGCTGCAAGCTCACATTACTCCGAGAAGCACAAAGCCGAAGACACAAGCCTGAAGATGATGAATGAGACTTCATCGAAATGTCACCTAGATACTTCCAATTTTACATGGGAGAAAACCCGAATAACCAAAGATCCACATACATATATATATATATATATACACACATACCTATAAAGACATGCATGCACACATACCCACACAAATATAAATAGCATAATATCTGTTTCAAAGGTCATATGTTTTTTTAAACAAAAATATCAGTTGTGGGCAACAAATCTATGTTTCTTTTTCCTTAGTGCACAGGATCTTGTATGTGGGAACTGCATCTTAACATAAAAGAAATGTAACAGCTAAATGAAAAATGTGCTCTGATTTATAAGAACATGAGTATCAAATTAATTTCTCCCCCATTTTTAAAAACATAGATGCAAAATGGAGGCTGAAGGAGGACTGGAGCTATTGGCCAGCTGCTAAGCCAGACGGCTGTGGGGTGGGAATGCCTAGGTGAGACTCATACTGAGGAATCCTCACTTCCCACCCTCCTCACTCCTCACCCACGTGATGCCCTGCCTGTGGGCAGCCCTTTGGGGCTAATCCCCCCCCCATATATGTATTCAGAAAAACCAGATGGAACCCAGCAGGCAGAACTTGTGCATGCCAGGGCCGGCCATATTTGATCCTGGCCATTCCACACACGATTGTCCATATGTTCTTCGGACATCTGCTTTAAACTTCCCAATGGGCATTAACCAATTTCCTGGTTTATGTGTGCCCTTGCAGCTTGACTGCAGTTGTCATGGGCAATTCTCTTCCTTCAGAAATTAGGTCAGGCCTGGAGAGCCACATCGCTCCAACAGGCAGCACGAAGCCTTTTTGCTGCAGGACTTCCGTCCCTCCAAGGCAGAACTCTGCATGAACCCCGTGGCTCTTGGTGAGCGATAAGCAGAGAGAAAACATGGTCCTACATTCCACATGGTTCCTATATTCAGAGGCCACTGACAATGGGAAATTCTTAAAGTAAAGCTCTAGCAAGGCCATCATTTCTGAAATAATCAAATTGGAGAACACGTAGGACTCAACTTGTAACTATACTATCAACACTATCATTCCCAACGTTGTGGAACCGCAAGACTCACATTTTTCAACTTTAGCAACATTAAGATGTGTGGACTTCAACTCCCAGAATTCCCCTGATGGTATTCTGAAAGTTCAAGTCCAGACATCTTAAAGTTGCTAAGGTTGAGAAACACTTTGACTCTTGGTGTGAAGTTAAGAGGTTTTACCTTGGATGGGTCCAGTTTGGCCTTCAAATCCCAACTCTACTGAACATCCCAATTAGAATTTATCAGAGAGGTCTATAATTGCTGGCTCAAATGTAGGATAGCAAAGTAGGATTCTGAATCATGGGGAAGCTTATGTCTACATGAAGATGTAGGCATGCTTGAACAAATCATGTTGGCAGTCACCAGGGCACAATCAAAACTCACCTGGTTTTATATCTGAATTGCACGTAAGAACAGACCAACTTTACATGACATGCATAAAGCAGACAGAACTATAATCATACTGCTTGTAGCTGACATTTTCTTGTTGTTGCCTTTTACTACGCTTTGCAGACATCCTAGGAAACATGCACTCTAGACACACTGAAGAATCTTCTGGGCTCCTTGTCCCACCGAGTAATAACTGGTGGTGTCATCAGTTCAGAAACCAGTAATTCTCAGTCATGATTGTAGTAGGAAGTTTGCTTTTTATGCGACACCTTTATACCCTGAACTGTTTTTCTGAAGGTTCCCCAATATGCAGTAAGCAAAGAATGAGCACGTAGATGATTTTTCCTGTCTAAAAGATAAATGTGTTGCCAGAGTTTCATTAATAAAAAATAAAAATAAAAAATGGAATACAAAGATTCTACAAGCTGGGGTGCTCTGTTACAAATACATTACTGTGGTGATTTTAGGTAAAGATACACTCCTGGAGCTGGTTGGGATAAGAGGTGAAAGAAACAACAGAATAAAAATAGAAAAACAATATATTTCATTTATGAATAAAAACCGTGTTTTCCAGATTGAAAGCAAAATAAATCATATATTCTTGGGTGCCTATTTGGATACAAAACACTGTATATCATACCTCTGTCATGAGTAACTACATAGCTATGTGTAAAGCAGCAGCTCCTGGAGTTGTACAAGAGAATGTTTTTGTTTTTCTAAATGTTCCTCTAAACCTCCTGAGCTCCACCATCAAAATGAGTAACTAGGATTTGATGCTAAGACTTGATATTTTGCAATATCTGCATTGCAGCATTTGTGCCTTTCACCCATGGTCAAAGGTCCGGGTTCAAATTATCCCAATTAGATACCTGATGTAAAGAGCTCTCTGGAAAAGGCTCTCAGGCTGGGAAAGGTAGAAGGCAAAAGAAGTGGAGGAGGAGGAATTCCAGTTCCAACACACTCCAACACCACTTATCTTCTCTACCTGTCCACCAGAAAACCCCAAACGTAGCTTTTAAGATTCCAAATGATTCTTGAAACATTGAAGGCTAATGACTAGTCTTCTAGTTCTAGCTCTAACTTTGGTTCCATTCTAGTTCTAGTTCCATCCAATTCCAGTTCCAATGCCCAAGCCTAAAATCTCTAATCTAGTCTTCTTGTTCTAAATGAAACAGGACAGACAGAACAGAATGGAACAGAATAACAGAGCTGGAAGGAACCTTGGAGGTCTTCTAGTCCAACCCACTGCTCAGGCAGGAGACCCTATAGAATTTCAAACAAAGGGTCATCCAATCTCTTTCTTAAAACTTCCAGTGTTGGAGCTTTCAACTTCTGGCTCTGGTTCTGGTTGATTCTGGTTCTGGTTCAAGATTCTATTCTTCTGTTCTGTTCTGTTCCTACTTAGATCTAGCCCTTCTTAACTTCTTAGTTAAGAGTCAGTCGGGCAAGCACAGAGTACCTAAGGGAAAAGAAAAGCATTCACCAAGACTCCTTAAGCTTACAGAATGTTCCCTATTCTACTCCCTGTGTATTTGCAACCTTTAGATAACTTCCTTCCTTTCTGTGAAATCCCATCTTGAAAAGAAGCTTAAAGAAGTTTGCTGTTTGTCTGAGAAGCACAGAGCTGGAGACAGAAGCCTGAAGATGATGAATGAGACTTCATCGAAACGTTGCCTAGATACTTCGAATCTTACGCGGGAGAAAACCCGAACAACCAAAGATCTACATATAAATACCCGCGAGAACCTCAGAAAACATATATATATATATATATATATATATATACACACATACACATACACATACATATACATATACATATACATATACATATACATATATAAACGTGAAAATGTGGGATATGTGAAAATTTAAGAGCAATGTTTCTTCAAAAGGTTTCATTTTAAGCAATGGTTGGATATGACAGCAGATTTGACAACTGCAAATTAACGAGCTACATATCCAATTCTGAAGCTCCAATGAGGACAAAGACAGAGAAAATGATGAGTTTGTTAAGAGGTTACTAGAGGGTAACTGCTACCTCTGAAAGAAGATTTAGATGCAGGCTCTTAAAGTAAGGAATCCAGTCATACAAGTTCGCTAAATGGTGGGGAAATTGAATGGGTTAAGGCCCAGGAGTTCCACTGGAACGAATCCAGTCTGAGTCGGTACAGACTGTGCTCTTGTCACAAAACTTTCACCAGCCAGCTTTTTACTTACAAATAATAATTTTAAAAAAACATGTGCATGACAGCATCTCTTTTTTACTACAGTCAATAAATAGATAATGCAACTCCTCCCGATCGAATTATGAAAAAATGGGCCATAATTATTAGTTATATTCTGCAGATTTAAGTGTATTATACATTCACTGCAGGTTATTATACATTCACTGCAACAGACTGGAGAAAAGAAGAATTAAGCTGTCTCCTAAAGATCATTCTGCTCCCATAGCTGTTGTTGGGTGTGTGCCAGAGAAGAATATTTTTTGGAAGTGCATTTGCACACTTCTGCTCCAGGCTGTGGAATTAATCCTCTGAACAGGCCATATGCTCATAAAGAGAATGAGTTGGGTCCATGAGCTCATCCTGGTTTGGCATTGGGCCATTCGGGGTTATCTGCAGAATATGGTCTAAAAAAGGTAAGATGGCCACCATGACTGAACGACTGAAGGTCCACATCAAAAATGGACATTCAGGGATGACATCTTGACTGTTTCGACCAGGTTCTGCTCATCCTTCCTTGATCCTATGAGTAACTAAATAGAGAAGAAAACAATACAGTTCGTTCTTCCTTGGAACTGAATTTATGTCCTTTCTTAACACATTCAAATGCAATTTATTCCAGAAAAGTATAATGCTATTATATTATGGCGTATGGCTCCCGATTTGCCAGAATGAAAAAAAAAACTTTTATGTCAAAATAAGGCCAATCTTTTATGCCTGTTGGGGAGCAGAACAGCCGCCGGGAGTTACAGTGCATGCGGAAAGGACGTGTAAAGCAGGTAGGTAAAGATTCCACGAAGTAGATTCTTTCTTCTGAAAATTGTAATTGAGGAACATTTGGAAAGGTCGTAACTATTGTTATTAAAAGGATGTAAATTATTTTGATTAGGGAACTTGGAAGAGTATTGAAATGCAAACGTTCAGAGCCAAGGTCATTAGCCACCTGTTATAAATTATTTGCAGATTTGTTTTTGAGATTTAGAGACCAAAGAGGCAACTTTATAAATCTTCCAGAGCTTCACTCTGAGTGCCCTATGGCGTCCATATTTTCCCAATTTAAAATATTGCAGTTTTTTGTCCAGGCTGCCTCTTGCCCTCTGTGTTTTAGGGAAACTCAGAACTGTTCACATGTTTTTCTTCATGGCTTGGGTCTTGGGAGGTGGGCAAAAAAGTCAAAATGGTGTCTGTAATCAAAATCCAGCCTCTTGTTTGACATGAATTGTGATTCACTTCAGAAGATGGTGAGGCGCCATTTTGACTTTCTTTTAACCCCTTCCTTCATTGTTACGGTTGTCTCTCTGTCATCCTAGCTCTTCTTCAGTGTATCCAACTCACCGGAAAATGAAATTTTCTCCTGCAGAATTGCCTAAAGCACTTAACATAAAAGATTCAAAGCCATGACATAATAACGGCCCTCAGCTCTACAAGTTTAATGAAGCCAAATCATCTCTAAAGTGGATAAATGCACTCTTGTTTCGACTGAACTAAATCCTGCTAAAGTGTTAACTGACAGAAGAATTGTCGGTTAGCTTTTTCCCCTTTCAAAATTAAGCTAAACACTAAAAATAGGCCTCACTTGTGATTTATTAATTCCAGAGATTAATGATTTAAGGTAGTTATTAAAAAAAAAAAACCCTCCTCTCATGCATATGCATGCTGCTATTAGAAAAACTGCTGCTGCGTAAAGTCTTGTTTTTCTCCGTCTTATGGCCACTGTTATTTAGGTAACAGGGGCAAATCCATCTCCCTCTTCCTCCTTCCACATGATGAATGCTAAAATTCATCAGGCAGCAATTGGGGTGCCATTTCTCTTCCCTCCATTGGCAATTCCATTGGCACCCCACCACAGCAAGCAGACGAGGGTCGGTGCTGGAGAAGCAAATCTTTGCCAACCATCCTGGCTCTTTTTCCTTTGTTGATGTTAGTATTGGAGCCTGTCAGGCTACTATATCATGCTTGTATGACATAGACTCAGCTGGGACGTTCATGGCCATTTGGAATTCTTCATAGGACTTCAAACCAGCAGTGATCAGAAGTCAGGTTTCAATCACCAGCCCACCCTGAGGAACAGCTTGACCCGGAGAAGCAAGTGGCTCCTCCTGTAGGTATGGAGAACACCTGAATGAACCACCAGCATGCATTAAGAGAACTCACCGAGAAAGGAGATGTTGACTTCTGTAAGTTCATTGTGTTAGCTTCCCAGTCCTTACGCCACTATCCCATCCTACACAAAGGTTTCAGGAAGACTGTTCCCTAATTTTATATTGATAAAACCAAGCCATGTAAGTCGAATAAGGCTTTGAACCTTCCACCCTTCAGTAGTTCAACTGTTCCTCCCACGCTGGTCTTTCCCAAGAACTGGCATTAGAGGGAATGTTGAAATACTGCCTGAAAAGAAAACCAGGCTATGAGATATGACTTTACAAGGAATGCCACAGAACACCCCTTCCTGCTTTTTCTGGCCTTGTTATCCAGGAAGAAAGGGACAAAAAAAAAATCAATAGCATACCCTCTAAATAAATAAATAAATAGCCTAATTAAAGAGCTACATCAGCATGTGTTAATCCTTCATTTTCCCTAAACTACTGCCCAGGGGTTACCAAAATAGCACCTTTGGGTACCAAAATTTAACCAAATTAAATGAAAGCCAAAATAAAATGGGTATTTTTAAGTTGCCCAAATGCTTGGAATATGATGACATTTGCAAAATCGCCTGCAAGGAACTTGCAAAATGCTCCAGGTTTGATGACATCACATAAGTGTTTGGATGATTATGATGATGAAGAATTGAATTTTCAGGTCTCCTAACTCCAAAATGGACTCTGGGCAGCTTGTAATAATAATAAAAATGTGTGATTTAAGGAAATGTGCTCTTGAAACAAACCTAGCCAAGCAGCATTCAAAATAATGATGAGGATAATTTTGCCGTACTCTAGAAAAAGTGCAGAGAAGAGCAACAAAGATAATTAGGGGACTGGAGGCTAAAATACATAAAGAACGGTTGCTGGAGTTGGGTGTGTCTACTTTATTAAAAGAAGGACTAGGGGTGGCTTGATAGCAGTCTCCCAATATCTGAAGAGTTGCCTCCAAGAAGAGGAGGTCAACCTATTTTCCAAAGTACCTGAAAGCAACACAAGAAACAACAGATGGAAACTAACTAAGGAGAGAACCAGCCTAGAACTAAGGAGAAATTTCCTGAGAGTTAGAACATTTGATCAGTGGAACAACTCCAGAAGTTGTAGAGTGGAGGTTTTTAAGAAGAGAATGGACAACCATTTGTCTGTATTAGTATAAGTTCTCCTGTCTGAGCAGAAGGTTGGACTAGAAGGCCTCCAAGGTCCCTTCCAACTTTATCATTCTATTATTGGACAAGCTATTGGACAAGATAACCAATTGGGCTCAGGGTCTGAAGAGGCTGCCAGTCCTCTCCATGGCTCGATGGAAGGATTCCCTCTGGAGGAGCCCTGAATCATGTCACCACTCCTGACAAATTCCACTCCAGCCAATAATGCTTCAATGATGACAGCTCCGGCTACCCGCCTGAGTAGGAATCTGTCTTACTGAGTGATGTTTGCAGGCGCAGACTTTATCAGAAGCATTCACGTGGAAAAAATGTTGATCCTGGAACTGCTGAACAAGAGCTAATCCACTTCCCCTGTATGCCTGGACTTGTACATTGGTTTAAGGATCTCCCGTGTATACAAAACAATGGCATTTCAGTGAAAAAGAAAGGGCATGCAAAGCCAAGAATCCTTCATGCCATTTCAGTTTTTAGATACTTTTTCACCTGGAAGACCTCCAGATGTTTCCCTGAGAGTCAATTATTTCATTTGCAGTAATAAAGTAAATTATGAGTTTATCATTTCTAGATTTGCCCTTTAGCTGAAACCTCCTCAGGTGTTTTGTGTGACAGACAGACAGATAATAATAACAGATAATAAAGAATAACAGAGTTGGAAGGTACCTTGGAGGTCTTCTAGTCCAATCCCAAGCAGGAGACCTTATACCATTTCAAAAAATGGCTGTCCAGTCTCTTCTTGAAAGCCTCCAGTGATGGAGCTCGCACAACTTCTGGAGGGAAGCTGTTCCACTGATAGATTGTTCTCACTGTCAAGAAATTTCTCCTTAGTTCTAGGCTGGATGTCTCCTTGATTAGTTCCATTGCTTCTTATCCCGCCTTCAGGTGCTGTGGAGAGTAGGTTGACCCCCTCTTCTTTTTGGGAGCCCCTCAAATCTCTCCGTCTCTGTCTCCCTCTGTCTGTCTGTCTGTCTGTCTGTCTGTCTGTCTGTCTATCTGTCTGTCTGTCTATCTATCTGTTTGTCTATCTATATCTATCTGTTTGTCTCTGTCTGTCTGTCTCTCTGTCTGTCTGTCTCTCTCTCTCATCTATCTATACAATATATTTATTTATTTAGAAAGAACTTCAACTATATTAATCTTCTGTAATTCATAAAGCCCAAAGGGTTGACCTGCTAAGTGAATTGACATTATAGCCATACCTTCAGCTAAGGTGGGATTTATACTGAAGGTTCATTGTATCCTGTTCTTTAAGAACAATTCCTCTTTGGGGTTATTAGCAAGGACACCTTCAAGCACTTGTTCTAATGGGAAACATAAGGGATTAAGCCCTAGAAGGTTGTCCCTAAGAGCCATGTAAATAGAAGAAAGTGCGCAAAGAGACAGATCTACATAACAATGTTCATATCCATTCCGGATGGTCAACAGCATCAAAGAAAGTCCTCCCAGAAGGAACATTCTTCCTCGCATAAAGGAATCAAAGTTACAAGAAAGAAGATTTTTCCTGAAAGTCCTACCAAGCGACCTGTTCTTCTAAGTTGCTGAGAGTTCAGGTCAGTTTTAGAGGTTATCTCACTTTCTCAATGTGTACATTTGCATCAATGAGGTACCAAGGCTGGTAGAAGGATGTCATTGCTATTTTGATGTAAATCATAATCCAATTTGTTAAAATAAATCTTTAGATTACATTTCTAAGAACTTTCCTTTATGGCTCACCCAGAAAGCAAATCAAATGCAGTTTTTCCTACCGTTCTTGTATATGCTGTCTTGGTTTTCAACAGTACACAACCTCATTGTTTAAGTGACCTGATTTATGGATCTAAAGACTGGTTTGAATATAATGTGTTCCTGGGGAAAAAAAAAGGGCCAGTATCTGCTTGCAGTTAGTCTTTCGTATTCATCTACATATTGAAAATTAAGGGAAAGTATCATCTGGAATAAGTCAAATTTTGGGGCTGGATAAATGGCAACCAATCTTTCTGGTTTGATAAGTATTTTCTATGTGTTTATGAAATATTTTTGGGAAGAATAATCTTACATAGAAAACACATGTGGAACTTTGAACACACAAGAGAAAGAGAAGGATGCTCAAGAAACGAGCCCATTCAACGAACATCCATTTCATCCGCTTTGCTAGGCCAGATCTATGAAGGTTCCCCAGGAGCCCCCTGCTTCCCCTGCCTCAGCTGGAAATTGCACCGCCCCCCCCCTTGACGTGTGCAAAATGAACATGTCCAAGAGATCTTCCCTCGCAGCTCTCCCAGAACCCTCAAGCAGAACCTTCCTTGTAGGACCTGAAGCACAGAAAGTGGCAGGAGGCGGAAGCAGAGTTACCAATGGGATGCCTGAACTTCCTGGATGTTATGTCACCCAAACAGCTCAATAATGGGGAGGTCAAGGACAGGTGACATCATTCTGTGGGATTGACCTCTCTGCCATTACAAATGGGACCCCCAGGGATGATTTTATGGGGCCCTTTGTGTTGCCAAAGGCTTAACCCGGACAATTCATTGCTACTTTGTCCCCAAGGTGCTTTTTCAAGAGGCAACTGGACCTTTCTTGTTTTGCTTTGAGGATGTTTCTCATCTTACCCAAGAATCTCTCTGGAGGTTTTCAGTCATCCAGGTCCTGGTTGTCCCCAAGGTGCTTTTTCAAGAGGCAGCTGGACTTTCTGGGTTTTTCATTGAAGACATTTTGCTTTTCATCTAAGAGCTGAAGAAGCTTCTTGGATGAGAAGAGAAACATGTTCAAAGAAAAACCAGAACGTCCAGCTGCCTCTTGAAAAAAAAACCACCTTTGGACCTCGTCCAAGAAGCTTCTTCAGCTGAAGAAGACTTGAAGAAGCTTCTTGGATGAGAAGTCTTCAAGAAAAAAGAAAGACCAGCTGCCTCTTGGAAAAGCACCCTTGGGACAATTGTTATTAGTATTCCTAGTAGTTCCAGTATTTCAATTCTTGCTTATATCCGTCTGCTGTGAGCCTTGATATTTGGCAAAACAGTACATTTAATAAATAAGAAAGTGAATAAATACTTCACATAACAGTTGCCGGAAGCTAACAGAATAATATATTTCTAACCAAGTACTAGGACTCTGCCGGACTCCCCAAGCCATTCCTCTCGCTCATTCCAAAACGTCTTTACCTTTGACCATTATTTGAATGTCTCTTGAAAGTCTGTGCCCATCTATTTCAAGAGCTTCTCTGGGCCACCTAAAGATATTTGAGGATCATCATGTGTGCTAGTGTGATTGTGTCTTAATGCTATTTTTGTTTGCTTTTCACTTTTTGTAGACTTATGAGTGAACTTTGCAAGATGTTTTCTGCAGTCATCTGTTTGCCAAGCTGGGAGGATAATGATGATAATGATCCATCCGATGTTAAGAACTCTGCTGCACTGGGTCACACAGGCTGCTATACGACGGCAATCCAGTATAATTTCATTCTCAGCGTTGACCAGACATTGTCCTTGGGAAGATGACGAATCCTCCCAGGTTCTCTGCAGATGATTTTGAGAGGGATTGGCTTTGCCTAAATGCCTTCTGGAATCAGAGGTGGAGAGCGTCTCACTTTCTCTTTGCGGATTTAACCTGTTTAATGGGGAGCGTCAACCTTCTATTGATAGGCAGCTGAATAGAAGCTGGTGTTTTGTGGGCCCTTTGCGGCTCATTAGTTCTACTCATTGGCTAGATATAAAAGGGCTTTTCACAGCTCACTGTGTTCATTTCATCTCCTGCTGAAAGGTAGCATTGAGTCAACTTACCACAATGACTCCATAAAGCATCTCTGAAAGGCTATGGAAGTAGTGATTCTGTCTTGCTTCACTAAGTTGACTGATTGGTTGTGACCCTACCCCAGGAATAAAGAGGGAATCCACAGCAGCTATGACAATCTGATGAACCTTAACTAATGGAGGAAGCCTGACATAGCTGGATTTTAATGCTTTCCATGTTAAGAACTTCCATTCTGAGACCCAAATTTCCAGCTTTCCCCTATTCAGGTCCTACAAAGGGATCTTTCCCCAACCCAAAGCTCAGGACCCAATTAGCAAGTCCTAGAAATTAGGATTGTTTGGAGCTTTGGATTCAGTTCCAAAAAGTGATTTGGGGCTGTGAATGTAACATCTGTTACAGGAGCTATTTAAAGCAGCTGCATCATTCCTCGGGATCTCTGGAGCTTGGAAAAACATAGGTCCTTTAAAAGGTCTGAGAGAAGTAACCCCCTGCTTTCAAACTTTCTGAAGAACCTTCTGGAATTAAGTCTGGAACATTGAACAACTCTTTTTGTTTTAAGCCTTATTAACCTAAATCTAGACGTTACTTTTTCAATTATTATACCACAAGTAGCCCTCCTCTTTTAGATCTAGGGTTGAAATTTAATTTTTTAAAATAAAAATCGGCTCTACCTACATAAATTTAAATGGGCTCCCAGAAACACCACAAACCTTGTTGGAAACACAACTCTGGATTCAAGGTCATACAAGCTGGACTTGCATGTGCTTGAGATACTTGCTCTGTTTGGATACCAATCACCTGCTGAAAGGTCACTTCATGAAACAAAGCCATGCTGAGTAGCAAAACGATTCAGCACACCCAAAATGTGAGCTATGTCACTGATACATAGAAGGCAACATACAAAGCCTGCTTGTATACAGTTAAACGTCCAGAACAGAGAGAGATCATTCAGAGAGGACTGAAGCAGGTGTCTCCTCAATTTGCTGGAGTTTAAGAAAGAGGAGGAGGTGTGGTACAGCAAAATCAGACTTGCAATATTCTGTTGTTATAACCAGTCTGAATAAATGCAGCTTCAGCCTTCCCGTGGAGCTTTGTTCCTGCTCTGGTGAACCTAGTGGGACTTGGACATTAATCACAGAATTCTTCTCAAGTGCTTGAGGGAGGGAGGAGTGCAAGGGAGGTGCCATCTTGTGGTCATATTGTTCCTGTGCTTCCTGTAGGGCCCAGCCTTCCGGTGGCATCTCAGAACATGGCAGTGGGAGAATCCTGCTTGGCCTAGGGAGAAACCTTCTCCAAAGTCCCACCTTCTCTCCCCTGTCAATTAATATATATCAGAATAGAGCTGGAAGGGACCTTAGAGGTCTTCTAGTCCAGCCCCATGCTCAAACAGGAGACCCTATAGCATTTCAGATAGGTGGATGTCCAGTCTCTTCTTAAAAACCTTCCATGATGGGGCACCCACAACTTCTGGTGGCAAGCTGTTCCACTGGTGAATTGTCCTCCCTTTTGGGAAGTTTCTCCTTAATTCCAGGCTGCTTCTCTCCTGGATGAGTTTCCACCTGTTGTTTCTTCTTCTGCTTTCTGGTGCTTTGGAGGATAGGTGGACCTCCCCCCACTCTTTATGGCAGCCCCTCAAATACTGGAATACTTGTGATCCTGTCAGTCCTTCTTTTCTCTAGACTGGCCACGCCCAAATTCATATAAACCCAAATATGTATGTGAAGTTAATTAATGATTTGGAACTAATTGGAAGCAATAAATTGATGACACCTAACCATATTTCTTTCTTTTAATTCCGGCTTTCTGAATCCTATTGTCTAGACTTCACAGTTGGAGATCCTAAATTTCTGGAGGATCATCTTTTCCCTTGTGGATGAGGTTCTTTTCTGATGTGTGTCATGATTACAACAAGCTCTTCATTTAATTGATGTGTGGTATGATTTTCCGAATTCAGCAGGAACAGCTAGCAATAAAACAGTCTGTGGGTGCTTTGACCCCTGGAGGTTTTCAAGAAAAAGCTGGCAGCCATTTGCCTCGGATGGTAGAGGGACTCCTGCCTTGAGCAAGGAGTGGACTAGAAGACCTCCAAGGTCCCTTCCAGCCCTAGGGTTCCGTATCCGAAAGTCTCTCGCTGAAGCTTGCATTCAGTGCAGGCAGCTCACTATTTTCACCGCTCCTTAACCGGTTTCTCACCGGCTTTGGGAGAATCCGAATGGTTCCTCACGTAAGAGTCTGGATGGTGTAATAATGCTCCTCTGACTCCGGAGAACTTGGCTCCTCTGTTAGTGTGGTTCTAGCCCTTAGCTACAACCTTGTGTAATCTGGAAGGAATGTCTCCAGTCTTCGACCTTTCACCTTGACGTGATTTCTCCCAGATATAATTCCCACCAGCTTTACTAGCCTGAAATAAAGGCCAGGGCCATCTGAATGAAATAAAACTTTGCCATTAAATTGCATTTTTGTAGCTTAAGGTATAATGTAAGGATGTTTCCCATCCTGCCAACAGCTGCTTTCAGTTGGGCTTGGAGTTTGGGAAACTCCGGTGTGTCCGATACAAAATAATAAAATGCAGGTTGCGTTACTTCCTCCTTCTGTGTCCTATACAAGGAGTAAAACCCCAAACATTTTACATGACAACGAATGACCATTAAGGATTCTTGCTGCATGTTCCCCTTAATCACAGCATGCACTCATGGGTAAATGAAGCACCGACGAGAATCTTCAAAAAGCCTCTAGCTGTGCAATTAAAAACGTTGTTTAAAATAATAACATCGAACCTAAAGAGAGGAACAATCCTCTCTAGCAAACAGTAGAATTGAAGTGGGACAGGGGTTGTCTATGTCTTGTCTGTGACAATGCCAGCAGCAGCTTCATGAGGAGAGAGTCAGGCTTTAGAAGGTATCAGTCTGGTGAATGTTGACCTCTTCTGAGTGGAATTGAGTTGCCAATCAAGTTTGTGGCTTGCTGGCACCAATTAATGATTACCAAATAGCCATCTCAGCAGTACCATCCAAGATGGCACCCAGAATGCCAATGACCACTGGTGCCACCTTAATAATCTTTATGACATAATCATATTTCAGTTTCAGTTTTAATTTTCAGATCTTTATATTTTATTATTATAGTTATTATTTGGTTGTTATCAGAGTAAATCTTATTATGGTCCTTGCAGTATCTTTACCAAATCCTTTTGAAGAGAATGCTTGAATGCTACTGCTAGGCAAAGTTTCAGGTTGGAATTTTGATTCAAGGTTGGTTTGACTGAATCTGTACATTATATCAACTTTCCAGAGCTAATCAGATGCCCTTGATTGGATCTGACCATTCAGAAGAGATTTACATGGGAAACTCTTTTGGATGCTGATTTGGAAAATAGAAGTGAATCAAATCATATTTATTTTACAACATGATCTAATTTCTGAATGAAACAGCTAATTGGAAATATATCAGAACTTACAAACTTAAATCATTAAACAAATCCAATCTGTTCCTTTCTCTTTCCAACTGTAGGACTAATTTGCTTAAGCAAAAATCAGCTTTTCAAGAATTCAGTGATATTTAGACGAGCATCCAAACATCCATTCCTTTCCAATTCTCACTCAGACAGACAGCGGCTCAGAAGAGAACTGAAGGAGCACCTGATCCAGGAATTCATTCTAGGCAGTTGGTTTCATTGTCAAGAGGATTAATAATGTTCTGCTTTATATGTGATGAAACTCCCTTTCTTTAATTGCAAGCCATTGGTCAGTGCTAAGCAGGTATATTAAGAGGGGCACATAGTCAAGATTAAAGGAAGTAATTGTCTCTCTCTGCCTTGGTCAGGCTCCAGTTGAATTACTCTGTCCAGCTGGAACTAGGTGCCACAATGTGAAAAAGACACTGACAAACTGGTGTGAGTTCCTAGGAAGCCTCTCAAGAAGGTGAAGGGGTCCAAGTCCAATATGGAATCATTAAAAGAAGGGGGTATATTTAGCCTATGGAGGAGAAGACTGAGAAGAAGCACAATAAAGTGCCTACAGAGATTCTCTTCCATTCAGGTCCTGCTTGTCCCAAAAGTGCTGTTTTTCAAAAGACAACTGGAGTTTCTTGGGTTTTCTCATCCAACAAGTGAAGAAACTGAAGAATTGAACTGAAGAAGCTTCTTGGATGAGAAGCAAAACATTTTCAAAGAAAAAAAGCAAGAAAATCCAGTTGCCTTTTGTAATATCAGAGCTTGTCTGGTATCTGAAGGATTGTCATACCTGTCACCTGGGGGGCGGGACCAGAAATCACAGGTTGGAGCTATAGGAAAGCACATCCAGATTATATTTTAGGAGGAACTTCTTCTTAGGAGGAACTTCTAGCTCATATCAGTTGTCAAAGAGAGGAATAATTTGCTTCAGGAAAGAATGCATTTCCTGGGAGGCTGTGTTGCTTTAACCGATTCTGCCTGTAGGGGTTGGATCTGATAGTATTTCCCATGACTAGGTGATTCAATGGAGAATGCAACAACCAACAGTTAAATAGTTAAAGTCACAATGAAGAAGGAAACTGCTTATCAGATAGAAATACGTCTATGTCTCCCTTCCTCCTTCCATAGTTTTAATTCCATCATATTAATTAAGCAAAGGTGCTCGGATCACGACCTAGCAGGTATAGAAAACCAGCCCCTTCCAATAAAAATAAAGCAGGGGCGAAGCGGGGGGACATTCAAACTAGATGAACAAAATGAGGACAAATGAAAGTGGATGAAAACTGTTTCTTTAAGGCTGTTTTCTGCACTGATCAAAGCAACTAGAAGGGAATTGCAGGATCGCATACTGATGTCCACAACATCCATGGTTTTGGCCCCTTTAAGCTCCAGTTCTGAAGGCTGGAGCTCATAGAGACCTCGGTAACACAAGTGAGAGCCTCCCATCCAGGTTATCATTTGGATCTGGCCGTTTCCAGCTAAGGTGCGGGGACTGAGAAGTAGATAGAGGCTCCTGTTTTGATACCACTCAATTATTATTAAGAGTGAAATCAGCATCAATATTTCATCTTACAATATCCAAATGTGAATCATGCATGAGAAAAAAAAGGGGGGTGGGGATTTCGCTGTCACTTCTTTGCCAAGAGGTCTAAAAACAGAGGTTTATGACCAGAGTAGGTGATGCCAAAAGATTTCATCGTGGAGGTGAAGGAGGTTGAATTTCAGGGAAGACGGGGGGGGGGGGGGGGGGGGGGTAAGAGGAAGAGGGGGCTCTTTAAGACCTGCAGAGGTTTAAGGTCTCCTTTCAGCCCTTAAAATTTTCAAAACTGAGCCCACTTTAGATCTTCATCCTCCTATTATTGGGATGCAGCTTCAACTGGCTGTGCAAAGTTGAACCAAGCCTCCCCATTACAGAAGTTGGGTTCTAGAGGCATCTTCATAAGCCTAATAAGCCTCTGGAGGGTCCCAGCGACTGACGTAAGGCTTCAATGCTTGGAGCTCAACTGCATTTTTTTTCCTGATTAAGAACCAGATCTAACAATAACACTCCCAAGTGGATTATCTGTTGCAGTGCTTATCTGCCACAGCAAATATCTCATGTATCGCCTGGGAAGAAACATATCTCGGTTACTAGTAGCATCTCTCAATTCCCCTCGTAAGAAAAGCAGCCCCTTTGTGGTATTTTTCCAAATCACAAAGAACAAAACCCAGAGAAGGGTGTTGATGCTGCAGCCTGCAGTCACATTTATTTATAGCAAGCATGAAAGGAAAGATCAGAGCATCCTGCAGGCATCAGTCCTCTGCCAAGTCCTTCCTTCTCAATGGCCTCTCTCCTCCTTCTCCACACAAAAACCCCATCCTTCCCTCCCATCTAAGAGCAATGGAGCATTAATGCTTTCTAGATTAAATAAAACTCACTAAAAACCTTCCTCGGCCGTGCTCTGGGTCAAGGGCCTCCCCTCCCGCGATGTAACGCCCTTACGTGGATTATCAGCTCTTCCTACTCTCCACCTTTACACCTGTCGTAATCAATGGGAACACCAGACTTTAAGGATCCTGCCTGGAGATCCCGGAAAGGGAGCCCCTGAGAAATTTCCCCTGAATGGTGGCTTCTTATGATGCCCCTAAGTTGTGAGGAGGAAGGATTTTAACTGAGGCTTTAGTTGCAGGAAAAGAAGCAGAGGTCAAAGACTAGGACAGAAATGTCTTTAAGTGCTTCTGAACTCACACAGGAAACCTTCTATTAAAATTGCATGCTTGACCCTAAAGTCCAGCATCATTTATTTCCTTAATAAGAGAACTGTTAGGTTTACTTTGCCTTTCTCTTTGCTATCAATTCTGACTGCCATGCCATGAATCACAGGGTTCTGTAGCAGAAGAGCTTACTTTGCTTATTGGGTTGAAGAAGGATTGGAAGCAGAATTCTCTCAAATGCTGGTTGGAGTGTGAATAAGGCTACCCATTCCCCACTTTAAGAGCATCGGGATGCTTCCGCTTAATCCCACTAGCTTTAGTGTAAACTGTGTGAAGAGCAACAAAACACTGACAATTAGGGCAACACTTGTGCTGTAGGAAATGGGAAAGGAGAGGGAGGGAGGGAGGGAGGGAGGGAGGGAGAGATGCCCAACAGATTTTCCAGAGAGATTTGGGCTGGAATCCCAGAATAATTGAACTCCATTCTGGCTTCCATTCTTCTTCTGTAACTCCCCAAAGGCTGTTGTTCAGCACACAAAGACAGACTTCATCCTGTTCTTCCAGCTGGTTTGCCTCACTTTCTGATGGGTATAAATTAATGTATTGCAATGAGCTCAAATTGATGAGCCATCAACTGACAAAGGATTATTAACTAAAAAAAAATGACGAGGAGCTAGCAGCTACATTAAAATATCTGTTCGCGCATCTGCATTACTAAAGAGAAAGTCATGGAATTTTTTATCTGGGATCTTCTCTCGGAGATGCTGCTAACGAAACTTGACAGGGATATTATCCTGTACTGGAATATACTGGATTCCTCTAAGCTCCCAGTCCCGAGACCGAAGGGCGTATTTCAAAATAATATTTATTTCTCTAATGAGAGAGAAGCTTTTGATTCTGGATGTCACCAAACACCCCATCTGTTTCTCTAGTGTCTCTTAGAATCAGAGAGGAAGAGGAAGCAGGGAAGTAACCTCAGAGATCATCATGTACACCCCTTGTGGCTCAGTTTAGGAATCTCTTACTACAATATCTCCCCCCAAACCATCCAGTTTCTCTTGCCTTCTGAGGCAGGCTGCTCTGTTGTTGAGCATCTTTTTCCTGAGGTCCTGTTGGAACAATTCTAAAGAAGTCTGCCCAAACCTCAGAAGTACACAAAGATATTTGAAGACCTCCCCATGAGCTCCACTTCTCAGACTAAATGTTCCCAGTAATACTTCTTCAAAGATTTTTCTTTCTAGGTTCTGTATCTTCTGGTTGCTGTCCTTTGGATACGTTCAATTTCAACTACTGCAGGTTGTTCCTAACTATTTATTTGTTCATGTAAATTGATAACTTTATGAAAGAGAAAGAGATTGTTGAAGTTCGTTGATTAGGGGGGCGTGGCATCAAATCAAACAGGTTCTTACAGCGAAGCTCCCAGCCCAATCCCAGTTAGTGGAGGAGGAAGAAGTGTTGGGATCGTGAGCTCTTCAATGCAATTTTAGCACTGGCTCCATATCGTTTTGCCTCTCTGCTGATGCCGCCATCTTGTCTTCAGTACTTTCTGGATTTTGTTCCATAGCTGAGCTGATTTCTGCTTTGCTTCACAAGGTTTAATTCAGAAACTCCAGCCATCTCTTCCATCCTTTTCTATTGTGTTCTGATGAGTACATAAGGAAAGGATTAACGTCAGCAATTCAACTGTTATGTTTCTACCAGAACTCACAAGGAAAGTAGCTCTAATCATATATTATTCCTTAGGGACACCCCCTCCCCCCTTCTTTTTCCATGCTGCCAATGACTTTGATTGGACTAACTTTGGAGTAATGGCACTACAGCTGCTTCTGAAGTTTTCGATTTGGCCCTGGAGAGACTCTGTGGGCTCTGCTCATTCCTAATATAAAGGAACACTAGATAGAATATGATTCATTTGGCAAGTTATTTTTAGTTTACTTTATTGGAACTTTTTTTTTCTTTTGGGTGCATATGTGACATTAAACAGCCCTTCCTGCATTTTCTATTATTACTGTTGGGGTTAGACGACAGAGAATAGATGAAAAAAGAAATTCAAGAAATGGCTTCATTGGGGTGACTTGTGACTTCTTTGCTTCAGGAAAGCAACTGTTCTCTTCACGGTGCAGATCTCTTTCTCCAACTAAGACGAGTCACACTGCATAGGCCTATTTTCAACACCTTCAGATCCAGACAAGAATCAGACGGAGACTTAATAGAATTGTCCGTATCTGCCAGGAATTTGGCCTCTGTGTACAGAAAGCATTTGAGTCTAATCAAAATCTGGATGGGATTTGGTCCAAATTCTGAGATTCCCAAGCTGCTAGACCTGCATTACACCTCTGAGCACTTCATTCTCCATCTTCCCCCCAGAGAAAACCTTTCACGTGAAATACGTCTACACAAAGCGAAAGACAAATATTGCCACTGAAATTCTGCATATCCCAAATCAATAATGGGAAGGGTAACAAAAAGTAATTCCTTTAAAAGCCGCATTATCTGCTTCTTCTTGTTTAAAAAATACTAAGACCAGTAAAATTATGGTTGATTGACAAATAATGCCTGGGAGGGCCTTTTACTGAGCAAACAAAACTTACTCTGTGGTGGAGCCAAATTTTCATACGAATTGTGGAATGTTGAGCTAAGCCATTCTAGTTATTGTTTTATGTTCAGATTTTTCAATATCTGTTTTGGATTTTTGTTGCTGTGATTTTCAGCATATGTTTATAATATTTCCTCCCAGTGATCAGAACAGAATTTCTATATTTAATTTACAATGGTTTTAATCCCTGTATATTATGTTGTCTTTTCTTTGTTGCTGTTCTGTTTGCACCAAGTGCTTGAAGCAACTTCCAAGAATATCAAAGAGGTTTACAAGAATAAAGTGATTCAATAATAACTTCTGAAGTTTACATGTATTTTATTACAATCATTTATTTATGAAAATAACTCTACTCCACCTATTGCTTCAGTGGATACTCTAGGGCAACAAACATCGTCACTGTGGATCAACAATGAGTAACAATGGCTGAAAACCAAAGAGGAAAGACGCAGCTTCAAAATCCAAGTGAAATGAAATGAAACCATCAAAGCATCATGAAATCAAGAGCAGCAGAAGAGGAGATCCACTCCTCAGTCTGGAGAAACACCAAATATTTTGGTTCTTCATTTCCCAGGTCTGTTTTCTGAAAAGCAATTTGTAGAAAGCATGAAAATCTTACAGTTCAATTCCCTGCTCACTTTAGGAATCCACATTGCAGGTGTGATTTGGAAGAGCTCATAGGCCATCTGGCCTCAACTCATGTTTAGTATAGGAATCCATTAAACTAATCCCTCCAAAATGGCCACCCATTAAACATTTCCAGCAAGGGAAAGCCTTCTAGTGCCCTGCCAGACTCTTCCTGATAATTATTTTTATCAGTACAACTCGAGACATTCAATCAGTGCAACCCTAGACATTCAATAATAACTAACATTCAATCATTATAGCCCATATACTTGGCTGGATATAAGTTGGCATAAACCTTACATACAACATGATAAAATTTCATCACAGTCCATGCCTCCCTTCAGTCCTGGGCAACTGACATGTCTTTCTTCCTCTTGAGTTTAAGACTCCAAGCTTTCTCATTCTGTAAGAGGATTGGAGCAGAAGGCCTGGCATTTCTCGCCATTTTATTGCCCCAGTGAGCAGCTCAGGCTGTGATGAAGCAATGAGGTTCGTAATGCCCAGCTAATGTCCTATAAGAAGGTGAGAGATTGGAAGGGTAGGCCTTAAAGATGAAACTTCAGTTAACCCATTCAATGATTCTGGAAGTGCAATGGTAATGCACAAGGGCCAAATTTGACTCAAAAATTTGATTCAAAAGGTGCATTTGAGAAAAACAAGCATTGGACTTGAGAAGGACAAGCATTTTCTTCAGAAGAAGCAGCCAAGTTCTCCCTGAAATGTTGTTTCAATCACATTTTGTGTGTTTTTCCTCTCTTGAAATATCTCCTGAAGGATATTTGAGAAGGCAACTTTAAACACAGGCGTTTCCCATCCAGTTTCTTCAAACCATCCATTGGAAAGACTGAACTCCCCCAAGTCTCCCAAATAGGTTCACAGCCAAGTATGAGGCACATCCTGTCAAATATTCATACCCTGTCAATCAACATTGACTTTAAAATTTTATGTGTGTTAAACAGGGGCTGATTCAGTCCAAACTTTGGTGACAAAACTTTTGCAGGCAAAGAAAATAGAGGAAGGCAAGACAACGCCAACTAACTTTTGGGAAATCTCCCCCGGAATCGGTTGAGCATGACCTCCATAGAAAGAAGAACAACCTGGCCTCAGCACCTTCATTTGATTAAGACCCAGATTAAAGGGTTTTTTGTTTTTTTTTCCCGTCTTGCATCAACTTCACAACACGGGGCAGGCAGGAGGCAGCCTTGGGTCGAGCTTCAAGAGTCCTTTGCAAAGGATTAAATTGCATTTTTCAGAGCTGGCCTGTCTGAAATGGAAACAAAACAGGTGACAATAGACAGCAGCCAAGGAGCAGATGGACTTCATTCTCTCCCTCGTGGTCAGCCATGTTTTGCAACTCAGAGAAGGCAGCTGTAGTATTTCTAAGGAAAAAACATTTCCTATCTCCGTCTTGGCAAGGGAACTTTGCAAAAGAAGAAAGAAAGAAAGAAAGAAAAAAGGAAGGTGTCAGAAAAAGAAAGGCGGAAGGGAGGGAGGAATTCCCATGCATTTCAGCTTTGCTTCTGCTCCCAGCAAAATTTGACCTCCAATTTCCTCCTGGGCAGGTGGTACCAAAGAGGGTGTCGTGCAGACAGACTGACATCAACTGAACCTCAGCACTGGGAGGCATTTTCTGGCTTCACCTGAGAAACCAATAATAATTGCAGGCTATGCACAAACACCTCCTCACACCTGGTCTCTGGAAGGTCTCCATAGCTCCGCAGAGATGGGCCATGGTACAGAATCCCTCAAACTGAGCTCAGCTCACCCCTGTGACTCTGTGGACATGCCCAGGCACAGAATGGAGACGCAGCCGCTCCTTTTCTTTCTCAGATTAATTTATCACCCTGAAACTTCCTGCTTTTTCTCCTCTGAGTAGTAAGCAGATTCTGCTCAGGTTTCTTTCTTTCTTTCTTTCTTTCTTTCTTTCTTTCTTTCTTTCTTT
>NW_020769366.1:6535527-6547022 GCF_900518735.1 Pseudonaja textilis | reverse complement strand
TTCTTTCTTTCTTTCTTTCTTTCTTTCTTTCTTTCTTTCTTTCTTTCAAAAATCAGTCAAGGCTTTTGGGGAAGATGGAAACCATCAGGGGGGATGGAAAGTATGTTCTAGACTCATTTTTCCCCAATTAAACATGTTTTGAAATACAGGAACTTGACATTTCTAAAGGAAGCATGCATATAGATATAACTTGTTCAAAATAAGTATTAATTAGAGGTTGTTGGGTGGTGGTGGTTGTTTTTGAAGTTCCCGATGACAACATCTAGCTGGCTCAGGAATATTTAAGTCTGTGCTATTTTATTTGCAAAAATCTCAGGGCCCTCCAGATATTAGGAGAAAAATAAGATGATTGGCAACCCTGGTTTGCAGATAATGCTGCCTTTAGGGAAAAAAATTCCCTGTAGCTTCAAGGAAAAGTCCTAAGAAAACATTAAGAGGCTACTTTCCAGAGTATGAGAGGAAAGATGGATGCGAATTCCTAACTCCTCCTTTTAATTCCATTTAATCAGAAGTAAATTAAGTCTACCTAATTACTAACTTGAAATTTAATAAATGAAAATTATTACAGATTTGCATTCTGACAAAATAAGAAATGACTTTTAATTGAGAAATAACCCAAGCTAGTCCCTATTTAGAGCACCGAGGCTGTATTTTAATTTCTTAACACCTGAAAATACTTATTTGAGAGAGGTAAAATTAAGTCATATAATTAGTGCCAATTTTTCAATAGACTCTAATAACTTGAGGCTTTTTTAATTAAATGAACAGTTTATTACATTGGGTAGAGAAGGGCTTTGAAGCTATAAAATATAGATGCTTCTAAGTAGTTATAACATTCCTTTTTTCCAGCATTAAGGTGTTGGTTTGGCTTGTTTATATTTAGCTCTCAACTGTTGTTAACAAATTACTTTTGCTCAAATTAAATGTGTCTTTAAAACAGAGAAATTATGCAATGTATGTATAGACATTTCATATAACATATAATAAAACTTTTCATGCTGTAATATTTACAGTTGTGTCAGAATTTTCATTAAAAACCTATCTCTCTCAGTACTTTATGGCTCAACCAGGAAATTTTATTCTGGATGCTTGCCTGTGTGTATGTGTGTGTGTGTGTGTGTGTGTGTGTTGTGTGCGTCTGAAAGTACTCTCTCTCTCTCTCTCTCTGTGTATAAATATATCAGGCACTTACTTTGCAGCTGGAAAACTTTAAAAACAAATTATAATATACAAATAGGGCTTTGCAAAGTTGATTAAAAGTTACCATACTGAGATTATCACATTTTTTTTTTAAAAAAAAGAAAAAACAGGGCTTGGCCCCATGAATCTGCCTTCTCTGAGAAAGCAAGCTTGGATCATATTTCTGAAAACCCTGGGTGAAGGAAGACCTGTAGCCAAGTGGTTGTGTGAAGGTGATGTGACGGAAGCTGACCTTGATCAAAGAATGCTGAATGCTGGAACACAGTCACAGAGCTCTGAGGGTTTTTTGCTAGCAGTACCTCACTTTTGACTTGATTGACTTTGGGGGCATCAGCCAGACAGCTACACTGATCGTGAGTCCATTGTTGGTGTTTCACCTATGATACCAAGCACCCAGAGCCAGACCTTCAAGAGACTCTGCCCAGAATTAAATGCCACAGGGTGCCACTCTTACTGACCAATATTTGGAGTAAGGTCATCCTTCAGAGAGGTCTAAGTTGGATCCTTGCCTTTTAGAGGACATGTTAGAATAATTGAGTTGGAGGTCTTCTACTCCAATCCCTTCCTCGAAGAGGGGACCCTACACCATTTCAGACAAAAAGAAAAAGAAAGAAAGAAAGAAAGCCTTCAGAAAGCCACAACTTGGATGGAGCACCCACAATTTCTAAAGGCAAGCTATTCCTTTGGTTGATTGCTCTCACCACTACGCAGTTTCTCCTGAGCTCTAGGTTGCTTCTCTTCTTGATTAGTTTCCATCCATTATTCCTTGTCTGGCCTTCACATGCTTTGGAGAATAGATTGACCCTCCCTCTTCTTTATGGCAGCCCCTCAAATATTGGAAGACTGCCATCCTGTCTCCCCTGGTCCTTCTTTTCACTAGATTAGCCAGGCCCAGTTCCTGCAGCTGTTTTTCATATATTCTAGCCTCCATCCCACCCCCATCATTCCTGTTGCTCTTCTCTGCACTCCTTCCAGAGTCTCAATATCTTTTTATATGTTCATCTAGTCTGCAGTCAAATTGTGTATTATAAACAGAGGGCATCTGGACCTATGCATATAACCATCTTCCCTAACCAATCAAGAGGAATAATGTTACTTCTAAGCTAGGTTGTTTTCCAGATGCCCATGCCTTTTTAAAAAAAATTCTTCCAAGAGGAATCAAACAAACAAGAAATCTCTCCAGTAAAAACCCCATTGCAAAAAAAGGACATGTTTCTTTCATTTGGTTAAAGTAAACTTGATGGTAACACGAATATTTGAGCACGACACAGGTCTGATGATATACTCCATGTGAACGTCCTTTGCTGATATCTGAAAGACTGTTGCAGATTTATTGGGTTTTTAAAGTCTGGAAATTTAACATGCACATGTTTGATCTCAACCTCGGCCCGTATCCAGGATTGTTGGCCAATTTGTCCAATTTTACAAGTTTTATTCTGCAACTCTGGCAGAAGACAAAGCTCTTAGCTCTTGTTTGGTTTTGCTTCGAGGGAGATGGAGGCAGGATTCATAAAAGGCCCACGAGGACCGAGTCAGTCAGAGAGCGAACCCTTTATTTCACGATAAACAAATGACACGATCCCTTTAACATTCAAGACTATCTTCATGTTTCTTTGAAGGTATGTTTTACATTTGGCCTTATTTTTATGAATCCGATATTAAGAAATAACATTTCCCTAACCTGACAAAGAGCACAGTGCTGTTATTCTTGCTCAGCTCGCTGTTACTTAACCTCTCTTTTTTTCACGGGCAGCAGAGACACGTTCAATCTCCTCCCTGAAAATTTGCCAACAAGTTTTACAAAAAGACAATACAGTAACATTGTATTAATAGGCTCTTTGTGAATCTTCCTGGAAATAAGAGTCCTCAGAGCAGCATCCAAGGTGCCTAACAAGGTGAGCCAGCTCCGATTCTAGAGATTTCGGGCACTGCGGTTCCCAAAGAGCCACAGGTGGGTGGAGAGGATTAACCCTTCATGGCTCTGAAGTCAATCATACTGCATTAATGCCCAAAGGGAGACCTCCAGGTTGGACTAGAAGACCTCCAATGCTGTTATTTTGTAATTCTGGTTCCATCTCGCACAGGAAGAAGATGCGCTGTGATTTAGAGGCTGGTTGTTGGGCCATGGCATTTACATTTGTTGGTCTTTGTTTTGTAAAAGCACAGTATGCATTATGGGATGGTGGGTTGGTATATCTTTTCTATGTGTGAGCTGCTCTGAAGTAAAGGGCTTCGTAAAGTTAAGGGAATTGATTGATTGGTATCCCACTTTTATTATTTTTACAAATAACTCAAAGTGGCAGACATATCCTTCCTCTTCCTATTTTCCCCACAGCAACAACAACCTGTGAGGTGAGGTGAGGTGAGGTGAGGTGAGGTGAGGGAGGGAGGGAGAGAGAGAGAGAGAGGCTGGCCCAAAGTTACCTAGCCAGATTTCATGGTTAAGGCAGGACTTGAACTCCCGGCACCCAGTTTTCTAGCCTGGTGCTTCAACCACTAGCCCAACCTGGCTCTCAAAAATATGTCAACTTGGCTCGAGGCTCATGAATTAATTAGGGCATCTGTCAGAACCCTGATAAAATATACATTGGTGAATTCACATTGCAAAAAGGCATACTTGGACTCTTAAATTGTTACTTCAAATGGGTTTGGACCAACTTCTACTATTTTGAAGCAAAACATATAATTGATTTAGCATTTTGTTGCATGGAATCAGCCTGACTTGAACTATTTGAACATTTGCTCGATTTCCTGAATCAGGGTGAGAGACTGAATCCAATTAGAGACAATTCATGCATGTACAAGTCAACTATTTTGTCTATAACAATATTTGAAAGTTTGCTTTACGTGTTTAAATGGGTGGCTCCTAAAATAATTCCACATTTAATCCAATTCCTTTGTGCCTTCTGTCTGATCTCCTAGTTTTAAATCTCCTTCCTGCCTCCTTAAAAGCCAGGGAAATGATGCCTCGCAATAGATGCAGCCACACCTTTAAAATCTACTATATCGGTATTGTAATCAAACCCATCGCAGTGAAATGAGGTTTTCTTTCTCAGGCTGCTGCAAAAGTCTAGCAGATTTCAAGGAAGCTGCTCCTTACAAGTGCTTGATTTGCTATTTCCTGCCTCTTCAGTACACCACCCAATTAAATATGTACATATCAGCAGGAAGGATCAAGGAGAAAGAGTCAATATCACCTGGAGGCCACAAAAGGCAGAAAGGTCAGCATAATAAAGCTTATCAAGGATGAAGGAGGAGGAATATTCAGAGAAAAGAGATGAGGAGTTACAAGCATTAGCATTCAGATTGTCCTCTTTCACCAGCTCATCTAACTGGCATTGACAAACCTTTGTAGACTTTCATTTGTTCCTGCCAATGCCGATTTACCCATGTAGTAGGGCTGCATTGCTATTGTCCTTCTCATCTTCTCATTTTACCTACTACCACGTCCCATTGGTTATGATTTATCACTTGTTTCTAGCTTATGATTTATGGTTTATGATCTATAACTTATCACTTTGTTGCTTGTCCGTACTCTGAGAGCTTATCTACTGGAGACAAATTCCTTATGTGTCCAATCACACTTGGCCAAAAATAATTCTGTTCTTTTCTGTTCTACTCTACTCTATTTCTTATTATCTATTTCGATTATTTCTATTTTTCTACTCTATTTTTAGGGTGCCATTTTGTATGTTTCCATGGATGCTGAGGGCATAGCTAAAGCCCCACCAGGCCTCTGGATTCAGTCACACAAAATATGTTTACTGGAGGAACACACAAACAGGCAGCTCATTAAACACACCTAACATGCTCTTGCTGTAGCTTGATGGGATAATCACCACTTTGCTCCCCTCCCCCATTTTTGTGGAATTAAATTGAACCAGAAGCCTTAAAGGATACGTGGGGCTTAGCTGAGATCTTACAGTCAAGTTCAAACATAGTTTAACTGTGATTCTCCAATTGTAAATGCAAAGTAAATGCAATTTAAAAGCAGCTTAAACCAAGCATGAAAGACCAAGAAGTCAAAGTTGAGATTCCATGCATCTGGTTTCAATATGTATTTTCACTTGTTGGACAAGTGACTTGGTTATTGGTTGTATTTTTACAATTCAGATAGTATACTTTCTAAAATGAAAACCCTCTCCGTTCAGAATTTGAGGTATTCCGTTTAGTATTAAAGAGGAGTGTTTTTTTTTTTGAAAGAAACATCAACTATAAAATTATTCTCTGCTTCTAAGTCAAAAAATATGTTCTCCTATCATAAATGTTGGCAGTGGTGGGAACAGTAGTTAGAGTAATAATGCTAAATAAATGCTTGCTTTATTAATTCTGGTTAGTTGTAAAACATGGAAGAGAGGCATAAATTAGCTACAGAAAGTCACCACGCTTTACTACAATCACTACATTTGGTTCACAAAGAGGAGGGAAATTCCAGTTTTCAGCTGCCGCAGTCCTGCCAAACCACCATGTCAATGAAGCAACAGAAAATCCACAAGGATCTGCAAAGCAACCTTTGTTCCACTCCACTTGGCAGGGGTCTTCAGAAGATCCCCTCCAGATACAAACACCTTCAATTAACTCCCATGAAAAGAGAGAGAGAGAAAGAAAACAAAACAAAAAATAAAAGAAACCCAGTATGTGTTCAACTAGGAGGGGCAAAAAAGTCTCCTGTGGTTTTACCTTAGAGCCAGGTTGCATTCGAAATTAGTTGCAGCCAGAAAAGGCTTATTGGTACCTTTCTCTGTTTTTATGGTGTGGCAAGAAACTGAAGCTGCTGGACCAGCATTCCAGACTGATGCTGAAGTTCAGGTTTAAAGGACAGTAATGTATGAACTCCCCTCCTTGGTCCTGGGCTCTGTCATTTCTCCTACACCTGGGTGGATCTATCAGGCCCCATTGGAAGGATTTGAACACATGGTTTCAAACTTTGGAGAGAGAGAGGGAGGGAGGGAGGGAGGGAGTGGACTGCCATGAGCAAACTTGTTTCTCATTTAGGAGCTTACACTACATTGTGTAATTGTGTATGGAGGTCGTCTGGCTCACAGATGTGTGGAGCCCCAATGGAGCGCACTAGATTCAAGGCAGATGGCTTGTAGCAAGGCACAAATAAAAATGGCAAGGAGGGTGATGCGATTAGAACAGCAGCCCTTCTGGTTTATCCCAGGGTCACACTAGAATCCCTGGGAAAATAGGATGGTTACCAATCTGGGGGGGGGGGGGGGACGTTGCAATAGAAAGCAATAAATAACCTGGGGATGATCACATTGATCAGCTTATGCAATTTGGGAA
The DNA here is from genome assembly GCF_900518735.1 of Pseudonaja textilis. The sequence goes on along the minus strand of NW_020769366.1, from coordinate 6,540,533 downwards.
TCCTCAGCACAATCGTTATTGTCAATAAATCTTTTCCTTCCCTGGAATTTCCCTGCAAACAAGCATCTGTTTTAAGCCATGCGCCATCTCCATCTGTGTGGAATCTCCTAAAGGAACCTCTGCTGAAATGCTACCCTGGGCCATTGTATCCCGGCTATCGCTGGGGAGGGGCACTGGGACTCGCACTATAAGGAGACGTCTCCACTATTGGACCTGTTTCCCCGGGAAACTAAAAAATTCTGACAATGTAGCTTCACAATAAAGTAGATTTAGCTCCACTTCCACAAAACACAATTGCATCAGTTGTCGCTGTGGCTCTGGGAAATCTATGCTGAGTGGAGGGTGGAGTGGTAAAAGTACCAAAGCAGGAACAAGATACCAGCCTCTCCTCGATGATGGATGACTTTGGGCCGTCCCGCTTTTCAGCCCAAGGGCCATTTTGGTATCACGGGGAAGGCACCAGACTAGCAGTCTGTGGAAACCCTAATCTGCCTCAGCCACAGATGTTCTCTGGGGGTCTCTGGACCAAGCCCTCCTCTCTCAGTCCCCCTCCCCATTGATTGCGGCAGAGAAAAAAATAAGAAAGGAGTGAAGAGAACCTCACTTTCTATTCTCAGAGCAAAGGCAGGATAGACTCTAACGAACTCATAGAAAGTTCATGCACTCATAATTTAATATATTTGTGTGCCTGAGCTTCTTTTAGCTTCTTTGCAACAAAAGAGAAAAAGTGCAGAGAAGAGCAACTAAGATGATCGAAGGCCTGGAGACAAAAGCATACGAAGAACGGTTGCAGGATTTGGGTTTGGCTGGTCTAGAAATAAGAAGGACTAGGGAATGATAGCAGCATTCCAGCACTTGAGGGGCTGCCCCAAAGAAGAGGAGGGGGGGTGGTTTCAACCTCTTCTCCAAAGCACCAGAAGGGCAGGACAAGAAACAATGGATGGAAACCAATCAAGGAGAGAGGCAACCTGGGATTAAGGAGAAACTTCCTAAGTGAGGACAATGAACCAGTGGAACAACTTGCCGTTCAGAAACCGTAGCTGCTCCATCACTGGAGGTTTTCAAGAAGAGACTGGACAGCCACTTGTCTGAAATGGTACAGGGTCTCCTGCTTGAGCAGAGGGCGGGACTAGAAGACCTCCAAGGTCCCTTCCACTCTATTCTGATTCAATTCTATTCCAAGTCCCACGGAAGTCAGTGGATACTCTTTAATAACCATCTCCACGATTGCATAAGGGTGCAAAGTGCAATTCTTTGATCACTCCCCAAACCAGAGACTGACAGCTTGTCGTGTCTTGGAGGAACAGAGCCTCCTTGATGACTTTTTCCACACCTTTCCTGACATTCTTTCTATGACTCCCCTGTTATTTATGAGGCAGGTGACCAACAGACCCTCCTGTGCTGCAGGTGAGGGCATGCCAAGTCAACTTACCGAGTGACATTCTATTTGCAGAATTAATGAGCAAGGTCAGGCTAAGAATTTATTGGACTTCAGACTGACAAATGGTCTTTGCCTTCCTGCTGCCCCAGGGAAAGAGGGAGCCTGCCCCCCTCCCCGCTGTCCCCCCCCCCCCGCTCGAGACCCACCCTTGTAAAATATGTATTTGTGAGAAGTACTAACTTCGGTTGGTTGGACCAACAGGCGGAAAAAATATAGAGCCTGAAATAAGATTCTTATTTATTTATATTTGCCTCAATTCCTTTCTTCCTTTTTTGCATTTTCTCTTCTTCGATTACTTATTAGATGAAGCAAAAGTGAACTTGATCCAACATTTTATACCAGAACAATTTATACCAGAGCATTTTATAACAGACTATTTTATACCAGAGCATCACTGTTTTGGGTTAGTTTTTGTTCCGGAACTTGCAGTTCAAACCCTGTACACAAAAATGGACATAATTGATGATTCTGATAATCTAATGGTAAGAAAGAGATATGTGAAATCCTTATAATCTAATATCTTTGAATGAAGACTTTCATTTTTAAAAGAGGGTTTTATTTAAATTGATGGTGATGGGGTCAATATTTTTAATCAGGTTATGCTCATTTTAGGGGGATTGAATTTTTAAACTTATGGATAATTTTAGGTTTTTAATTATTAACCACTTGAGTCAATCAATTGTGGCAGTATAAATTTTAATTAAAAATTGAAAGTAATAAAAATAATGGCAAATTATATTATAAGAAGGGAGCCAGTTTGGCGTGGTGGCTAAGGCATCAGGCTAGAATCCAGGAGCCTGGGAGTTCTAGCCCTGCCTTAGGCACAAGGCCAGCTGGGTGACCTTGGGCCAGTCCCTTTCTCTCAGCCCTAAGAAGCAAGCAATGGCAAACCACTTACGGAACCTTGCCAAGCAAAACTACAGAGACTTGTCCAGGCCTTTGATGGAAGTAAAAACAACAATAATAATGGAGTCAAAGGATCTTCTCAAGTTCTGGAATGTCATTTGGACAGGACACAGCTGAATGTGGTGGGTGCATTTAAAATAGACATGTATGTCTTGAACGTAACAGGTAGCATTGTATTTATTGTTGGGAAAAAAAAAAAGAAGAAGAAGAAGAAGAAGAAGAAGAAGAAGAAGAAGAAGAAGAAGAAAAGAAAGAAAGAAAGAAAGAAAGAAAGAAAGAAAGAAAGAAAGAAAGAAAGAAAGAAAAGAAAAGAAAAGAAGAGGAAGAAGAAAAGAAAAACTTGGGAATCTTCAAATAATCCTTAACTCTCTGCCTCTCACCCCATTGTAGTTCCTATTGTGGGCTTCTTGCCTCTGTGTGTGTGTGTGTGAGAGAGAGAGAGAGAGAGTGAGTGTGTATATGTGTGTGTATGTATATAAATGTGTGTGTGTGTTGTGTATGTGTATATATATATATATATATATAATTGTGTGTGTGTATGTGTGTGTGTGTGTGTGTGTGTGTATCTCAGCTCAATCTTAAATTGAAAAACCAGCAGGAAAGACAAAAATCAGTTGTATTTCAATATCTAGGAAAGCCACAGCAATATTATGTATCAGAAGAAGGAAGGCTCATAAATTAGATCTAAAACTCTGCATTAGAATTCTTTATAGAATAGAATTCTTTATTGCCCAAGCGTGATTGGACACACAAGGAATTAGCCTTGGGGCAAGCACTCTCAGTATACATAAAAGAAAAGAGTCAAGAGTCAAGAATCATCAGGTACAACACTTAATGATAGTCATAGGCTACAAATAAGTGATCAAATCATACCAGGAAACAGTTCATATAAATCATTAGGATACAAACAACAAAGTTACAGTCCTACAGTCACAAGTAGGAGGGGAGGGTGATAAGGAGTGATGAGAAGATTAATAGTGATAGTAATGCAGACTTCATAAATAGTTGGACAGTGTTGAGGGAATTATTTGTTTAGCAAAGTGATGGTGTTGAGGAAAAAACTCCCCTTGTGTCTAGTTGTTCTGGTGTGCAGTGCTCTATAACGTCGTTTTGAGGGAAGGAACTGAAACAGTTTATGTCCGGGATGTGAGGGGTCTGTAGATATTTTCCCAGCCCTCTTTTGGACTCATGCAGGTCCTCCATGGAAGGCAGGTTGGTGGCCATTGTTTTTTTTCCCTGAAGTCCTAATTACTCTCTGGAGTCTGTGTCTGTCCTGTTGGGTTGCAGAGCCAAACCAGACATTACATCTCAGAACAGCTGAGTTCACATGTGTGTGTTAAAACTGAGGGTGTCAGAGAGAGGAAGTGTGAGGGCTTCTGACAGTTCCTGCTGGAAAAGATTCCTATCTTGTAACTTTTTGAATCATTCTGGAAACAGGTAATTTAATAGTTCTGTAAACCATTAATTGTGCTGGCAAGCCACTTCCATACAACTCCCAAAGAAACCCCTAGGAAATATTCATGAAGTTTCACTTACACTTGACTCAATAATCGCTTTCAAAAAACGGAAATAAAAATAAATACATCTTTTCACAAACCATCTTAGAAAATGAGTTAGAAGGCTCTCCATCCTTCAGACATGCAATCACAAACATGAAAGATGGGGGGGGTCGCACAGGAGAGGACGCAACAGGGAAGCCGCAACTGTGCAATCAAAGCTTGCCCCTGTGTTACAAACCCAGGACAGGGTTTCAATCACCAGTTGTGGCCGCCATCCTGAATTACTTACCACCCTGATCACAGAGGATTCTGAAGGAAGAGCTAATCCAAGTAATTATGGAATTTGTCTACTGATTTGTAGACAATCCAAAGAATATTCACTATATCTCTGAAACTTGCCAACAAGGTTACCAACATAGCTCCTTTCCCCGCCTTCTGCCTGTCAGTTTATATTGATTATTTTATATTTAGCTTCAGATTAAAATCTGCTCCGATCATCCATGTACAGTTTTCTATGTCCACATGCCTGAAATCATACAGGACCAATGAACGGTGGAGGAAACAAAGTCAATGACGCAAATGATTCTGCAAGTCACAATCCAGGTGGCCGAAGTTTTACTTCCATTCTGAACTTCTAGGGAGGTGAGGAGAAACTGGATTCAGGGGGAGCCCCAGGGTTTCTCCCCAAATCTATTGGGAAGGGAAGGGTGGAGACCGCCAATATTTTTATGCGAGGGAAAAGCATGATGATCATCAATACTCTTCTGTCTCACCCACAGATTTTAAGTGTTTTGCAAAACGAAAACCCTGCCCACATATGGACAAATATAGCTCAGAACCCCTGATGGGAACAACATGCTTAACAGCCCCGGTTGATATATAAAATTACTACTTGGTTGAAAAATTTGTCAATGAAAAGTAATGTGTTTTGCAGCAATGCTGGAAGAAGAACAAAAGAGTTGTGCAACATGAGAAAACATTTTCATTAATTTTTACTACTGTCCCTTCCTGAGATTACACGTTAGGGAATTACATCATGGAGTACACATTACACAATAAGAGGTACATAAAACTTCCTCCTCACACTGAGCAGCAGCTATTTTTTTCAAAATGTACTCTGATATATATATATATATATATATATATATATATATAGAGAG
>NW_020769366.1:6484385-6535427 GCF_900518735.1 Pseudonaja textilis | reverse complement strand
GAGAGAGAGAGAGAGAGAGAGAGAGAGAGAGAGAGAGAGAAATCTGGCAAAGTTCTTTTTCCATCCTTAAAAAAAAACCTGACTTGATTGCTTAATATTTTAGCATTCTGGCATTCCAGGGTTTATGTTTTATCCGCAGAGGAAAATATTTTATATCTGCCTCTCGGGTGACTTATTAGGGGCCTGGCTGCTACCTGAAAGCTGGGCTAGGCATAAGCTGGAGAAAATCCTGAATGGAAACTCGGAAGCCCAACCCTGAATCCAACGATTGACTCAGTTCCTGTAACCAAGTGTCTCATACGTAAAATTAAAATTCCCTCAAGCTGATCTCAGCTGCTGATGACTTCAATTCACACATATGCATGGGGTTTACTTGGCAAAATACAATTATTCTCCAGAGTTATTTTTTAAAACTTCTCAGCTGTGGGATTTTCAGGTTGTCTCTCAGCCTGGCATATAACTGGGTGGAATCCGGCCAGAATGTCTCCAGTCAAGGCTCCATCTGGTTTTTACGTACCTTGCACCAGGCAACTACATGGTTGCAGCTGCCATCCTGGCATTTTTGATCATAGCCTATGAACCGTGTTTAAATCCCCCAGGGTGTTGCTCCCTGTTCTGTGTATTTTGTGCCAATTCTTGGACTGGCCAACCTAGATGAAATGAAACCAAAGTCCCATTTAGCAGGAATAGTTGACATTTAATGAAATTCCATCAACATGGCTCTCCATCTTCTCAACTCCTATTGATTTTAACAATCGATAATCACAAACTGACATCTCACTCTAACTCAGAGTGACCAGTTTTAAACCTCTGCATTCCGCTTTAGGGTTGCTCCTAGTCCCATGAAACAGCTTCCTTGTTTGTTTATTTGTTTATTTATTTATTTGATTTGTCAATCGCTTACAAGATAATAGGTATAAGTATATACATAGTTATGAATACATGTAATGGGTACATATAAGAAAAATAAAAGAAACAATAGGACAGGGACAGTAGGCACTGCAGACCTTTGAGGTCAATAGTAGAAAGTCTAAGGTTAAAGTTTTTGGGGTTTGGGGAAGAAACCACAGAGTCAGGTAGAATATTCCAGACATTGACCACTCTGTTGCTGAAGTCGTATTTCTTGCAATTAAGTTTGGTGCGGTTAACCTTGAGTTTGTATCTATTGTGTGCTCTTGTGTTGTTATGGTTGAAGCTGAAGTATTCATTGACAGGTAAGACATTTCAATGTATGATTTTATATACCATACTTAGATCAAACTGAAGACGGCATAATTCAAGGTTTTCTAGGTCTAGAATTTCAAGTCTGGTGGCATAAGGCATTCTGTAACGAGTAGAGGAGTGGCGAACTCTTCTTGTGAAATATTTCTGGACTTTCTCAACTGTGCTAATGTCAGATACGTAATGTGGGTTCCAGACTGATGAGCTGTATTCGAGTATTGGTCTAGCAAATGTTTTGTATGCTCTAGTTAGTAGTGTGATATTACCAGAGAAAAAGCTACGTAGGGTTAGGTTAACAACTCTTAATGCCTTTTTGGCTATGTAGTTACAGTGGGCTCTAGCACTTAGGTCATTAGAGATGAGTATTTCAAGGTCCTTTACAGAGCTTGGATCATTAACAAGACCTTGACTATTCAGCTTGTATTTTATTTTCTGATTTTTTTTTTTTTGCCAATATGTAAGACGGAGCATTTATTTGTTGAGATTTGAAGTTGCCATTTGTTTGACCATTCTGATACATAGTCAAGATCTTTTTGGAGGGTAGCAGTATTGTCTGTGGTGTTGAATAGCTTTGCATCATCAGCAAAGAGAACGCAGTTACTCTTAATATGATCACAGAGGTCATTTATGTAGAGTATGAAGAGAGTTGGCCCTAGAACACTGCCTTGGGGGACCCCACTGTTGACAGGTACAGAATTTGGTAGGAGGCTCCCAATTTTGACCATTTGTTGTCTGTTTGACAGGAATGCTTCTATCCAGTTGTGTTGGTATCTGATTTTCTTTCCTGCCAGGCTTTGAACTACAACTCTCTGAACTTTCATCAGCATCCACAGCTACATCAGAGACCTCTGATTGTGACCATTTGGTGACTGTTCGCTCTACTGCCTGAAGCAAGGTAGAAAAACCAAAAGCAAATGTTCAGCCCTTTCCCAGCAGGAAGCCCTATTTGTCATCCTCCACATTTTCATCCTCCAAGAACTCCACATTTCACAGTGGCCTTTTACATGTGCCATTCCATTTATACCATGGAGCTTTACAAGACAAATCTAACTTATTTAGGAGGTCTGGATTTAGCTGGCTACGTCATTTAAAAGCACAGGAAGTTATCTAGGACAAATGTTCTACCTCCACAAGTCACCCATATTGATGTCACCTGTTAGTGCTTCAGAACAGCTGCCTTGATCTGACTCCCATTCACTTGGTTGACCTTGGACAGTCCTGGGAAGTTTTGTTTTCTTCTGCCCTCCAACTCCAACTTTGTTCCTGTGGTGTAATTAGTTTCATCTCATATGAAACCATGATGTGGGAAAAATACTCCAGAAATGTTCAGTTAGTTCCATAGAATTGAGTACAGTCAGTGGTGGGATTCAAATAATTTAACCAACGGTTCTCTGCCCTAATGATATCTTCCAACAACTAGTTCACCAAACTGCTCAGAAAATTAACAACCGGTCCTCCCGAATTGGTGCAAATTGGCTGAATCCCACCACTGAATACAGTCCAGTGACTGCAACCATATTTCAATGTCACTGACCTCCAATGGTCACCATTTAAAAAACTCCTCCAAGGAAACCAGAAGCACTTAGAGTACTTTCCAATATGGACTCTATGTTTGATATTATGTGAGACAGCCTGTGACCCGTGTATTTGAATGGATGAAGGATGAGGAAGGATGCCCCAGTCAAACGAAGGGCAGGTCATGAAAAAAATATGACCATGGGTACATCCACATAATTCATCCAGGATGGTATAAGGACATCTACCTTGGGCAGAGGGGCTGGACTAGAAGACCTCCAAGGTCCCTTCCATTCCTGGGTTTCTATCCTTGTGAAAGGATGAGTGCAATGTGACAAGAGCATTCAAATTCATCTAGAGCCTCAGTGTTTCAGTCTAACCAAAGAAGAAAGAAATCCATTTTACATGTAATTCATGAGTTATCCTCCTAATGTATATATGTGAACACCCCATCAATTAAGTACAGTATTTATCTTGCCAAAGGGGGACTTTAATCGGCCACCACATCATTCTCTGTCATTCTCCGAAAGCTTTCCCTTAATTGTGATGTGTAAAAGCTGGCCGTCAGAGTAAACCCAGAGGAAGAGGGAAAGAGCTGGATCAAGGCTCTTGGGCTTCCTTCCACAGGCCTTCCCGGGGATAGGAGTTGTGCATTAGAACTCTATTCATTTTGAAAGCTGCTTGGAAGTAACGTTGGTGACCTCACACAAGCACAGTGCTCCTCTGTTACACACTAAAGCACACACATCTTTCTCGGGCTTCCACATGAACATAAAAATAAGACTCGGTTCCTTCAGTAAAACAAATCCTTAAAGAAGCCCAACTTTCATGCAACTTCCAAAGTAGCAGCAGAAGTCAAGTTGCTGTGAAGAATATCACAGAAGTGCTGTGTTCACAAGATGCCTGGAGCCCTTCTTTTTTCCAAATAACTTTCAAAGTGAGCACAGTCCTGATTTATAATTATTGAGTCCCATTCACTTCTGACACGCTGCCATTCATCATCCTTTGACTGTCCAAGGTTGCAGCTCTTTATAGCCCATCAATTCCCAATTAGCCAATCGCTCTGGGTCCCCGAGGAGGCGGCTCTTTCACTTCTCATGAAAAATTCACTGCATCATGGGAGGAAAGTGTGGAGCTGACCCCGCCTGAGCTGCTATAGCAGCTCTGACACACACATTTTTAACTGCACTGAATGCCCTTCTTGGAATTTCAGTGCAAGCGATTTAAGGGGGAGAAAGAGCGCATGCTGAGAGCTTCCCTGTAAGCGTAACTTTGTCAGTGGCTTATGTGATGTTGAAAAGTGTTTAGGTCAGAAAAACAAGGAAAGAATCCGGAGAGCAAAGGAATGTTTAATTCTGGCACAGTGTCGAACACAGAGATCAGTTCAGTTCATAGGAGCAGCTCTTAATGGTGGACCCTGCAGAGTAGCTGGGGTTGGGGGAATCCTGCTAAGCCAGAAATGGAAAACTTGTGGTCTTCCAGATATTATTGAAGTTCAACTCTTGGCCCTCTGACCAGCATGGCTAAGGATGAAAGACGTTGAGACGTGTAGCTCAAGAACTAAAGAGCACCCATTCTCCACTTGAGCCCTTTGAGGTTGAAAAAAAACACCAGGAAACGGAATTCACGAGAAAGCGGCAATTATTCCTTTATTGAAAATAAGTAGGCTGTTGTAATAGAACCTTACAAGCCTGACTGCGTTTACTCTCCTCTCCCTTCTCTATACCAAGAGATTAGCGACAGTTTGAGGCTCTTCCTGATGCTCTCCTGGGCGTCTCTTCACTCAGGTTGCTGTAAACATCTCCAAATGGTTTCACCCAGGTCACCTGCAGCTCCTGACCTGCCATTGTTTGCGGCAAAGGCAAATGGGCCAAAGCTCAACATTGCTGGGGACCATTCCTTCCCTTCAAGAAAGGGAACCGATGGGCTTGTCTGCCTCACGTGGGATCCAGAAGGCCCAAGAATCCTCTTCAGCCAAGTGAGCCACATCCAGTGTGCACACATTCACCTAGTCAATCAGATTCATGGAGATAGATGAAATAACCAAATGGCAATCCTAGTTGGGACAAAAACAGGGGTGGCATGGTGCCAACGTATCATTTTTTTATGTACTTGGTTATTTGTATCTCACCTTTTATTAGTTTTACAAATAATTCAAGGTACTGAACATATCCAGCACACCTTCCTTCTCCTAGCTTCCCTGCAACAACAACCTTGTGAAGTGAACTTGAGCAGGGGGTTGGAATAGAAGACCTCCAAGGTCCCTTCCAACTTCCATCTATTCTATTCCTCCCTCTATTTTCCCCAGAGCAACAACAGACCATGAGGTGGATTGCGCTGAGAGAGAGAGAGACTAGCTGGCTTTTGTGCCTAAGGTGGGACTAGAACTCAGAGTCTCCTGGTGACTGGCTGAAAGTCACCAACCAGCTTTCTTGGCTCAGGTGGGCCTTGGACTCCCAGCCTCCCACTTTCTAGCCTGGTGCCTTAACTACTAGACCAACTGGCTCTCAAGAAGCAGGAAAAATACCTTCATCTGCCACAATCACTGCACAACACTTGTTCTTTTATGGATGGCTGTGGTGGGTGCTCTGCAGCTTCCTTTTCTCTGTAATTAAACCAAGCCAACCAAAGCCATTCATCTAAAATGATTTGGGGAAGGGGTGAAATGTTTCTCACAATTGATTTCTGCCTAAATGACAAAGTACAGTGTTTTGCTTTATTTTTCCCAAAGCGCACAAAGTAACAATTGTTATAATTCTTGAATAACTATTACTTAAAAGTCTCCGGTTTGTCACAGCAAAATTCAAACTTTGAAAAAAAAAGTCTTGTGGGAACCTTCTGTCTTGTATTAGGCTTATTTTGGAATTTTGAAAATCTGCTTATTCCATCCCTGTGACAATAACAGTCTTCCTTATTTTCTGAACCTTGGAAGAACAGAAGCAAGAAACAAGGCCTTGTTTTCCTCATAAAGTTTTCCAAGAAGCTAAAGATCAAGAAACTTCAAGGATGACTTTGGGGTTTGTAATGGTGGTTTGTACCATTGGGATTTGTATATTTGCAATTCATCTAATGCTTAGCAAAGGTCAAGAAAGAATAACATTGTGAAGAGGCTACCTAAGACTATAAAAGGTGCTCTCCGAGTCTCAGAGGATCTGGGTAATATTTTACTGCTGTGCAACTACAGGCTGCCATGTGTAGATTTACGTAAACTGTTTCAAAACCTTCCCCAAAGGAAGATACGCCATGAAACCTATAACTGATCTATCAGTCCCACGGAGAAAGATCAGAGGCAGGGAAGTATCAAAAGCCAAGACATCCTTAACCTTGTGTTAAATTTTTAAAACTCATGAAAAGGATGGTTCTTTGCAAAGGAGGACATAAATGCGAGCTGGAGTTAATAAATGCTTTCAGGGAAGCAGGCCCATCCCAACGTCTCCAGTTATTGGAAGCAGAGGAGGGAGGACGCCACTTCTTCATGTCATACTGAGAGGGGCAGAGGAGAAATGTAATATTATATTCCCAATATATTCTTGGGAGCAAAAGCTAGCCCGTGCGTTACTGTTATTTCCCACGTGAATGGTTACCTGATCCGGAAATCTCTCTGGCCTACATCAATCAAGTCTCCAGATTCGAAAGCAGAATCCATTCTCAAAGTTGTGCAGTTGTCCTTAGAATGGAGCAGCTATTGAAAGGACCAATAACGTCTAAGCCACAGTTATGTTGGAGAAGGCTTTCCTTAATTCTCAGAGGTCTATTTCTGAATGGAAGTGAGGAGGAGGAGGAGGAGGAGGAGGCCTAGACATGGAGAAACAAAAGGAGCGTGGAAGAGGCTACTTACTCATGGAATTCCAGGGTGCGGAGACTTAGCTCCACAGTTCCTGGTGGCATTTCTGTCTGTCTGGCCCACTCGGAAGTTTCATGACTCATATAGACAGCCCAGTCCACACAGACACACCAAACAGCCTGCTTAATCCGTTCTCATATCAGTTGACATGTGGTGCATAATCACCACAGGCAGGGAAATGTGCACTTACCCAGCTGGGTAGCATTCTTCCTCTCACCTCCTTACTTGAGATATCCAAGACTTCAAAAGATAATCCCCATAGTTTCTTTAGACATGAACCTCACCATCCTCCTTTCCTTTGTGGCCTGATTTTTAGCCAAGGTGTGTAAATTACCACACACAGGTATTGAACTTAAGCCTGGGAATAGTTCCCAGATTCCAAATGCACACTATTGGAGCGAAACAGCATTTTCCCAACCACCACTAATCGACTGAATCACAGAGTTGGAAGGGACCTTGGAGGTCTTCTAGCCCAACCCTCTGCTCAGGCAGGAGACCCTAGACCACTTCAGACAAATGGCTGTCCAATCTCTTCTTCAAAATTTCCAGCATGGGAGCATTTACAACTTCTGGAGGCAAGTTGCTCCACCGATGAATTGTCTACAATCCTTCCCTCTGTTTCCTTTACTGCTTGAGAAACAGGGTGTGTGTGTGTGTGTGTCCCTTCTGAGCCCCCTTTTCCACCCCTTGTGCAGCTGAAGGCGAGGACTTCTCTTATCGGACCATCCCCATTTCTTCTCTGGGTCTTTTAAGGTCTTTCTCACTTATCATTGAATGCATGGACATGGAATGGGTGACTGTCTCTAGTTTCATTCCGGTAAACAGGCACTTTTGGGGATTCAGAGTCCAGAAGAACTTGTCGGTCTTTGGGTACAAGGCTCAGAATCTCCATGGCAAGTGATGCAGGCTGAGGCCCAAACAAGGTCTCTTTGCTGCATCCTCTTTCCCTCCAAAGGAAGGAGACGCTTCAGAAAGACGGAGCTTGTGCTCCCAGAGGCTGGAGGAGGAAGCGGGAGACCAGGGACTAGAAGGCATAAGCGGCTCTCTCAAATCACAGTCAGGAAAGTTTTCCTATATGTATGTCAGGAAAATAAAACAAGGCTTCTTAAAAAGAACAGCAGTAATAAAATGCAACGTAAAATTCACCACAGACACCAGGCTGTCAGATGGCCAGCCAAGAAACTCCCAGATTCACTCCAGGAAAAGAACAATTTGCCAAGAGAAACTGAAGCAGGCGGTTCCAATTTGTTTGGACAGCATAATGTATGTTTAAGAGGGTTTAGAAGGAGGGGGGGGGAAACGAGCAATGACAGCTCAATTAAAAAAGAAAAAGAGCCCCCCAAAAGACTATATTTACATACAGCCGCTAGAGTGACAATAGTAGGGGCTTTATTTTGCAGATCTGACCTTTTTTTGCTGGGTGAGGTCTTGGCAGCAGAGGTAGCCATGGTGAGGCCTTTGTAAGGATTCGGAGTCTATTCTCATCAGCCCTTACTTGAAAATGAACCCCCATCTCCTGCTTGGGATTGTTATTCTTAGGACCTGGCCTTGGCTGAAAATTTGACTTTCCTCAATGGAGACCATTCAAGCAAGCGGAACATTGGCACAAGGAGGTCCTAGCTGCGATGATTAATTCACTGAAATCATCAGACCAACATTTTCGCATCCATGCCAATGTCTGTGAGGTGTGCCCTTTCTCTTACCTGCAAGGATTTGCAGTTTTAGTCTCATTTCCTACTTGTGATGTGCCATAATTTAAAATAAATGGAAGTTAAGCTTGGAAGGGACCCTGGAGATCATCTGGTTCAGCCTTCTTCCCAGGTCGGTCATCCACTTCTCCCTGACCAAAGGCCATCCAGCTTTCCGTTTAGATATCTCCAGTCTGTCCCACCGTTGAATTGTTGGACTTCCTGTCATTCAGCCCAAATCCTACTGAGTTACAGTAGTTTTCTTGCCCTGCCTTCAGCCACAATTTGGAATAGTTTTGCCCCTTGCAATCTTCTAGACACACGTTACCAAATATGCCAGGATGTCAACATTCAGGGGCCACAATTTTCCATTTCATTTTTTTTAGCAATGCTAAATGTTAAGATATAAAACAAACTTACTTCATTAGAAATGGTCCTAAAACCTAATAATTCTGCTGGAAAAACAGAAGGGAAATATATTGTTTTTATTCAGCTTTTATTTTGGAAATAAGTTTCCAAAAATTACTGCAATTATTGTTTTTGAAAGAGTCTTTATGATGGGAATCAGAGGGGACACTTGGTATAAAATCCACAATTGTATCTCTCACAATTTAGAAGTCGGGCAGGGTGACCTGATTAGGGGTGTGCAAAAATTATTTCATCAAATCTTGAATTAATTTTTCAAACTGATTTCTGTTATAATCAGGCTGGCTTGATAATTTAAATGCCTGAAACATTTGAATCAGATCAGAGTTGATCTGCATCTTCACTGTGTTTGACAGGGTTTTATAGCTTATTATCTTTGACAATAAAAGCTCTAGAAAAAAAGTCTCTTTGTTTCCAAAAACCCACCTAAGAATTGATTAATTCAAATCTCCACATCTGACCCAATTCCCTTCAGACCATCTACTCATCAATATAAAACTGCCTAAATTAACCAGGAGTGAACCTAGTAGGCAGCATCTATTCAGTGTTAAATGCTTAGGCATTTTCTTAGAATAAATATACATTTAATGCACTCTGCAAAGACACTGTAGTCGTGACATTTCTGCGAAAACATGAATACCTGAGAAGAAATGAGAACTAACTTTGAAGAACTAGAGAGAGAGAGAAAATACTAGCTGGCTTGCTGTTTCAGCTTTGCTATTTATAAGTCGGGAACTTACTTTACAGAGCATGGGTGGGATACCTGTAGCCCAAAGATCACAGAACAGCTAGCAAGCGAAATAGGTGGGGAACTTCACACAGTTTTCCCACCTAGGAGATCAACATGTTCAGCCAGGAAAACAGGAACAAGGGAGTTTGATTTCCTGCCATTAATGACAGCATGAGACGCAAAGTTCACTTCCTTGTTGCAAGATCAGCTGGCCAACAGGAAATGGACTGCTGGTGCCTTTGGTGGCATGGATGTTGGATGCCTTCTCCCAGCTGCCTAGCTAGGCTTCCGGTCCTCCGTTACTGGCTTTGAGAAGTAAGTGAACTTCACCGTTTCCGAGAGAAAGCAGGAAGTGTTGTCACCTCAGTCTTCCCACCGCCAGTCCTGTGATGAGAGGAGAAGATTGATGAGATGTTTATGAATGGAAGGGGGAGAATATGCATAAAGGGAGATGTGTCAATCAAAGCCAAGTCTTGGCTCAGCCACAACAAACAGTGTCCAAGCTCCAAATAATGTCCCAGTTGTACTCTTGAGCAATCAGTAGAATTTTAACACTGGTGGACTTCAGCAGCTTCTGGTCTCAGTTATTTAGGGGATTGTTTGGGGACACTTTCAAGTTACTATAAAACACAGAAAAATGTTCCTTCTCATTCTGCACAAACGTTACTTTTTATAGCCCATAAAACCCCTTGAAATCGCACCCCCCCCCAATCGCAACATAGCAAATCAGAAGATACTCAACTGGAAAGTTTTGTTAGCTCTGTCACCACCAAATTAACCCATATTTGGAGGAATGGGATTTATTTTACAACCAGATAATCTACCTTAGATGCAGCTAAGATTTCATCTAAATAGCATGCCTTCATTGTTCTGAAAACATGTGCAAATACAAGGATTAGTATAGATAAGCAAGATCAGAATTTATTCTATATATGTTGGGCATAAAATGTGGAATTTGAATTTCAGCAACAGTGGAAAAGATCTCCTTTTCAAGCTTGTGAATATCCTGAATGTGTAGAGATGGAGAACTTTCCTGAATGACAACCTTAAGCTATGGTCTCCCATATCAAAACTGGCTTGACATGAAGCTGGTTTAAGCAAGTGCTGCCCAGATTCCAGTGGATGGCAGAGGGTGGGACCTCTGATTAGTGGGTTCTCTCACTTCTTTAATCCTCCCACCAGATTGTGTGAAGGCCAGAAGAATGGAAGGAATGTGAGTCATAAACACCCAAGAGATAGGAGGGGCTAGATTGGTGCATCTCTCATCTCCTCTATGGCAACTCAGTCAGGCTAGCCAGAAACCTGAGCAGTATCATTTCAAAGTTTCTGAAGGTTTTTTTCCTCAAATGAACTCCATCTTGCAGTTTCCCAGATTCTATATTGAACTCTAAAGCCAGCATTAAAGACACTTAACTGAATTCTGTGTAATTCTTGATTCTTTGAATTCTTCAATATTCAAGAAAAGGAACATTTCTTAAAAGTAGTACCTTATATACTGTAAAAGTCTCAATTAAACATCTTTGCACAATAATAGTGCACAAGGTACCTTGAATTCAAGCAGGAGTACAATATCAGCTGATACTATTTGCAAATTCAACAGTTAAAATATATGCATCTCCAAAATGGAAGAGTGGCTTTTATTTGGAATATGAGAGGGTGATGTTGAAAAAAGTTAATGGGAACCACTGATTTATTACATTGTGGGCTGGTGGTATTTGTGCTGGCAGCTTTAAAATAATGCACGCTAAAGCTCCATTTTTTCATCATCTTATTTGTTATTCAATATTTTAGTTCACCGTGCTTTTTAAAAGGCGTCTTCCCTAAACTTGCTCAATCAACACTTTTCCATGCAAATGGTCCCAAAATGATGACACCCAAAATAAAGGGAACAATAAACCTCTTTACTTTTGTATACCTTATTGATAATAACTGGGATTATAAACTAAAACTTGGGATCTGGACAATGTCCGCATTACTTTATTAAGCCCACAATTTTCATGTTCAGAACCCCTTAACATAAACCCAGAAAGACATTTTTTAAACAGGAGCAAATGCCCTGAAAAACCTCAGTGGTTGCAGAGGAAAATCACACAATGAAAGGTTCAAACCTACCTGAAAAGGGGCAAAGACAAACTACTTTCCTTTTGCTGCCAAGAAAATGGCGGGCATATGAAGTCCTTTAGAAGCTGAGCTGGATGCAAAGGACTCACCTTTTTACTTAGAATATACCAGGTTTCTATTTTTTTTTAAAGGGTCAACTAATCCTTAACCACAAAGTAGTCTGAGACTCAATAATAGTGTTTCCTGCAGCACATTTTCTATTGGGGAGCCTGCCAAAATAGAGATTTAAGATTAACTTTTGTAGAGCGATATACTGTGTGGTCTTGCACTGTAACATATTTAAACCTTAAGGTTGAGAGAATCACTTCTGATTGGATGGGGCATTTGATTTACCTTACATTCTGATACATCTGTCTTTCCATCAGTCAGAGCATTATGTCTACTTCTACTGTACAATGGTCCTTCAACCAAGGCTCACTGCAGAGGCTCTTGACCAAAACTGTTTTATACATGAAGGGAAAGGATGTGATTTTTTTGTTTTGTTTTTTTACCACCAGGCTCCTCTTTTGGGGCTTGTTCCACAGTTTCCATGCACTTCCTAAGTTCAAAACAGTGAGGAATGGTCTGGTTTCTTCAATCATGGCTGGAAAACGTATCAAGAGGTATAAAATTACAATTCGGTAATTCAGTAGGCAAATCTGGAATACCATCAACTGTGACTTTAGAGGACAAATCCATTTATACCCATGATTAAACATCTAAACCTGTTGATTCCCAAGTTTAAGCTTTTTTAAAAAGCCCATCTACTCCAACTCAATGTTTTTGAGGGTATTCCAGGATTCTGCCACTGGTTTTCTGGCAAATTTATTTATTTACTTTGTCTTTGTTTTTCAGGAATTCATCGTAGCAGAAAAATATTCATGGAGGTGGTAAGTGAAGAGCAAAGAAACTATGGAATACCAGACATACCAATTATTATGTGAATGTGGCAAAACCTTGACTTAATTCACAATTAATTCTGTCCATTTGAGTCAGTGTTGATTCCTGAAGACTAAGAAGTTCTTGCCATTGTCTCCTTCTTCGAGCTGAGAGAGAGGGACGGGCTCAAGGTCACCCACTTGGCTTTGTGCCCAAGGCTGCACTAGAACTTACAGTCTCCTGGTTTCTGCCCAGTGCTTTTCATCACCACCCCAACCTGGTTCTCTACAACTTTGATTTAACAAATAGTTTACAAGAGAGATGAATTCATACATATATATCTTGCCTCAATTTACATTACTTACTTTATTTGCATAATTATCTAATTAAACTAAATCACATCATTTGTAGTGAAACTTTGATTTTTCCAGATAAAAGTTCAAATGAAACATTGTCAATCATATCTGAATCCCAATGAAGAGGAATAGAAGTTCCTAGGAACTGTACAGCATCAGTGTGCATTGTTTTATTTAAGGTTAGGACAATGACTTTGTGAACTCCGGTGAGCCTTTTGTTGGCACAAGACACCCTCAAGAAAAGGAAGGAAATGGATATAAATAAACAGTGAGGCAGCATTAAGAACAGGCTATATATAGTCTCTGCCCTCGCACTCTCTTGCCAGAAAAGCCCTGCTAATATATTAGAATGACTTCCTTAGTTTTTTAAAATAAGAAGTCAGCAACAAATTCAGAATTTCCTTTAAATGGTATGCAGACTCCAGACTCCATGTGAGTGGCTAATATTTAATGATTTAGATGAAGGAAATAAAATAGTTTTCCACTAATTCTCTGCAAGTGAGTCTGAACAATTCATGCATCAATAGAATCACAGGTGCTCAAGGGAACAAAACCTGGGCACTTTCTGTCCTTTCCTAGAAAAAAAATTCAACTGAGTTTTGAACACAGAAGAGGTGACCTGAACTTAGTTTTCCTAAAAGATAGCCAGTGGGCCTCTTTTAAAATAGGTGATGAATTACACACCCCAACATAAGTTTGTCCAGAAAAAATCTGTCCTGCATTTGGGAAAGTAAAGCAGGTTGGATTTAATTGATCCACGCTTTCATAGGTTAAAAGAAATTTATCTTTATTCTCCAATAAACCTAATCATTTATAAATATGAATATCTTTGCTTTTAATTTACATCTCATTTCATCCCCCCCCCCCAACCCATTTTCTCTCTTGTTACTCAGATCATTTTGTTTTATGAGATTTCTAAACTGATGGGAAAAGTTTCCTGTGTAGATTTTATCGGGTGTGTAATGCTTTCTCTATACATTAAGTGCTTGAGGAATAGTAAATTATTATGAGGTATGAGAACCACGTGGAGCAAACAGCTTCACCTTGACTGTACCATGGAATTAATTTTAAAAACATACTTTTGCATGCTTTATTCTGTGTCTTTGAGACGGATAAATCTGGCTTTTTTTTTTCAAATCACTTTTTTTTTTAAAAAAAAAGTATCTTCATTTGTGGAAATAAAGCATAGATATTCATACTCCAAATAATTATTTTTTTAAAAAAATACCATCTTCTGCATGGAAATAAAACCGTGACAAGAAGTACCTTTAGATTTGTAGACAATGGGTTGCTTTTTCCTATAGTTTGTAGATTTACCAAGGCAAATACAGAATGTTGCTGTTAACCAAAGAATTGCCAACTAGGGCTGATCTGAAACAACAAACGCCATCAACAACCAGTTTTAAAGGAATGTAGGGCCATATGCAGATACCTCAGGGGAAAGAGCCGTGTGGGGGTTGTGTGTGTGTACATGTGTGTGTGTGTGTGTGTGTGTTGGCACCTTCCATCATCGCCATTTAAGAAAGTTCTTAAGAAAAGGGGTAATGCAATCCAGGATCTCAGCTGGGTGTGTTGCTCCGTTCAGTAGTCGCTGCAGTACACAAAGCTTTTCAAACATTGCTCTGAATCTCCTGCATCCTGAAAGGTTCTGTCCTTGAGGTGTCATATTAACACTCTGCTCTAGAGACAAATTATTTGTGGGTGCCCTGGACATGTGAGAGCCATTAGACAATGCGATCCACATTCTTCAAAAATGAAAAATGCAAGGCAGCATTACAGTTTTATAAATGCAAGATGTTTATTATTATTATGGCACCAGCAATAAATGTTTAGAAACTAGAGAAGATTCACAATGGTCCTGACTAGGAACATATGACTACAGAGTCACTGGATTTTGGCATGGAATAAAAGTGTCTGGAAGCTATTAGGCGTTTAGCCCTCAACGAGTATTTAATTATATCAATAGAAGAACATGGTTTCTATTGCATGCTTTGTGATGAATGTCTTCATTTATTCACATTACAACAAATGAAAAATGGGTCCAGGCCCGATGTGGGAGCTCATTCATTTTGGGGACTTCACAGGCCAAACCATTGACCATCGGTGGAGCTCGCCCTGGTCAGGCGGTCTTGTTTTCCTTGCTTTGTGATATACGGTTGCGTAATGACGGATGTGGCGGGAAGGCCAAGAAGAACGATGCCATTCTCCATTGTTGGGTCATTTTACGAAATTCCTCCTTTAAGAAAGAACCACGTGAGTAGTTCTTCTCACCTGGGCTTGTATAAACAGGAAACAAAATTTTCTTAACTTCGTGGTTACATTTTTTGCTAATTTGGCAGAAGTAGAGAAACGTCTCCAATCCTAACTTTCCTCCATGTCTTTTGATGTTCATCAACTGCACAAAGATTGTTGCCACACCTGCTGTTCCCTTCCTTTAAGCCTTTTCTGAAAAGCCTGTCCACAACTTCTGGATTTGGTGCAAAAGTTACTGTGGAAAAGTAAAAAGTTGAGGCTCTGGAACTATGGTCTTCTACTGTGTTAAAGAGTCAGAAGTCAATGCTTTTTTTTCTCCTTTTCCCCTTCTAACTTACACTTTCTCCTTTTCCCATTTTCCTTCCTTAGTTTCCCAATGTTTTCATTTTCTTTTGCATTTTATATTCCGATGAACTAATAAAAATTTGAAAATGGGTCTTTCCATCTTCAGAATATCGCAGAGAGAAATACTTCATTCAGTTTCTTGATCACGATCAGCTGGCAAAGTCTTGAAATAAAACTATTAAATAAATAATATTATTTATTAAATAATATAAAATATTATCCTAAGTAAAAGAACAGATATAAATTTGTTACATTATAAAATGCAGAGACAATAGAACAAATTATTAGAACATTAAATATTTCAATTGAAATAGGTTCTTGTTGCAGTCATAATGAAGACTGTAAGCCAGCTGGAGTTACCCCAGGGTAAGATGGGCAGCCTTTTTACATTTTTATCAATCAATCAATCAATCAATCAATCAATCAATCCGTCAGTCAGACCATACCAATCTACCACATTGGGGCTGAAAAACTCTGGATGATCGCAAGGGGGCAGGAAAGAGGCACAAAGCCAAACTTCCTTAAAGCTTTTAAATTTCTTTCTCTCTCTCCAGGCTTTCAATAAGCTTGAAAAAAAAAATGTTGGCTGCCTTGAGAGATCCATTAATTTTAATAAGGAGATTCCTAAAGCAGCAGGATCTCTTTTTCAGATCCTCATCTGGAAATGTGGAAAAGAGGGGATGACTCCGGGTTGCCCTCTCAGAGTGTTTTGTGCTGGTTGCAGTTAATGGATGGGTGTCAGATCTGCAGAAGCCAAGCAGGGTTAGTCCTTGACTGGGGGGGTGGGGTGGTTATTGCAAAACCCCAGGGCTGTGGAGGAAAGGCAGAGGTTGAAAGAAGGGGACGGCAATAAAACTCCATGGATAATAAGACCAAGGCAATGGCTGAGAGCCAATGCGGCCCAAGGGTGGCTTTATTTTTTAATCAGTCTTAGCGGGATTTTCCTTCAGGTCTCTTGGTGTGGGGCGGTTATGAATGAAAACAGGAGGAGGAGGAGGAGGAGGGGGGCAATGAAAACGTTGAGCTCTCGGGGGCTCCCAACTACCCCCCCGATAAACATTGAGCCCATAATAAACCAGGCTGTTGTTAAAAAAAAACAAGTATTGAAGACTGAAGGAACAATAAGGGGTAAAAAAAAAAACTAGAAAAATGAGGCTTCTGGGGTAGCAAAGGATTTGAGATCACTTTCAGAAAAATACTATATTTCTCCCAGTTTCCACCCATACTTAAATATATTCAGTTCCTTAAACAGTGGGCAATGTAATTCCCATTTCGAGAACACATTTGTATACACCTAACATGCATGTGAATTCTTCCTGGAACCAACTTGAAACTTTGAGCCACATGAACTCAATCACTTCAGTTGGGACCTTTAATGCGGCATATATTTATTTTGATAGCCTGAAACAGTCCAAATTTATTCGATTTAAAGTGTCAAAACTTTGCACAGCATTAGTGCTTAGTAATATCATGCATTCAAATATTGTTGCTTTCAGGAAGAGCAGCCCATCACTGTTGCTGGTAGGCCTGATTTTGCAAGCGTTGGGAAAACAGCCTAAGACAATCCAGCATTCATAGTTTTTGCCCCATAGTTGTGCTATGTCAGGAAGAGCAGAAACCGTGGCATGCCAGAACAACCCTGCATTTTTCTCTTTCCTTTCTCTCTCCAGCTTTTTAATCCGATATGCAGACCTTGGCTGGCTTCCCATTCCTGTAATTGAATGAGTTACTGACCCCATCCCCTTGTTGTCTTCGGCTGATAAACAGGCCATTATTCTGTTTTATAGACCTGTTGTTTTTAGAGGCTGAAAGGTTTACCAAAGATGATTTAGGGAAGGGCGTTATTAGAAGAGCACTGCTGAAAATGACGCCAGGGACTCTTCTGGCAGAACTCCAGTCAAGTTCACAAAAGCTGCTTTCTGTCCACCAACCAAAGTGATCGGCTCTGTTGATACACAGCGGAATCTTTGACATCAGTTGTATGAGTGACAAACGATAGCAAATCACAAATGCACCATAAAGGCACTTTAGAGCTAACTTAAAATTTGTTCTGCTTGCTCGCATGCACACACACACATAAACACACACACACACACACACGCACACACACACACACACACACACACACACACACACACACACACACACCAGGCTACATCCATAGAGGGATGCTCTTGGTCCACAGGCTGCATTATAACACACTCTGAGGAAGAATAATGGTTTCACATTTAAGGGTTAGAACTTCCAGGTACCAACTTTTTCTCCCAGCCTCTATCCCTGCCTTCACTTGGGGCGCTTCTGCTTTTCCCGTTTTAAGTCAAGTATTAACCTTTCTTTCCTTAAGGGAAATGGAGGGGAGAAGCAGCAGGAGTAGAGATAAGTAAGTCTGTTCATCTTTGAAAGCTGTGGGATTTTGATGGATGAAACTGTCTTCTGCAAAAAGAATTGATCACACTCATGTAAACTTATAAAAGATAACACTTTCCTCATACATGTGTTAAGAAAGAAGCTTTATTTATCATTTTAGTAGGAAACAAAGAATGACTTTCTAACAACCTTAATGGAAGCCTTTAGTTATCCTTCCTAAACTGCCTCAGATGGCCAGGCCTTCCTCGTCTTCTGATGATCACTCCAAACACCCGGTAGTTTTTAAAAGTATGCAGTTTTTCTCATAAGCCTGTCATCCTGTCCTAAAACATACACAAATGTCTCTAAAATATTTTAATATTTCTTTCCTAAAAATATCTCTGTGGAATCCTCTCCCTCTCTTTCATTGTTCTTCCAAATATAGAGCTGGATCACACATCTAGAAAACCCTTCTGGAGTTGAGCTTCTACTCAACGACTAGAGGTAGCTGTGGCCAGGAGAGCTGGTGTGATAGACACAATCTCATCTCGATTGTGAGGTTCTACTCCAGGTCACTTATGTAAAACCAACGATTTTTGAAATTCATAATGGAAAAAACAACAAATTATAATTTTCCTCAGCTCCATCTTGCTGCCTTCCATTTTTTTCCCGGTCTCTTTCTTTCTGATTCTAAACAATAAACCAGACAAATCCTGCAAACAATGTTAAAATAGCCATTCTTCTTTTCTTGCTGTTCTCTAGGGGAAAAAATAAAGAAGAAAAATATTAGGAACGTTTTAGCTGGACAATATGAAATTTAAGTTAATTTTTAGTCTGAATCTGGGGTTTAGGTTAGACTAATTTTTATTAAGATGTTAAGCTATTTTGTTCCATCCCTCATGACAGCAGAACTAACATTACTGTCAGTTTTTACAGTCCTTCCTTCCAAGTATTTGACTTATCATCTTCTATCTACGTTTATGAGGCTATTTGAAAACTTGGACCTCAGTGAGATCGTGAACCTTTTCTGAGTGTCCAACAGTACATAGTTTATATTAATTCAAATTCTATTTTACAGTCAAATAAAGTTATTTCTCCCGAATTTGACTCTTTCTAAAAAGAATAGACAAGATCTGAAGAGGCCAGATGTTCAACATCACAGTGGGGGTTGTTTAGTCCAACATCTGGATGTCTTATGACATTCTCCTTACCTCGTTGCCTTAGAGTAGGAGTGAGCAAATCACAGCTGTCAGGCCAACTTTCAGCAGCGAAATTTTGTCCCCCTTTCTGGAATTTTGGACGGATTTAAGCTGGGGGAAATCTCCTGTGATGTCTCTTGTTTTTAATCCTCCCCCAAATTCCATCCACCCAACCACCTACCAGTAAGATCTGACAAACCGTCTCCCACAACTTCCGACATCTTGGTCAGAAAGCAGAGCTGCTGCCTGAGTTTGCCCGTCTTCTTTCCCTGCCAAAAGACGAGGCTCAAAAATGGAAAGTTCAGGGTTCAAATTATTAGGGAACCCCAAGGGAACCCCAACTGGGTGCCTTTGGAAATAGATCTTCCCTTGGGAGGGGGGAGGTTCAGTCAGAGGCCTAAGACCTGATCTCGATTGGTTACCTTCCATTTGGGGGAGGCAGACAGAGATGCAGGGATGAGTTTAGTTAGCTGGACTCATGGTTTTCAGTGGGCTCCAAGCTCAAATCATCTTCTCTGATTCAATCCAATGCCTTTTGCTTCTCCTAATTCAGTTCATGGGTTGACGATATGGCTGCCTCGTTAACAAGGATGTTGGCTATGGGAAACCAATTCATTTTATTCATTCCAGATTTAACTTTTGTACCTCCTCTGTGGCAACGATGGTACAGATCATGACCCCAACTGAGTTTTCCGTTCTCATCAGATATTACGACCTGTAAAATGGACTTGTTTCTGAGACTGTGAAATTGGCTAAACATTTTTATGGTAAGCAACATTTGAAGAGAATTTAAGAATGGTGCTCTTTGTCAAATAAAACACATAATCTGTCTGACAGGAAGGCAGAAATATTTTGTTAAGGTTATCAACATGTCCAGGTGGATTCCACGTACTACATCTGGCTCCGCACCAGAGTTCTTTGCGAGTTCATCTTTTGAACTGATAGAAATACCAGGCAGATTCTTTGGTCAGCTTCTTTGTTGTAGGTGAACAGGAAGGAATAGCCAGAGAGTTACAAGTGAGAGTCACTTCAAGTTTTATCAGGACATCACTCCACCATCTGTAGCCCTTAGTGGAAAAGCCATCTGGGGGCCAAGAGACATGAAAATTCCCCCAAAACAAACAGAATTAGCAGTAGATGGGAAAAGCAGCATGAAGCTAAGTGGCACACTTGATCTTTATTTGAAAGTGTGTCACTAAAATTATACAATGCCATGCAGGGTGTGCAAATGCTTTAGCAATCACACACCTAGGAGACTTCTTAAGCTTCCCGTGATGGTTTTTAGGTCAGGCAGAAGGTTTTGGTTTGTTTGTTGCAAGAGCTGATGAATATAACAGCCTCTACATCTACCAGGAAATCTGGACGGAGCGTTTGAGGATGCTCCATAGATCTTTCAGCTTTCACTTCGGTCTTGGACACCTCATCAATCAGCAATTAGCAACTTAGAAGGCTTCAATGGTGGCATTTTTGTACCATATGGTCAAGTCAAGGGTAGCAATATGAAAAAAAACACTGTAATATACCAGAATAACAGAGTTAGAAGGGACCTGGGGGGTCTTCTAGTCCAACCCCCTCTCAGGCAGGAAACTCTGTACCATTTCAGACAAATGGTTGCCCAGCCTCTTCTTAAAAACTTCCAGTGTTCCTGATTGTTTAGAATCAAACAGACCCAACAGACCCCAGTCAATTTAACACTGCTTTTATTGCACAAACATCTGCACGCCACAGAGCTGTACAAAAACGAAGCTATTAGCTGGAGTTGTTTCCAAGGATGCAAGTCACTTCACACATCTGTTACCTTTAACTTCCAACTATTTAGTATGGTTGAATGTTTCCCCTTCAAAATGGGAGCACAGGCTAAAATAAACATGGCAGAAGAATTATCCTTCTCTCGCCGAAGACGGGGTCATGTTTGAGGTTCACTACTGATGCATGAGAGTGACGTCCGTGTGGATGCCCACCTGCTAAGGATTAAACAGAGAGCTCCAGTCTTCATTGCTCTTCATGCTACTTTGTAATGGATCTTGCACTCTGCATGGAAGAATCTAAGAAACTCAGCTCCCTTCATCAGTTCTCGTGTTAATGTGTGTCCCATGGAGACGTCCACTCCACAACGGAAACCCGGGAGGCTGATCTGGTCTTGTGGAGTTGTAATAGGCTTGGATCTGCTGCAGAAAGAAAACGTAAAATTTTGCAGGGATAAATACTGAATTTAACCTCAAACGAGGCTCAGCCAACATGACGTCAATAGAGAAACTCACTTTAATTATAATAGAGTTTGATTGGACCTCAGGGAGTTAAGCAGGAAAAAAAATCCAATCATATGCAAAAACATTTTTGCTAGGTCAGGTTGTCCAAATATGATTTTGGTTAATTCAAATGGACATTGAATTGTTTCTTCTATATACTATAGAACACACACACACACACACACACACACTGTATAGTGTGTATGTAATATATATACAGTATATATGATAGCATATAGAAGAAACAATACATATGCTTAATTCAAAAGGGCACATGGTGGAAAGTTGTGAGTCAAGAAAAGGTGTGTCAATCAAAAGAAGAGTGTCCTTCTAGTAGTTCTGCTTTTAGTCCAAGAGACAAGTCTTCGAGAGAGCATAAGGCTGCGTGATTGTGTATCTTCAGAGCTACTGAGGTGTCTACAGGATGACCCAAAAAAGTGTCAATCTGGAGATTGCAGATATTGCGGTCTTCAAGGTTTAGCTTAAGCCACAAAGAGTCCAGCTTTACTTAGACAGATGGATGTCACCCAATTTGAGTCAGGGCTGAATCGAAAATGGTTGTTTGATTTTTATTAGTTTCCTCAAAGAAAAATTAAAAGGTTTAAAAGGTTTATATATATAAAGCAGAAGTAAACTGTAGTAGCTGTTCTACCTTCCTCGGGGCTCCCTTTCCACCCCCTGCAAACTCCCGTTGTCTGGCTGCCATCACAATGCCTCGGTCTGGCTTTTCACTGGATAATGGATACATTTCGGCAA
Organism: Pseudonaja textilis; assembly: GCF_900518735.1. The sequence goes on along the minus strand of NW_020769366.1, from coordinate 6,513,520 downwards.
TTAGATTCTCCTTCAGGACAGCTTTGGAGAGTCTCCAGAAGTGGAAGAAGTCAGAGTGACTCATGCTTTGGGATATCATCTCAGGCAGAGAAAAGCAGATATTCCCTGCCCCCCCCCCCTCCCTCCCTCCCTCCCTCCCTCCCTCCTTCTGTGTGTGTGTGTGTGTGTGTGTGTGTGTGTGTTTAAAAAACCCCTTCGTTCTCCACACATTCAGGAGGAATATGTGCGTTCCTCAAGGGAAGTGCACCTTCTCTGAATGTGGCCTGAATCTACAGTGGGAGAGACGAAGCTGGCTTATTCCCCCTCGCTTATCAACTGCTTTGTTTAGGAACAGTTTGGATTTACAATGGTGTAAACAAAATAGCTGTATGACGATCTTTGCTCGGTGGCTAAGATGCTGGGCTTGTTGACTGGAAAGTTGGTAACCCGGGTTCAAGGCCTGAATGCCACATGATGGGGTGAGCTCCCATCCTGGCCTCAGCTCCTGCCAACCTAGCAGTTTGAAAGCATGGAAATGCGAGTAGACCAATAGGTACCACTTTGGTGAAAAGGGAACAGCATTCCACAGCTTCATGCTGGCCACATAACCACGGAAATGTCTTTGGGTAACGTTCAATGTTCTTGAAACAGACATTGTCCCCATAGAGTTGGCAGTGACTAGCAGACCAAAATCCTCAGGGACTCCTTTACAGGTACACCTGAGTTTCTTTCTCCCTCTTTTGGGAGGGAGTTGCTAACATTTTCCCTGGTCCTTCTTTTCTGCCTTTTGAAGCAGCCCAACATGCACAAACGAAACAGACACGAGTCTCCTCTTTCTTTAGCTCAATGCCAAGATAAGCTTTGTCTGCTTCAGTTTCTGGCTGCCAGCACTTTTAAAAGTAAAAGAGAGAGAGAGAGAAAGAATGGTTTTCCACCAGAAATAACAATCCAAAGTTATAAATAAGACTCTTGGCTTGAGTGAGGTATACATGCTGAGCGGCAAATCTCTAACCACTGAGATACAACATTGTTATCTCAAGTTATTCTTAAAGCAAAAAAGAAAAGGATGATTTCACGTATATACTTTCTTTGTTTGTGCCTTTCTCCAAATTGGCAACCATGAGTGATATTTAATTGTCCATCAGAAGCCAAAGGAAAGTCTCCACATATTTTCTGTGTAAGTCAGAGAAGAACAGACAGATAACACTGACATTAAATCATCACAGGTGTGGGTTAGCAGATTATAGGGAACCAAAGAAACATAATTCTTATTTTACTGATTTTGATGAAATATTCATTTCCCCCACCCATTTTTTTCAGAATCACCCTTCCGTTAATCATTTTGGCAGCGCACACATCAAAAAATGATTAAGAGAAGAGATTGTGGAGATTATCTATTGTAACCTACTGCACATCATCAGTCCTTCCTAAAAAGTCCTTCCTAAAACAGGCTTTTTTGAAGTGGAAAACCATTATCATTTTTTCCTGACTCCAAATTAATTCTGTATCCTTGTGATTTAAGTCCTCCTTGTTGTGTCCTTTGGAGCAACTTTGAACAAGGCCGCCCCACCTTCTGCATAACAGCACTTCAACTATTGAAGTTATTATGTCTCCTAGTCTCCTTTTCTTTGGAATAAACATACTCATTGCTTCTACTTATTCCTTGAAAGTTGTTCTTTCTCAGCTTCTTACATTTCCAGCTGTCATTTGGCCAAGCTACAGTCAATCATTGTCCTTCCTGAACCGGGACAATCAGAACTGTCCACAGGAGTCTATGTGTGGTCTGACCCATAGAGAAAAGAGAGGAATTATAAAGTTGCCAAAATACTTCTGATGATGCAGGCAAGGATTGCATTATGGTGCTCATCACCTCCTTCCAGTCTGATAAGAGGCAGGAGCCCTGGGTAGGCCTGCTGCTTTTTAGTTGGTCACAACAAAGATGGGATGAAAATTGAATGAATGGACGGATGAAGCCACTGATGTGCACTCATTAGGATCATTCAGTGCAATTCATCTTTATTTTGTGGTAACAGAACCCAGTCCGCAGTTTCCATCTTCTCTATTTGGATCTTATGGGAGACTTCTTGAAATGATTTGCCAAATGCAAGGATCACTGTCTGGACTTAATTCCTGTGGCCAATTAAATGGTTGTTTATCACTCAGTGGTTCTTTCAACAGATGGAGGGAGAGAGGGAGAGAGAGGGAGAGAGAGGGAGGGAGGGAGGGAGAGGGAGAGAGAGAGAGGGGATAACAGATGCAATCTTGGCTGTACTGTGGTGAAGCTTGAATCCTGAGTGAAACAGGTCCAGATAATGCTTCCAGAACCCTCTGGTCCCACAGCTGTCCACCTTCTCAACTTACCCTAAACAGGAAGTTTGGAGGCTGGATGAAAATTGCCCAGATCTGTTGGATTCAGTTCTGTTTCCAGAACACTTTTAGGCTTTTTGCCAATACTGTGCTAAACTCTCACTTCCAGTTTTCTGGAAACCTGTCCTTTCTTTGTACTTCATTCTCAGGATATGCACTTATTTAGATACATTCTTGGGGCCTTTTTAAAGTTTGCTTTATGATTGTAAGGGAGTCAAAGCTTCTGCTTTTACGTTGTCTTAGATGTTCACATTTCCTGATCAGGAAAGCAAACAAACAATGGGACTAGCTGCTCCATGGCCTTCTCCCTCAGGATCGGAGTCAAATCCGAAAAGCCATGAAAGGCAGTGGACCAGTAGAAAAGGATGAAAAGAACGAAAGGCTGGACCTGCAAAGACATTCCTTGGCTGGATTGGACGGAGTCCTGCTCTCCATCTTTGAATTGCATTTTCTTCTCCTTTGAAGAAAAGATCTAGCACAGCTTTATTGTGCTTCGATGTGAAGGAAAGGAGTTGGGTGAAAAGAGCAGGACAAAATAACAGAGTTTGAAGGGACCTTGGAGGTCTTCTAGTCCAATCCCTGCCCAAACAGGAGACCCTAAGCCATTCCAGACAAATGGATGTCCGGTCTCTTCTTAAAAGCCTCCAGGGACGGAGCAGCCACAATTTCTGGAGGCAAGTGGTTCCACTAGTTTATTGTTCTCACTAATGAGAACTGAAAAGAAAAACCAAAATACAATTTCAGGATAGCACTATTTTCTAACATACATTGAGCAAAAACAGTCTTTTTTTTTCTTTTTGCCTTCAGGAGATTAACATCTCTTTCTTCTCTCGATCTTGCTGGATTCCAGCGGAGAGAAATAATGGACTCAAGACATGCCTACTTACTTCTAATGTCCACAGAATGACACACAATCAATCCGAGCACTCATAACACCTGATGACACGATGCATTTGTAAGTGCTGATCCCTGGGAAACAAAGGGAGAGAAGCTGATGACTTCCTCCCCTCGCCATGAATGGTTTGGGCAAACCACTTTAAAGCTTCCTCTTCTTTTTATTTGCTGTCATGGCCATAAACAGAAATTCAGCTGCAGAAGCAAAGAGACTTTGGAAAGGCCTGGAGGTTCTTTTGTGCTTCCAAACTGCTTCATTGTCTGCCTCTCCTGTTGGAGGAGATCTTTCTAAATGTATTGAAGAACCATAAAATGAAACCAGTGGACAAAAGCACATTCAGAGGTTGCGTCAGATGATCAACAGGCTATCAACACAGAGCATTTCCTCTTCTTTTGTGACCATTTGCCATCTATCCTCCTCAATAGGTAATTTTTCATCCTTAAAATGCCGACTGTGTAAAAGTTTGTTTTAGAGCAGGTGTCAGTAGTTGTCACTCAAACAAGCACCTGGTTATTACGTCCCATCTTTCTAATTTTTGCTAGGCTCGAAGGCCTGTAAGCCTGAATTGTCCATGAAGAGTCAATTTGATTTAAATCATATATTCAGATCATCAAATTGCTTTGAACTGATTCTGCATGCACCAAAACCCATCAAATCACCAAGTTGGTTTGAAGACATTCAACTAAATGTGTATGAAATTAATTTAACAATTAATTTAATAATAATTCACCTGAATCCCCATTGAATCAGGGTTGGTTTTTTTTCAAATTAAGTTGCACTTTTTATTGGACCAGGGCAGACATTGTATTTGTGATGAGCAGCTGAATTAAAACTCTCAAATTACTTTGCTTGTAATGTAACTATGATTTCAATCTTCCTAGAAGTGTATGGTGAAATCTATATAACTCCTAACACTTGGGGTCAAGGCCATCCAACATGCACATTAGATCCTCTCCTGAGAGGTAGGGGCTGTAATTCTTTGCTCCAATTGAAGTCACAGTTCAGATAAAGGCCCCCACATGTGCAGTTTGCACAAGGGGAAAAGTTCCCATGGATAAGCTTTGCCAATTTTTCCCCAATGAATCTTGCAGATGTCCTTATCCAGACTAGTTCCTGTGAGAACAAAGACACTCAACCAGATCCATATGCAGTTTCCAGAAGCCTTCAAAAGTTTTCACCAAATGGTAATTTATACAATGAGAGGGAGAATAATAAGTCTACCCATGTAATTTGCATCTAACTTAAATTAAATCGAAGTGAAAAATGTACAAATAAAGGCTGACTTGACCCTCCCTTGACGTAGACTAATACTGTAATCGCTGTCCTATAGTAGTTCTAACTCATTTCAAGGGACTAGCAAATTCCCATCCTCTTGAGAATTGTTGCAAAAATAGCAAGAACTTGTTCAAACTCATACTGGACCTACAGCCACATCTCTTGGATGTGCTAGTTCAGAGCTATTGTAAGACTCTTGCCCTTGACTGAAGGTAAAGTTGTCAGTTATAATGTGAAATTGTTGTTTGACAGATGAGGTGCCAGGGCCAAGGGATGGAACTTGACCTGAGCTTGCAGTGGGAATCCCTCCACGACCACTTTGTGGTAACCCTTCCTTCCTTCGTAGCAATTGCCACCATTAAAGGTCGAAATCAGAGAAAGGAAACACGGTTCTCATCCTTCCATGAATTCCTTCACAGGACCAAAGGGTCACCCTGCAGAGTCCGGACAACTGTGTTTTGAATTGCTCCACATTTCTTTCACTTACCTTGCCAAAACCACTATAAATCCATCTCGTATGTCCATTTCAATTTGCTGAGTCCTCTGAAAGGCCCCGGGGGAGAAGTCCTGATTCTCTTGATCCTTACTGCTGCTCCTTGCACGTCATCTTCAGTGGGGAGGTGAGAGCTGAGTGGGCCAGGAGGAGAGGGGAAGGCAGGAAATCAACTTTAAGAGGGAAGCCAAGTTTAATACAAACAACATGCCTTGATTTTCCACCTATTTTTCAGTAGCCAATCCATTTAGCTTGGAAAAGAACTGCTTAATACATTACTACAAGTAGTTATGTTTGAATTATATAAATCATATATAATTATATAAATTATATAAATCAGTATATACTCATACCTAGAATGGATATTTGGGTAAGGGTAGGAAGCTTTTAAAAGTTTTTAAAAAGGCAAGAGGGTGACCCAGGCAATTTGATTGAAACCCCACTCATTTATTTTATTCGGTTCGTCAGTCGCTTACAAGGTAATAGGTATAAGTAAAAACATAGTTATGAATACATGGATACATATAGGAAAAATAAAAGAAACAATAGGACAGGGATGGTAGGCACAACTGGTGCCCTTATGCACGCCCCCTACAGACATTCAACATGTTTTATGTTTGTACTCCTCTCTGAGTACAAGTTGGTGTAAGGATGTATAAAGGCCTCTCGTGATTAGCCAATGTTCTGTCAAAGAAACACGCACTACCTGAAAAGGGAAAGCTTTGCCTTTTTTCTTCTTCTCTCTCCTTCCCTATACTGACAACTAAGAGACTTAAATAAGAAATCGGAAAAATCCACTTTGACATCAATAGGCAATTAAGCTGAAAATAAAACAAAATGCCAAAGGGATAATAAAGATTTCTGGACATTAAAAACTTTCTTTTTCATAAGCAGGAAGGGAGAGAAAAAGAATAAGGGCAGGATCTGGAAGAGGGAGGAAACTGCCTGGAATTAAAAAGAATTTAAAGTAAAACTTCAACAAGACTTCTAAAAGATACATTTTAACTGAAACTTTGCAATTAAATAGTAACCCCAGGAAGAGAAAGTGGGAAAAAAAGAGCAAAAAAGAAACAGCTTGCGTGTATTTGGATTATTTGATGATCTTTGGATTCTTGGTTATTATATTTGAATGACTAAAATCAACTGGGTGGTTGTTTAAAAATTTATACAATGGCACCACTTCTGGATGAATTAAAAATGGAACTTAAAAAGTACAAAGAAGATGCACAAGAAGGGAAGGGTTCTTTTGGCTTCGTCTTTCAATTCTTAGAAATGGAGATTTGGAACTATGAGAAACAACAAGAAACAACTCCAAAACAAGAAGACTGAGACAAAGAAGAAGCCATCTTTAATGAACAAGTAATTCTATGTGGGGAAGAAAAAGGAAAGCGGGGAAAGAGAATGGAGAATTTAAGACTTATAAAAACAACCAAAGTAAAGAAAAATAATTCGAAAAATAAGTATAATACTGGAAAGCAACAGAAAAGGGGAATACAGAAGAGAGAAATAGAGGTAGAGAGACAAGGGGGTAAAAGGGGGAGAGAGAAGAAGAGAGGGAAGAAGGAAAGGAAAAGAAGTTACAAGGGACTGGAGCAAGATATAGAGAAACAGGACCTATTTAGAGATAATGGGTAAAAATTTAACTGAAAAAGGGATTCTGTAAAGGTACATAAGATTGTATTGTTATATTAGTAATAGAAATAACTTTAGAAAATTGGAAACAACGTATGATTAAAATGAGGGATAAAATAGTTAGTGTAATTTAGTGAAATATTTGTGAATAAAATAAGTGAAATAAAATAAATGAGAAAATTGAATTAGGAAGGAACAGGAACATTTTAATTAGTTAATGTTTTATAAAATATAAGTGAAGGGGGGGAATTAACTATGGAAAGCTTATAATTGTTCCCATAGAAGTATGATATTTAATTGAAAAGTAATGTTAAAGATGTTAAGACTTTAATGAATATTAAAATTAATGATAGAATTGAATTGGAATGGAATGTTGTTTTAATTATATACATTTATATATTTTTTTCTTTTTTTAAGAATATAGTGTGTATTCTAAGAATGTACCAAGCAGAATCTGAATGGAAGTTATGTATTATATTGAATGTTACAACTTTAGGGAAAAGATATAAAGGCGTCATACTCCAATCAGTAACTACAGGAGAAATTTTGTTTAATGAGAAAAGTTAATAGATAATTGAAACAGGACAGACAAAAAATATAAATACAATGATCTGAATTGAGATGAGATAATTAAAATAAAATTGAGAAAATTAAAAGAAGGGAGAAGCTATGCAGAAAATGTAAAATAGTAATAAGATATGGAATAGAATATAAAAATGAGCATGAACCTGAATTTGTGTCTGTACGAAGAAATGTAACCCGGGATTATGCTGCTTTCGAAAAAGATGTTTTATTTGTATTTTTTTTCTCTTTGTGAAAACTCAAATAAAATTTACAAAAAAAAAAAAGAAAAAAGAAACACGCACTACCAATAAATTAAAAAATATAAACAGAGCCAGTAGAAAAATACAGGTTATCATATATCAGATGCACTTTCTTCCTTTTGAATGAGGCAATCTGTTCCCTGTCCAGCCATGTATTTGTCAGAGAACTGCCTCTGGCTACAGCATAGCTAGAATTCTGTAGTTTATAGAGCCACAAATACAGAGGCTGGACAATCTTAACATCATCTTGGGTTGGAAAAACCTTCCCATCTATTCAGTTGTGTGCATCTGCATAGGATACGCTACCAGGCATTTGAAGGATGCCAAGTGACAAAATAAGAGCTTGTATGTGATATTGTGGCACACAACGAATCATTTGAGAATAGCAATAGCAATCGCATTTAGGCTTATACATTGCTTCACCGTGCTTTACAGCCCTCTCTGAGTGGTTTACAAAGCCAGCCTTTCAGCCCCAACAATCTGGCTCCTCATTTTACAACACCTCAGAAGGATGGAAGGCTGAGTCAACCTTGAGCTGGTCAGGATCAAACTGCTGGCAGTGAGCAGTGAGTTCACCCTGCAGTACTGCTTTTTAACCACTGTACCGTCATAGCAATCCTCATCATTAGCCATAGATATTGGTGCTCCCCATTTGTTAATAAAGTATATATACTTTACATAAGCACGTTTGATTTTGGCAGTGTTCAAAGGACTTTAAAAAAAATCATAGAATTGGTCTTTATGATACAATTTCCTGTTTTGGCTGACAGAAATGCCTCTACCTTGACAAAGCGTTTCATAATGAACCTGCCAATCTATCAGCAAAAGATGTTGGCATCCCATTGTCACCAAAAAAGAAAGTCACTAAAATACCCTTTAAATATTCCGACTCAGGGATTGCAATAGAACATGTCATTGCATCATTTAAGTTGAGATATCTTGCTAAGAATCTTTTAATTTGTATAATATGTAAATTTTAGTTTGGGAAACTGAATCTTCCTTTCCTGTTTCATTGGATTCCTGGAAGGTGCCTTCTGTTTTTATGTTTGATTTCCACTCCGTATCTTTTCTGTTTGAATAAAAACAGTGATGAGTGTGGTTCATAAGTAATTCCAGATACCAGGATGCAGACATAAAACATTGCCTTTCCCTTATTTGCATCCTGTCTCCCTGTAAGTATTTTTAACATCAAGCCCTTTGTGTTTTCAACTCCACAGCCCCTATTTGTTAAAAAAGTTGTCTTGTTTTTAATGACCGGCTTCCTATCTTTTAGTTATAAGCCAAGATTTTTCCAGCAGCTGAAAGGATAATGATTAACCAGAGCAAATTGGCAGCCTCTTCGGTCTGGGGGAGCTGCACACATGAAGCAAATCACTTTCTAAAGCTCTTCAGGATCGTTGGCTGAGATGTTTAAGGTAGCTCATCCATCTCCGACTAGTCCATTGCTTTCGGCCCCCGGAACATCTTGCTTTAATACGTGAAATTATTTTACAGAGCCACAGAGCTCTGAGGGGCAGAGGAAGGCATCCCTTTGTAACCTCTCAGATACAGGTTCCCCCCTCTGTAGATTAGGTGGGAAAATGTACCCCCTCGTTCTTCACCTGATTGTGACAAGACAACCTGAAGATCTAAGCTTGGGACTCCATTTTTCCCATGTCTTTCCCTATCCCCCTTTTGCCCACTGTATTTGGGGGGTCTCTTCTTATTTATCCTCCAGAGTATTGGATGCGGCTTCAGCTGAAGGGTGAGGTGAACGTATGAGGAGGACTACATCAATATTAGCTAGTCATCCTCTCTGTCACTTGCAATGGAGAGATCGGGCAGATGAATGATGAACCTTGTGATCTACCTGAACTTGAGATGTCAAGAGGCCGGCCAAAACCATGCAACCACAGCCCCGCTCCTCTCCTACATGTATATAAGGCGTGGACTCCCACAAGACACACCAGCTGTCACCGGCTTGCTTCTCAAGCACATTCCAGTCCAGCTGGGCCTTGGTTGAATTTGGCACCTCAGGATCATTTGCTGCTCAGTGGGAAGCCTTCAAAATGCCACGAGAATCTGGTTCTTGTTCCTGGAGATGAGTTGCGGGAATTTGATCCAAGGAAAAATCTATCTTCTTGCTTTTTCTATCTCCATCTCCAAACTTATTAGTATAGTTTAAAATGTTTTCAATAGTATCAATAGCAGTCCCTTTCCATTCAATCTACAACCTGGGGCCTTGCTGCTGGTCTCCATCCATGTGCTCACCAAATGCAATGCCTGGGCGTTGAACTCAACGGAACCCAGCCAGGGGCTGCTCCTTCCCAGGACTCTTTCACTATCATCATTGCAAAAGCCATTGCATAAAAAAGGCAGTGCTATTTGAAGTTAAATTTAAAACTCAAATGTTACATTTCTCAACACATCTAGGCAATTTCCCTCTTGGCCTGCAGCATCTGGCAAGTCTTCTAATATTCTAACAAGTTTCAGGAAAAAAAATATCTTTGCAACTTGTAAAAAGCAATCCTTTGACTCCAAGGATGGAGCCTGCAGCCAATCTGCTAACTATATTATATTCAGCAAGAGGAAATTTACTTCAACAAGATTCTGTGGTGTGGCACTAATTATCCTGGTTACAATAGGAAGTGTCAAAAGTGAGCAAGGAAGTAATGTGTCTGCATTGAGTTCAGCTCATAAATATCCCGTCCTTTGATACCAGAAGTCATAATTCCTGAAGCTTTTCTACAGAGCCAAGCATCGGCACAGACTGCTAATCTCACTCATCCACCAAAGTCAGAAGAAAAGGATACAATGGATTCCACCAAGTGCTATCTGGGACCCATTCCACGGTTAAAAATACAATATGCAATTACACTGTGCATGTAAGCTCAGAGGATTTCCATAATAAATGGGCTGAGAGCTGAAGAGGTCATCTAGTAAGTTTAGTTCTTGGTGTTCTGACAAATGTAGCTCTCATTGTAAGCACTTTTCCATATAAAGTAACAGAAATGACTTAACGGGGGTGCCCATGGTCCAAAAAGTCGAGATGATAATGCCAGAAAATTAGGAACTTCATGATTATATATGTTGACAATGGTGAAAATCTTACATACACAAAGCTGGAAAGACAGGCTAATCCCCACAGCGGACGAGTGGAATAGTAAGGTGATGGAATGGTTGACAGAGATGGCAAAATGGACCATTTTATTAAAGAGACAAATTTATCTAGTTTGTTTCTTCTTGGAAATCACTTCTAGACTTTTTATTCCAAAGGAAATAATCCAAAGACACGAAATGTTGTTAAATGTAAAGCAAAAAGTTGATGTTTTGTAATCTACTACACTGTTGGAATTTTATTAAATCCATTTTCAATTTTTTTAAAAATTAAAAATTCACCCAGCATTTTTATCATAATCTTTTTGAGTTTCCCATAAATTTTTAAAGTTTTTTAAAACGGGATTGTTTCCTTTATGTTTGGTTTCTGCTTTTCAGAATTTTTATTGCCGTTTATGTTTTGGTAGAATTGCCCCTGGTTTGATTGTAATACAGATATTGCTTAAAGAATAGCAGCTGTAATAACTCATACTTTCTATCTACGAAAGGATAAAGAAATCCAAACACAGGGAGAGGGAAGGTTTTCTTAAAACACATCCGTGTTTTTCTCTCTTAATTTACTGCAAAGTTTGGGTTGCTTGCAACATTTATCTATATTCAATTTGCAATATATTTTCGGGATTTTCTCAGATTTCTCTGTTGAAAAAAGTGATAGTGTTCTTCTCACATTTGTGTGCATTGAATCCATCAAAATATATAATTGTTTATTTAGTGGACTCTTCACCTCCTAAAAAAGCATTACATCAGGTTCCCTTAATGCATATAAATGGAATTCCACAGTTTATTTCTCTCATTGCCTTTGCCAAGTTCTGAAAATGTCAAGCATATGCCCACATTTTAACTTAAACAATAAGTCTTAACACCTGACAGTTTCTATTATGAACGTGGCATGATTAATATGGAGAACTTGCTCTTTGGACTTTTGCTGTGAATGCAGATTTATTTCTTCAATAAATAATATAAACATTTACAAAAATGATTTAAAATGACCCTATCACAACCTTCCAGAGAGGTGCAGGAAATAATTGTGTTAAACAAGCTTTCCACTTTGGTTAGACTTTCCACATAAGACAAGATCTGACGTTTTCAGAGATGAAACTCACAGCCAAGTATCTCCACTTTCCCAAGTAAGTATTGCATGAATAAAAAAGATTAAAAAAAGATGTTGAGACTTTAGAAAAAGTGCAGAGAAGAGCAACCAGGATGATTAGGGGACTGGAGGCTAAAACATACAACGAATGGTTGCAGGAACTCAGCTTGGCTAGTCTAGTAAAGAGAAGGACCAGGGGAGACAGGATAGCAGTCTTCCAATATTTGAGGCGCTGCCACAGAGAGGAGGAGGGGGGTCAAACTATTTTCTAAAGCTCCAGTAAGCCAGACAAGGAATAATGGATGGAAACTAAACAAGGAGAGATTCAACCTGGAAATAAGGAGAAACTTTCTGACAGGGAGAACAATCAACCAATGGAACAGCTTTTTGCCTTGTGGGATCACCTGAGACTTCCAAGAAGAGACTGGACTGCCATTTGTCAGAAATGGTGTAGGGTCTCCTGCTTGCACGGGGGGTTAGACTAGATGACCTACAAGGTCCCTTCCAACTCTGATTCTCTAAAGTTATCTAAATGTCCATGGAGTCATGCACTGTAATTGTGTTAATTTGCCCCTCATTTACAGAGGTAGAAAAATAATATACATGCTTCAAAATTCTTGAATAGGAAAATTATATTCGGGTTAAACAAGAATTAAATTGATGGCTTCAGCATAAATAAAGTAGGAACCTCTAATAATAGAAAATATTTTTTCCAAAGTAGAGAAAACTGGAGCTAAGTAATCAGTTTTAAATAAATCTCAGTTTTCATAGACTTGGCTCACTTGGTACAAGCTTACAAATGTGGTTAACAGTGGTAACTAAAAATTAAGATCAAGCATAGCATTTCTACAGAGCAAAGATAGCAGGGAAATTCCTTCATCAAGTACGCAACCAAGCCTCTGTATTTATTATTTAGTATAATAGAATGGCTGTGAAATGCTTTTAAAAAAGCATTCTATTTTTTAAATTTTCACTATAAAATGAAATATATATCTTCTTCTGTTCTTCTGTATTTTATTCATGTTGATAAATGAAAATAAATACAAAGAACAAAAAAAAACAACAACCCCAAAACAAGGCAAGTGGTACAGATTAAGCAAAGCCACAACAAAACCGGAAGCGTAGCATCATAGCATCTAAAGAGACGTTTAGAAGATGATCCCCGTGCAACTTCCTGTAAATGCCTGTTTTGATCTCTCTTTCCCCTACTCCAGTTTCTCCTGCCCACTTGACTCAAGTCTTTCAGTAACCCTGGTCTATTTTTTGCCAGCTTACAGAAAACGCTCTAATGTGACCCTCTGCTTGGCACCAATCGGCCTGCATTCCTGGTGAGTCCAAAGATTTGGAAGGTTCCCGGACAAGATCAAACATGTCAGGGCTTGTGATAAAGATCCTTGGAGGAGGGGATTTTGTGACGGAAGAATCAACTATGAAGGATGAACACGCTTTTCTTTGGAAGAGCATTAAATCAGAGAGTGGAAAAAATTGTCTTCTTCAGAAGCATCTCTGAGAAGTCAGTTATGATATAGCTTAATCGATATTATGGTTTAAATGGGAAAAACATTATATTGAAAATCAGCTCTATAGCTGCAAATGTGTTCTTAATGAAAGCAAGATCTGCCCATCTTCATTTTCCTAATTCTCTCCTATAATTAGACATGATCTACTGTGTGGCCTACCTTGTAAGGAATTCTGGTTATAAAGATCACATGTTCCATTATAAGCTTGACTCATAGGGACCAGGTGGATTTCGGGACAAGAGGCTAAAATATGTGAAGAACGATTACAGGAATTGGATGTGTCTAATCTTATGAAAAGAAGGACCAGGGGGTGACATGATAGAAGACTTCCAGTATTTGAGGGGCTCCTACAAAGATGAGGGGGTCAAACTATTTTGCAAAGCACCAAAAGGCAGGACAAGAAATGATGGATGGAAACTAGTCAAGGAAAGAAGCAACCTGGAATTAAGGGGAAACTTCCTAACAGAGAGGACAATCAACAAGTGGAACTGCTTGCCACAAGAAGTTGGGGGTGCTCCATCACCGGAGGTTTTTCAGAAGAGACTGGAGAGCCACTTGTCTGAAATGGTATAGGGTCTCCAGCTTGAGCAGGGGTTGGACTAGAAGACCTCCAAGGTCCCTTCCAACTCTATTGTTCTATGGATATGTCCTTAGGGTGATTCCAGTAACAATATGAATTGACTTGTTGCATTGGGGAACAAGAAGAAATAGAATCTGTAGTGCGTGGCTCTGTTTTTATGACCTCATTTTTTTTTGAATAAAACTGGAATGAGATTTTTAAAAAGAAGCATAGGAATCTTTTGCTGCTGTGCCAAATGTGTGCACTAATGACAGTTCCAACTGGCTGAAATCTGACTATTGATTCATGAGCCTGAAATCACTGACAGGTTTTTCATTAAAGTTACACATTTCAGTTTAACTTCTCTTGCTAGTTTCTGTCTGCTAAAGATGAGAGGGAATATTTGTTCCTGGATTGAATTCAGATGCCAGGTCTGAAGGGTGCACACTTATGAATATTTGTGTTGCATCTGGTATATAGCTGCTGTAGACTTTAGGACACATTTTGTAAAGGCATGAAAAAAAAAGGAATGGATGGATGAATGGATGAAGGAAGGAAGGAAGGAAGGTAGGAAGGAAAAGAAAGAGGGAGAGAGGCCTTGTTGAAAGCAGCAGTGATTAGCTTAATGTGGGTTTTGAAAGTTTTGGAAAAGAAACTTCATGTGATTTAAAAAAATAATAATTTATACTCCAAAACCAAATCAATAGACCTTAAAACTTGTACATAAATTAAATATGTGCATAAAATACACGCATAAAAATATCTACAAACCAAAAAATGTCCAAAATCTGCAACAAAGGCACCATTCAATTTTTATAAGCTAAAGCTACAGACAGAAACTTCACCTCCACCTTGGATGCATTTAAAAATTGGTTGCTTACCAAAGAAAAAGCACTGATCTCTTTACCACGAGGGAGATAACTAGGCCTCTGAAATACACTGACCTTCCTTGACCTTTCTGTTCTGTCTTAAGGCTTCTCTCCACAAAGAACATGGCCAGGATGATGGCGAAGGGGCAGCAGCTTCATTGCTCTAGAACCTTCTCGCAGCGATCTCCTGGACACCAGGAACCCCATCAGGGCCTGTCTTGGCAAAGGATATGGTGGCCATTTAATTCTATCCATAAATAACATAGACATTAAACCCAAGTTAAGGTCCTCACCTCACTGTTCGCTGCTGAGATACAGTCATATTTGGGAGAGTGAGGTGAGGACCTTAACTTGGGTTTATATTATTTCATTTTCAGCATTTCAGCACTGCCCCAATCCATTTGATTCAGGGTGGATTATTTGCCTGACAAAACTTCTGCTTCCACCTCTACCTCCTCTTTGGTGCATTGTCTGTTTCTGGAAACATTGGATAACATTTTCACTACCAGTTTATCTTCCCAAGAGAGAACATCTGCCTGGAGTTACAAAATAATTGAATCAAACTGTGGATTATGTGGGTGTCATCATGATTATTTCCGCTTCTGATAGTGCTTTGAGTGAAATAAGGGTCTCTTTTGTTTTAACGTTAGAGCTTATCCTTGGATATTTTGTCTTAAATCTTCTCTGATATCCAGCTCGGTCTGTCAGTCAAGGTCCTGTTGGCCGAAGATTTTTAACATATAATTGAATTTGACTGTGGTTAACTCGGGTTACTAATGGCAGAAGAGGAGATGGCTTTGGAAGGGCTCCACCTTGGCATTTGGGGACAAGCAACCTGGTTTCATTAAAAGCAAGGGTTGTCAGAGGCACTTGCACAGAAAAAAAAAATGTTTTTTCCATGAAGGTTTGCAGACTAAAGAAGGTTCCACTTGCAAGGGTGTCTATGCTTGTCCCACTCGTTCCTGTATTCCATCTGGGAGGGTTTCATTTAAACCTTTCTTGGTCTGGAGATAGATGCACAAATAGGAGGCATCATTCTGCATGTCAATGCATGCCCATATAGGAGCATAAAATCCTTATTACTGCAAGGTCTCAGGTGACAAATGGAGTTGTCAAACGTCAGCTATTCCCTAATTCAGCCAGCTCTTTGGAAATTTCATTTATTGAGCAGCACGTCCATTGTGGAAAATCAATCAGGCCTTAGCCTTGGTCAGCATTAACTTTATCCCGCATGTCAGTATTAATCTCAGAGGTCAGTTGAAACAGAGTTCCTCTAATCCTTGTGTACTCTACACAATACTCCCAACCTACGGCTGTCAGAGATTTATAAGGCAGTTGCTGAAGCATGAAAACAAAATTGGAAACAAGGTTGAAGAGAGAGAAACTTGTAAGAAAGAAAAAAAAGATGGAGCTGGAATGTGAGTGCGCAGGCACACACAAATACACCCACAGATGTAAGTTGAATTGTGTCTGAACACTTGACTACATTCAAACATGATCTGGAAAATTTCCTCATGAAGATTTTAATCCATGCAACTAAATGGAACTGTTGCATTTATGAGAAACCTGGGATGAAAGATACATGAAAACCTATACATTCCTCATTTCTTTCAGTTTTAGGGAAATCTTATTCTTTGTTTCCGTCTAAACATTATAAAAACCGGTGCAATCGACAATTTTAAAGAAAGTTAATAAAATGTATGTTTGGGGAGCCCATTAAAAAGAGTCAGTTAAGGAGATGTATTTATCCATTCAGGTTGGATTCCACCTGACCCAAACTGACTCTTGATAGTTGACAACTATAAATAACATAAAAATACAGATGAAAAGGACAAAAGATAAACAGAACAAACTACAGGAAAAAATGATATTGGCTATTTAGTCATTTACTCTTGAGCCCCTAAGAAGTCTGGAAGACTTTTATCTGCAGTCAGGATTATTAGCCTATAATTTTTTAAGGAATTCTTCTGTTCTCAGGACTTGACTTTGATGTCAACCATATATGGGCACCTGGAGGGGTATCTTTGTCTTCTCCCAGCAAATGAGTCACTTCATTGTTGGAGTTGGTAGAGCTGAGTAGACTCCATTCCAAGGACAATTGCAATATCTTGAGAGCACCTGGTCAACCTTCTCTGATCTCAAGATTGTGGGTTGATTTGAGTGTGTGTGTTTATGTGGCTGATCTGAATGTAGGGATTGACTAGGAATATGCTGGGCCCAAACTAAAATGGATGCTCCCTACAGTAATTTCCCAATATGGCAAGGTATATTAATGAGCTGAAAGAAAAGAAGAGCCTTTAATAACAGATATAATGTTCTGCCTGGTTGGAAGGGACTTGGAAGAGGTTTGTCCATGTGAACTGGCAGAAGGAAAAACAGGGGTCCTTCTGTCTTCCACAAAGAATTGCAGGAACTGGGTATGGCCAGTCTAGAGGAAATAAGGATTAGGGGTGACATGATAGCTAGGTTCCAATATTTGAGGGGCTGCCACAGAGAAGAGGGGGTTCAAATTATTCTCCAAAGCACCAGAGGGCAGGATAAGAAGCAACAGATGGAACCTTATTGAAGATGTTCAATTCTCACCGACTCAAAGTTGACTCAGCCTTCCATCCTTCTGAAGTTGGTAAAACCCAGTGACTCTGTAAACTGCTTAGAGAGGGCAGTAAAGCACTATGAAGGGATATATAAGCCTAAGTCCTATTGCTATTACCAAAGAAAGATGCAACCTAGAACTAAGGAGGAATTTCCTTACAGTGAGAACAATTAACCAGTGGAACCACTTGCCTCCAGAAGTTGTGGCTGCTCCAACACTGGAGGCTTTTAAGAAGAGACTGGACAACCATTTGTCCAAAATGGTATAGGATCTCCTGCTTGTGCAGGGGGTTGGACTAGAAGACCTCCAAGGTCCCTTCCAGCTTTATTCTGATTGATTGAGATGCCCACTTCACTACCCTCTCTCCTTTTTAATGAAAATACTGGTCTGCAGCCTTTCTTTGCAAAGACCGGAATTCAATTTTGCTGAAAGAAGTATTTAGACTGGGTACAAAGTCTACTATAATAAATCAAGTAATCAATCAGTTCAGGTAGCTTTCTTGGCCTTATTTTTGAACTTTATCTTTTCCTGGTCTTTCATCAGCATGTGTGGTTAAGGCTGATCAATGATGCCACTGAAATATCTGCCTGCCAATAAATCATAGTTCCAAGGTATAATTATCTTACACAAAGGGATGTCAAAAACTATTAAACAGTCCTAAACGTTTTGGACTATTTAAATCGGGGGCCTCCAACCTTGGCAACTCTAAGACTTGGGGACTTCAAGTTCTGGGAGTTGAAGTCCACAGGTCTTAAAGTTGCCAAGGGTGGAGGGTCCCTGATTTAAATCACAAAAAGCCTTCAGAAGTCTTCTTGATCCCAGAAAGTAATAATAAAAGTGTCCAAAATGTAAATCGCCTTTGTCTCATGCTTAGAAATGAGTATTTCATTCACTGGGAATGTATTGAGGTGAGCAAATTTGGTCCTTCACAGGATGTTTGTGTGGGTGTACAGAGAACTTAACAACTAACCCTAAAAGCTGACTTTCACCCCAATTTTGCAAAAGGGGGTGGAGGGAGGGGAGGGCGGAGAAGCGAAAAGGACTCTCACTTTCCCCTGTTCATATCGTTTCCAGATGCCAACCTGGAAGTGGCCTTCGATAGGCAGGGCAGGGCTGTGCATGGCGCAGTCCCTTTGAAGTCCTGCTGCTGAAGGGTCATTTAACCCAGCCTGGGTCTTAGGCCTGCAAATGAATTTATGGAGTGTAAAACACAGCAATCTAAGGCTCTTCCTCGCCTTCTTCCTCTGGCCTCTCATGCTTTCTCTTATATGTCAAAAAGTGATTTAAAGCATAATCTGAAATGCAGGAACTGCAGAGAATGGTATCTCAAGGTGGTTTTTTTTTCCTTTTTCCTTTTGCATACACACACTCAGTCTCAGTGGAAAGCGGTTAATTTACACCTGTTGTGGGGAGAGGAACAGCACCCTGATGCATTTACACTATATTGCTTTGTGCTGGCTTTTTTTTTTTCAAACAAAAAGAAAAATCTCATTTTGTGTTTTCTGACTTTGGACGTCCTGGAAGATGAGGTGTAGACACAACACCTAAACCATCGTATGAATGTGGTAAAGAAACCAGGTGTAGCTCATTCATTCTGCTGATTTGCATAGGAGAAAATCCACCTTCTCAATGTCAGAAATGACATAAATCAAAATGCTTGTGAGCAGAAACAGAATCCTGAATGGGAGCGGGGAGTCTGCTTTAACCATATTATTTAAAAAGTACATTTGACCAGAAAGACAAAGAAAAGGCAACAGCGAACAAAGCAAAAGTACTGACACCTCATCTAAACACAGTAGAAGAACAACGATTTAGTCTAGTAAAGTATCTACAAAGGTTACTTTCACTTCTGATCATCAATGTTAATTTTATCATAGTTCAGTTGTGTGGCATTTTGACATAGGATACAGAAAATTGAGAACACTGAAAAGTATTAATCAATGATAGCCAGTAAAATTTCAGTGATCTGTGGACTTTTATGAAAACCTCACACATCCTCATTCATTCATTCATTCACTCACTCATTCATTCACTCACTCATTCATTCTTTTTTTTTCATTCATTCATTTATCTGTCACATGTATATGGCCACCCCTCTCACAGAAACATGATTCTGGGTGAATAAAAAGGAAAAAAGCAGTAATTACACAAACATAGTCATAATTAAAAACTATATAAATGCCATTGGCTGGAAGCACCTCATCCCTTGTTGCTAATCCTTGTATACAATCCAGAGCTCACTGCCTAACAAAATAGGCCCTCCGGATGCTGCACAAAACCCAGTTTGCCTCTTTGAAATGGTTTCTGTTTGCTGAAAAGAAAGGAACGGGCATTCAGCCAAAGCTTTGTCTCCAATTTTAATCAACACTCCTTGCAATATTTTGGATAGCAATGAGTTCCTTGACACTTAAGGCTGTAGAGCCAAGAGAACTGCAGATGGAGTCCCAAAATTATAGTCTAGATTTTAAAATGCAAAACAAAAAAAAAATCTTTCAACTGAAGGACTCCGACAGATGACCCCTGAGAAGGAAGGATTGTCTTTTACTCTGCAATTACTCTGTCAACGCCGTTCATTTCAATGAGCCAATGTCATAAACGCCACGATAATCAGATACAGAGCTTGGTGGCTTCCTTCTCCTGTTTCATCTCCACTGATCAGATTGATATGCAAGTGACATTTCCCTTTGCTGGGATCTCTCGGTGATGTAAAATCTAGGCGTGGCTCAGAGGTGGGATTCAGCCGGTTCGTCTTGAGTAGTTTGGAGAACCGGCCAATCCCACCTCTGACTGGCCCCGCCAACCCCATCTCTTCTCCGCCTCCCATCGAGTCCCAGCTGATCGTCTGGGTCTCCTTTGGTTGCCCTGCACAGGAGAACGGAGCTGGGAAGCAGGTTAGTGGGGAGAGGAAGGAATGGGCTTTTGAAGGAACTTTCCCCTGCCACGCCCACCAAGCCACGCCCACAGAACTGATAGTAAAAAAATTGAATACCACCACTTGCATGGCTATTTGGGTATCCAAAAGGGGTTGCTGGCCACCAGGTACCTTCGGGACAAACTGGTTTTCTGTTCCTTCCTTTCCAGAGCATCTTTCAAAAAAGGAGTGATAAAATGGCTTGTGGGAGGCTTTCTTTGCTACCTGGAAACCAGGCCTGTGGATTGGACAAAAGGGAAGGAAAATATGCTAAAGAGGACTGGGAAGAAATTCTCCCAGAGGTTCACCCATCTGTTTCTGTCTAGTTTATTAAGGGGCTAAACGACGATGTGCAAGATTGCACAGGAGGCTTTTGTTTACATGTGACATCTGTTTATATAACGCCTACACCAGGGCTCCAGCCACTGCCAAGAGAAACTAGGTAATTTAAGGCATAATACTATCCTATGAGCTGTTTGATTGCTTCATTTTTTCCCCCCAACACGACTTAGCTATTCTAGTTCTCATTTTTTAAATTCTGGTCCAGGTTATCAAATGGTGAAAAAGAGGAATCAGAGGGATTTTTTTAAAAAAAAACTTACCTCCCTAACAGTAGAAAATCAAACAGGAAAGAGGAACATCTATAGCCAAAAGATGCAAAACTCCACATTGTTCCAAAGGAAGAAGGATAATAATACCAGGCACATAAGTGTAACTCCTAAGGGCGCTGTCAGAATTGTCTTTTGCTTTTCTTGACAATGGTAGGAGGAGAGCCATGTTAGTGGCAAAAACTTATGAGCAATCTTTTCCAATTAATGAGCTGTATTAAAAGGCATAAGCTTTGATTTATGGCACTCAATAGCCTAAGATTATGCTCTTGAGAGTTGCTGTAAGACAGCTGAACTTCAGGGAGGCTGTGAAGGATCTTGTTCAGAATTTTTAGTGTATTTGAGAATGAGAGCAGTTTCCTTCTCAGCTCTCATTTCTGTTATTCAAACCCACAAAAAAACCCCAGTGTTTAAAAAATTGCACCCACATCCCTTCCACTGAGGTCATCTCACACCCAAATAGCCTCCTGCAGAGCCCCCATCGACTGAGGGGCCTGGGCTGAAGCCCTTGAGCCTGTAGATGTTGCTCACCCTGCTCCCAAGTTTCCTAGCACATCTATCAATGGGCTCTTGACTCTCATCTCCAGTTCCCTGTAATTCCATCAAAACTAATATATTGCAAGCAACGCTGCTCTCTCTTTTCCTTTCTGTAGAGAAACAGGTTTCTTTGGTGGCTCCAGTTGGCCTGGAGAGGCTGTAAAACAGACTGGAAAGTAAGATCTGTCCTTTCTCCTGGTCTCATCTTCATCGGTGCAAAACTTCATCAGTCTCCTGATTTCCCGCTCGCCTGTCTTCCTAGCCCCTCTTGCTGAAATGGAGGCAGCAAAGCTACTGGAGGGAGGCTTGGTGTGTGTTACCCCAAAATCTATATTGCTATTAATATTCTCCTGTTGGTTCATCTTGGATGGATTATTTTCCCTTTAAATTTGCTGGTGTTTCTAGAAAATAGGAAATTGCTGCTGTGCAATCTGCAAAATTGTAATAGCAAAGTTTGGAGAGATTTTTTTTCCTGCCAATTGGTCTCTCTAAGGTCACCCTCTCAATTATTGAACAAGGGAGGCAGAAGTGGGAGGCCCTTTGTCCCGGGGGACCCAAAGACTGGGAAACGGCTGTCAAGGGACGTACGACCAAATAGGCAAGGCTGGAGCCCCATTTGGCCAGATGAATCCAAGACCCCTGACTATGGGAATCCCTCGGCTAAAGAGGCAGCTCCCTTAAAGCTGTTTCCAAAATCCAAAATCACTTCCGTGCCCTATTGCAGCCGAGTGGAGGGCCTTTCCCCAAGAGTTGAGCCTGCACTGACTGAACCAGAGCGTGTTTCGGAGTGCTCAGAGCCCACTGTGGCATAGATGGGAGTGGGGGGCTCAAAGGCCACGGACTTTCTCAGGGTGTGCGGTTACAGCATCACACCCAACATGCTGCACATGAAAGTCAGGGTTGCTCTCCAATGATCCGGCCCAGTGACTCAGAACCTGGGAGGACAATCTGCTGGGGCTGCCCTAAATGAGAGAGAGGAGAATTCCTCGATGCCACCCATTGTTTGGTTTATTGTCTCAGTTGTACAGTTTCTGCCACTGTTGGTCCAAGAATTGCATGTAAGCAAACCAGAAGAAGGCCCTCTTCTCTTTCGGGTGGATGGCATTTCTGCATTTGTATTATTTTACGGAAACATCAACCGTCTGCTGTATCCACACATACTTTATTACCAACACCAATCCAGGCGAAAAACTGAGAGAGCCAGTTTGGTCTGGTGGTTTTAAGGCACCCAATTAGAAACCCAGGAGATGGTAAGTTCTAGTCTTGCCTTACCCATGAAAGCAAGCTGGGTGGCTTTGGGCCGGTCTGCCTCTCCCAGCCCAGTCCACCTCACGGACTGTTGTTCTGGGGAAAACAGGGGGAGGAAGCAGCCATAGAATAGAAGCTGGAAGGGACCTTGGAGGTCTTCTAGTCCAGCCCCCTGCTAAAGCAGGAGGCCCCTATACCATTCAAGACAAGTGGCTGTCCAGTCTTTCTTTAAAAACCTCCAGTGATGAAGCACCCACCAACCTCTGGTGGCAAGCAGTTCCACTGGTTGGCTGTCCTCACTGTTGGGAAGTTTCAGTTCCAGGTTGCTTCTCTCCTTGAATTAAGGAGAAACTTAATTCAATTAGTTGTGTTTGCTGAATTGTTAATAAATAAATAAATAAAGTAAGTAAGTAAGTAAGTAAATAACTAAAATACAAAGGCATGTAAGAAAACAATAACTGAGGACTGAATGTTCGATCGCCCTTTAATCCCTGAGACACAGAAGAACTTGGCCATAGTCTTGGTCATCTTCGGCTTCGCTTAGGAGACACGTTTGATGCATGCAGTTTTTGCCAACCTGGAGGGCAAGTTCCTTGCTGAGAACCACCTACGGACTTTGCCTACGGGCTTTGCCCAGCGTGGCCCTCAGGTTTGGCCAGCCCAGCTTCCTTTTGCGACTTAGTAAGGTCTGTTCTCATTTAGCAAAAAAGACACGACTCAACTACCTCATAGCAGGCGCCTCTATTGGGAGGCAGAAACTAACACCACACAGCTGCCTGGTGTCTGCCTGGCTCTCTGCCATTGGCCTCCAGTTAGTGGTAGCCTTCCAGAAGAGAAAATCAAATGCGCCGGTTCGAGTCTCTCCACGTTTTCCCTTGAATTGTCAAGGAAGACGTACAACTTTCATCTTCCGTTAGAGACCAAGCCCTGCCCATTCCTTGCCAATTCTTGAGGAGATTCCAGTCCTTTTATGGCTGGCACTGTGCGCCCAAGTGGAGGGATTTAAGAGAGAGGCTCAGCCTTCCTCCAGAACATTGGGAGCAATGATGATGATGATGATGATGATGATGATGATGATGAAGATGAATAGATCCAGGTAGAAGACTAATTTAAAAAAGCGAGAGAGAAGGAACTGCTGTTCCCCAGACTGATAAAAGCCAGAATACGGCAAGCGATTCCAAAAGGAAGCCGAAAGAGATGGGAGGGGACTTGGAGAGTTTTAACCCCTTCTCTCCCTCCTGACATCCTGACAGAATTTCCCTTCCCAAACTTCCATTTGCATTTCAAGAGAAATCTGCCTTGAAATGCAAATCGCGTCTTCTGGAAAGTGATTTATATGGAGACAGTAGCAGAAACAGAGAGCAGCTTTTGGAAGCCCAGCCACCAAGAGACAATCGGGAGTTTCATTCATTTCCCACCACCCAAAACATAAATTACTTCCTCGGGAGCTGCGGCTTCCATCTCAAGAGGAATCTCCATTGAGACGAACGTCAAACCCGGCACAGGAAGAGGAAGACTTCCTTTCCTCCTCACCACATGACCGGGCTCCAAAAAATGGCGATTTCCGCAGTGAAAAAATAAGGGGCACAAGTTGTACCTCATATGTGTTAGCTATGTTTGCACATTCACACGATCGATGCCAATGCTGGTTTGATCTCCAGCCTGCGAACTGCCCGGAAGGCCACAGGGACACTTTACCACTTTGAGGAAAACCTGTACAAATGAACAGCTGGAGGATCCAGGCTTTAAACTGGCAGCCAAAGAGACCGAAATGATTCACACCCTCTCCCCGCTTTCCCCCTCCAACTCCTCCCCTCAGTGAGGGAGGACAACTTCACCAGTGAACATGTGCGATGGCTGCTGGGATTGGCAGTAAATCTCTCGCCACACAAAATGAAGGCAGGAGCTGGAAGAAGGAGGGAGGGAAGGTCCAATTGTCTGCTGCCCATAGAAATTGCCTGGTAACTTGGTTAGAAATGGACACCCCTCCCTCAACCGAGGAATGAGAGGCCCCTGATCCCCAGGCTACAACTGCAGCCCTTGCAGCTCTTCCGGGAAGATCCCACACCCCTTTGCACCCTGATTCAGGTGTCTCTGGGGGTCCAGATAAACCTCCCAAGTGGCCTCAATGGCTCTCAGTGCCAAGAGCTGGATGGCTGCAAAGAAATACATGCCTTTCATCCCATCAAAACCTGTCCTCCCATCCAGTCTTAACTGTCAGGACCTATCCTTCCATGCCCCAACCATCAGAACTGATGAAGCTTCTTGGATGAGAAGCAAAACAACTACTCTTCTTCTTCCTCCTCTGCCTCCTCCTCCTCCTCCTCCTTCTTCTGAAAAACAAGCACCTTTGACACAACTATGACTTGGATGGTTGGGAATCTGCACAGACAAATTGCCTGGTAGTTTATACCCACCCTCAAATCTTCACAATGTTTCCAGAAAGAACCTAGATCTTCTCATCATCATCTTCATAACCAACACCATCACTATCATCTTATATATAACTATAATTATGCAGCATAGAAAATACAAAGATTTAACTGTAAAACAAGCAGCAGCCTCACAAAATTGTAGCATTGTAAACCTAGGATAACTAGAACATCGAGACACACAGCAGAAGAATTATACAAGGCATCATGCAGTGGTGCAGAGGGAATTTAAATGTCAGAGCCTTTATCTAATCTAATGTGCTCAGCCTGATCCTGTTCCACCCTCAACATAAATCTTTCCAGAGGAGGATGTGGTCAGTCAGGCTGTTGTGAAGCTGTCAGTTAACCCAATTACAACTTCCAAAGTCCCTTTTTACAAGTTTCTGTGGTATATTTGCAACACACACACATGCACAAACACATATATTTTCTGAAACTTTAAGACAAGGAGCAAAAGCTATTACTAAGGTAAGATGGGCTGCCTTTCTGGGACTTTCAGGAACGACAACTGTGTTGGAGAATTGCAGAAGGATGTGCAAACCACTTCTCTGTGGTGGCCAAAACACCTACCGAAAATTGTCCATGAAACCATCGGGAGATGAACTCATTTTGGGCAGATTCAGTATGTTGGGGTGTTAGAGATTTCTGATCCGCCCACCCATTTTTTAAGCAGCATTCATGGTGGGGACAAAGTGGGAGGGGGCTTGATTGACTTAAGTTGCATTGGGCTGTCATAAAGAATCACCATCTATTCTTTCTCTCTGCATCCCATTTTGATAGGCAACAGCTGAGCTTCTCACCTGGATATGGAACCTGCCCAGTGGAAATTCCTGGTCTCCTTGCATTCTCCCTTCAATGCTCTGTGGTTTTAAATTATCCTTCCATTTGCACAGAATGCCTTCAAAGGCCCTTGGTGTGTTCCACTTGTCTCATATAAAGAGAAAACAGGAAGCGGGCAAAGTTGCACTTGTCTTCAGCCACCTCTAAGTGAGATTTATCTGCAATAGTCAAAAGCACCAGGAAAAAAATCAATGGGACATAATAAGCCAGGAGGACGAGCTGCTGCGAGCTTCTCGCATGACAAACTGCATTAGGAGATTATCTCAGCAAAGCCATCGGAAGGAGCAGTTGAGTCTAATAAACTGGACGCAACCGGACTGAAAACCCCAGCCAATCCTTGCGATGCTGCTCAGGTGCCAGCCTTGGCTTTGCAGCCCTGGAACAGGGCCTGGCCCGTTGGCCTGGCTTTTCCCAAGGCAAAATGGCTGCCAGGCACGCCCTGTTGACAAAAGCTGACTCCTGGGGAGGCATTGCTGCAGAGGAGGTCTGAGGAATGGGAAGTGACTGCAGGGGAGTCCCCTCTTCCCAGGGGCCTGGAGGGGGCTACCAGAAAGGGCAAGACGGAGGTCCACCCTGCAATCAGACAGAGCCGCCCCAAACCAACAGCTGTCTGGCTGCAGCCCCATGGAGGTAATTTGCCTCTTGGTCTCTGCCCCTTCTTCTGATCGAGAGTCTTCAGGAGGGCTACTCAAGGTTTGGATTAGCAGTGATGCCAAGTCATGATGGTTATGTGCAACTTTCCATGGAGGAGGGAGCTTCTAAGTTCCAGCTGGAGTACCATGAATTCCTTCTCATTTTCTCTGGCCTAATGAGCTGAGCGATGAGGAACACCATTTTAATGCAAACCTGCATGGCACCCTTAAGCTACTTCCATCCTGTGCTATTTGCCAGATGGATTTAAAATGGTTTAAGAAAATTCTTTCCAGATTGGGATGACTTGGCAATGAGTTCTCACAAATCCAGTCAACCAAAAGGCCTCCAATGGACCATCCACCCATCCATTATCTCTCTCTCTCTCTCTCTCTCTCTCTCACACACACACACACACACACCACCCACCCACACATCTATCTATCTATCTATCTATCTATCTATCTATCTATCTATCTATCATCTATCATCTATCTAATCTATCATATAATTTATATAGCTGCCCATCTCGCATGCAACAAGGTTGTTGTTGCAACAGCTGCAATTCAGCGCAACGAGGCCATTAGACAAACACATATTTTTCAGGTTCCCTTTCCAAACTGACGGCTGCTTTTTATTCCCTTCTCTGTTTGCTGGCTGAAGTTTTGTATTTATTTTCAGCCCTTCACCCTCCCACTCCCAATGGCTGAATTCCAAGAAAGGCCCACCCACCGGAGGAAGGGGATTGGCAATCACTTTGCTGGCACAGCAGGGGCCAAATGGTCCCGCCGGTGAAGTCACAAGGGATTTTGGTGATCCTGCTGATGCCTTTTGTGCTGTTTTCCACTATAACACAAAGCGTTTCTGAGGTCCTTCCAGTTTCAATAAGGTCTCTTGAGAAATAAATGGGAATATGTTTGTTAGGTTAATGGGGTGTACTGCAGAGATTTTAACCAATAAAAAATAGCACCCCACTAATAGACTAATAGAGATGCCATAAATATAAAATCAAGGACAGATTAGCAAATTGCACGCACACACACACACACACACACACACACACACATGTAGCTAAGCAATAACATACAAAGCACAGAAAAAGAATTAAAAAGCAAAAGAATTAAAGATAGGCAACGAAGCAAAAGACAGGAAATAAAAATCTAGTTTAGGTCATTACACATAAGGCCGTGGATATCAACATAAATGCCGATTGTGGCTTTGGTCAATGAAGGCATCCATTAAACCCTTTGAGTAAGATGAAGAATGAGTAGACCAAGTTTCTGGCCTTACTTGTTCCTGTACTGCCTGTAGCAATCCATGCTAGTAGTGAGGTCAGCATGAATCGAGTTTAAGACGTTTTGGACAGTACATCACAAATGCTACTGAATCCCAGTTTCATCCTAAGAATGTGGTCTCTCTTCCAGTAAAGTTAGATGTCTAATTTAGTGGTCACCTTGCTTTTCCCCAGAGGTACGAGCAGGAATTGACACATTTGATTGGCAAAGTCAATCATTTTATCAGATCAGAGGACCAAAAGATGTTTTACAAGACTTTGGAGGCCTATCATGAATTGTTCTGGGGAGTTTAAACAGGAACATCCCCATCACTGTTGTGTAAAGAGCCCTGATGGCCAAGTGGATGGAACACAGCATTGCAGGCTGACTGTGCATTCCTACTGTCAGCAGTTCGATCCTGACCGGCTCAAGGTTGCCTCAGCCTTCCGTCCTTCCGAGGTGGCTAAAATGAGAACCCAGATTGTTGGGGGCAAGAGGCTGACTGTGTAAACTGCTTAGAGGGGGCTGTAAAGCACTGTGAAGCTGTGTATAAGCCTAAATGCAATGGAGCTATTGCTAATGTGCTAATGTGTTTTAATCTGGAGCTCCACTGAATTCATTGAAGGGAAGTATGGAATTCACTCTGACCTAAAGATACATAAGAACCGATTACCTCAGTAACATGAACTCAGAGAAAGATGTCAAATCCCTGCATTACACATTGATAATTCAATGCCTCATTGTTGTGAGACTGCTGACTTAACAATAGTTTTCCCAATGTTTTGAGAGGAAACAGTTATTTTACATGCTTTACATGATTTTTTTTAAAGAAATGAATGATTACATTACATTTTGCTCACATGGGAAAACAAGCAACATGGCACGAGGTAGGTTACCCTTCAGCCAATTGTGATCTCACTCTAATATATCCCAGCAGATTGACGTGATGCTCAACTGCAGCTATGAAGTCCACAAAGGGCTATAATTTAATAAAGAAAGAATTAATTTACTAGTGATACAAAGAAAGTTGAAAATGGATACTCAATTGAAAGCAGGATTTCTTTTCTTTTTCTTTTTGCTGGGGCTAATGGATAGAAATTAGGAAAGAGTTACGGGAGACATTTTTGCATAGGGTAACGGCTGAGAGATCATGAGTGGGAAGACTCTGAAATATCTACTTCAGAGGAATGACTGCTGAAGAAGACAGAATTAGTAGAAATAGCAAAATTAACTTGCTTGCTAAAAGAAAGATCTATGACTGTGTGTATTACTGACGAGAAACCCCTTATAGACCTTTCCCTGAAAAAAAGTGAACTTATTATTTATGGGTTTGATTATTAGAAAGAGTGGACTATAGAAAAAAGGAAATTATGTTGTAAAATATAAAGGTACTTGTAGCTGCTTTCAAATTAGGAATCTTCTCTTCTCTTCTCTTCTCTTCTCTTCTCTTCTCTTCTCTTCTC
>NW_020769366.1:6396422-6484375 GCF_900518735.1 Pseudonaja textilis | reverse complement strand
TCTTCTCTTCTCTTCTCTTCTCTTCTCTTCTCTTCTCTTCTCTTCTCTTCCTTCTCATTTTTCTGTCTTTTTTCACTCGTTGCTTTAAGTTAGTTCCTTAGAAAATTGCTTTACAGACAGGTCCATGTGCGTGGGATGATGAACTTTTTAAAATGTTGTAATCTCACCTTAATAATTAGGTAAGTACTGGAAAAAAGAGTACACAAATTAGTATGTAAATGAGCAAATTCTCCGTTTGCTTTAAGCCCTATCCCACCAACCTGAGACTCAAATAAAGGTCCTGCCTTACATTCTGATAACCCAGGGAAGAGGCTATCCAGTTATCACTAATACAATCCCATTTTTTATTTGATCTCAAAGAATTTGTGATGGATCCTTCTTTATAGGAAGCCTGACAATTGTGTGTGTGTAATGTAATGTTTGTTATCTTTCAAATGGATTTGCGATCATCTGTCAGTCCCTGGAGGGGAAATAATCAGCAGTGATCAAGTCAGAAGTGAAAGGTCTCTTTTTCCTTCCATTCATCTCCTGTCCCTGGAAGGAATCAATCCATTAAGTTTGGACCCTTCTGTATTTCATTAAAGACTTCATGTAAATTAGTGCTCCGCCAAACACCTGTTTTGCTAAGCTTGCTAAAAGAAACAGCAGAATGGAAAAGAGAGCTAGGCATATCAATCTTATCACGGCCTTCCCTGCTCCTGTTCTGATGAACGTTTTCTACCTGGCAATAACTGGGTTTCATTTATTTAGACTACTATAACAAGAGGAGTATTCCAGATTTATACCGGAGACGGCTTTTATTTCCCCCCCCCCATCCCCAAAGTCCAAAGTAGCTCCAAAGTAGCCTGGCCTGTGTTGTTGATTTAGGTTAAGTCTGTGCATTTGTCAGCCCAAAGTGACTCTCTGAGTGTTTGGCAAATGTGTCGCTTTTCATAGTATGCACTCAAATGTAACTTCCTTTTGTGGGACAGCTGAGCTTTGCAAATCACGTGCCAGGCAGATCGTCTTAGAGTTTGCATGTATTTGGTTACAGGTGCCAGTTGTGACCTCTAAAGTCACCGAATGGGTCCTTGAAAACTGTGGCACTTGTTGCCTGCAATGGCATTTCCCCCGGCCGTTCAGAAGGCCTTGCCCATGCTGGCTCTCAAGGGACCATCGACCAGGCCCCAGGGAGAAGCCTGATGGGTTTGAGGTTGTTTTGTCTTATCTTCTTCTTTTGTGGCTTTTATTGGTTTTATCGCATCCTGTCCTTTTATTGGAGGTTTTGTGGTGGTGGTTGCTTTTCCTGTGAGCCACCCAGGGTTGATTGAGTTGGGTGGCTCTACAAATTTAAACGAATGCAGGAATATATTTACACGTTTGATTCTGTTGGGATGGTGCTCGCTGATGAGTCTGGATGTAATTTAGGAATGGTATTTAAAATTAGACCTGCTGTGAAAAAGAAATCTGATACTTTAATTTGTTTAACACTTCAGGGAAAAAATGCTTAGCATGATAATTTAACTTTTGTTGCCTTGTGCAAATGGCTTTGTATAGCAAGGATGACTGGCAAATACATCCCACAGGCCATCTGTTTGAAGTCTATTGTAGAAATATTTCTGCAAGCTACATTGAAGAGGGTCTCTGTTCACTGCTAGTACTTTAGTGATAAAAGATGGCTGCAAAATAGAAAATTGGTAGAATTCATAAGTTTGGGCTTAGTAGTTGAGCAGAATTGGGTCTGCTTAGTAGTCAATATTGCTGCACTTGAAAGATAAAACAAGGCAACTATGATCTTATAGACAACGATCTCTCATCCCTTGATTGGCAATTTCTATTCACTGGATGCAATACTGTTGAAGACCATTACAACATATTTTTACTTGAAGTTAAAAGAGTCATCAAACTATATGTACCAACAACAACTCCCAAAAGAAAAAAAAAACAGATTACCCATAACAATAAGGAAACTTCAATCCAAAAAGAGATCATTCTGGCGGAAAAACAAATCTGTTCACGTTGCCAATTTCAAAAGCCGATACAAAAATTTATGCCACCAGATAAAGACTAGATGCACCAAATATCACATTAAACAAGAGGAAAACCTTCTATGCACCAATTCCACCTGCGCTTTTTACAATTTTGTAAACAACAAACTAAAAGACTCAAGGTCCATCCTACCCCTGATAGGACCTAATGGCAAAGACTGCAACAATGACGCCATTAAAGCCAACATCTTTAACACATTCTTCGGCTCAGTATTTGTAAACAGCAATGGATCATGCCCAGTATTTCCTAGCCGAACCACAGATAACTACAATGATCTAATACATATCGATTTTACAGAAGACAATGTTGAAAAAGCACTACGCAGTCTAAAACCATCTCTATCTATTGGACCGGATGGAATTGTGCCTACTTCTTTAAAAAGCTATCCACTGCCATAGCCAAACCTCTAAGCATAATCTTTGAAAAATCTTTCAGGACCAGCTCCTTGCCTAACCTATGGTCACAAGCCACGGTCATCCCCATCTTCAAAAGGGAGACCCCAGCCTAGTTGAAAATTACAGACCAATCAATCTCCTTATGCTGCATCACCTGTAAAGTCATGGAATCAATTATTAACCAATCCATTATGCTCCACTTAGAGACAAACAACCTACTCTCCAATAAACAATTTGGTTTCAGAAAAAAACTATCCTGTAATCTGCAACTCTTTTACTCTGCAAAAACATATGGATGACACAACTCGATCAGGGCAAAGCAATAGACGCAATCTACATAGACTTATGTAAAGCCTTTGATTCAGTGGTACACGACAAACTACTCCTAAAAATAAAATCCTATGGTATCTCTGGACAACTGCATAACTGGATAGAAGCATTCCTGTCAAACAGACAACAAATGGTCAAAATTGGGAGTGTCCTGTCAAATTCTGTACCTGTCAATAGTGGTGTCCCCCAAGGCAGTGTTCTAGGACCAACTCTCTTCATACTCTACATAAATGACCTCTGTGATCATATTAAGAGCAACTGCGTTCTTTTCGCTGATGATGTAAAGCTGTTCAATACCACAGACAATACTGCTACCCTTCAAAAAGATCTTGACTATGTATCAGAATGATCAAACAAATGGCAACTTCAAATCTCAAGAAATAAATGTTCTGTCTTACATATTGGCAAAAAAAATCAGAAAATAAAATACAGTCTGAATAGTCAAGACCTTGTTGATGATCCAAGCTCTGTAGAGGACCTTGGAATACTCATCTCTAATGATCTAAGTGCTAGAGCCCACCGTAAGCATTAGGAATTTTGGGCTGGGCCTTGTCCTTTGGCTCCCAGGATTGTTGTTATGGGGAAAATAGAAGGAGTCATTGGGTGTGTTTGTGGCCTTTTAAGCTATTTACAAAAACAATAAAGTTGAGATATAAACACCGTAAATAAATAAATAAAAGGACTATATCAAAGCACTCTAATATGGTGAATCAAAGTTCTTGTGTGTAAATGTGTGTATTTATGATTGATACACCCCTAGAATGGATCCTGACATTTAGAAATTCCAAAGAAGGGATGGAATTTTGAGGTTCAGAATATTTTTCTCACCCATAAGTCATATTGCTAAGGTTTAGCCCAAGGAAGAGTGTGAAGATACATGGTGTTCTTCTGCACCTTATTTCTTCAGCTCCCTGAACTATATGTCAGGTACGTCAGGCTGTTCTGAAGGCTGAGGAGGCAGAGGGCGAAGCTTCCTCGTAGGCCTATCCTGTTCATTCTCCAAGGGCCAATGATGTTGAAGTTGAGGTCTTTCAAGCAGGGCACTGACATAAGGCTTGCTGGCATTTTCTCACCCGGCCATGGCAAGTCTGAGCAGAGCCACAGATGGATGGACAGACGGACACACAGGCGCTATTCCTGGAGAGGCCGATCATGGCAGCTGCCAACCACTTGGCCAGGGTCACCCTGATGCTGATTAACAGCTGAGTTAACAGCTAAGCCCCACTGAGATTCCAGGCGAATAAAGATGTAGGCATAATATGTCAAGCTATTGAGATGTCAGCCAAATGGGAACCAGGCTGTCACCCATCAGTTATTGCAATTCTGGCCTAATAGCAATATCCGTGCTAATATTAGTGTGAGCTGAAGCAGGCGGATGAAATGCTACAGCAAAAACTCAAAGGCAATCAAAGGCACAGTAAGAACAGTTGCAGGGACTGGGGATGTCTAGTTGAATGAAAAGAAAGACTAGGAGAGACATGATAGCAGTCTTCCAATATCTCAAGGGCTGCCCCAAAGAAGATGGAGTCAAGCCATAAAGAAGAGGGAGCACCCGAGGGCAGGACAAGAAGCAATGGGTGGAAACTCATCCAGGAGGGGAGCAACCTAGAACTAAGGAGGAATTTCCTAACATGTTAGAATAATTAACCAGTGGAACAACTTGCCTCCAGAAGTTGTAAATGCTCCAACACAGGAAGTTTTTAAGAAGCGGTTGGATAACCATTTGTCGGAAGTGGTGTAGGGTATCCTGCTTGTGCAGGGGGTTGGACTAGAAGACCTCCATGGTCCCTTCCAACTCTGCTATTCTATTTCTATTTCATGTCCTGTCTCTCTGAGTCTACCTTTCAAACAGTGACCTGAGGATCTGTTTCATGCCCTTTCCTGATAGCGTAAATTAAGATGGTTTATCCAGGGAATATCTCTACCCAGAATCCTGGATGGAAAAATGACAGATGTTTGGGATGGTGCAATCCACCCCCATTAAAAGTGGGAAGTTACAGCTCAGAAGCGATTTGTTTCCATTGCTTGCAACCCTCCAAGGCAGAGGTGAGTGTAATAGCCTCTTGGAATGACCTTGGGAGGCAGGGCAGAGAGCGGCAACTAGGGGGTGGACGGATGAAGGGTAGCTGAGCTCCCAGGAGGAGGAAGGATGGGACAAGAGGCCCAGAGAAGACCCTCCTCAGTCAGTTTTTTTGGTCTGTAAAGGTGGCAGGGCAGGGAGAGGTGTAATTTCAGACTTGCAAGATTCTGTTGATGTGGCTTCATAAAAAAGCAGAATGAACAGAATACTAGAATAACGGGCTTGGAAGGGACCTCGTGCCTGTGGCTGGGGGTAGATGGGAGTGTGGCCATGTGATCACAGGGCCTTCTCTCATCAGTTGGATGCATAAACATACAATTCTTCTCATTTTAAGAACTGAATCTTCAGTGATATGGCTGCCTTCTTCCTCTTGACCAATACTCTGAATCTGTTGTCACATGAATGAAACCTCTCCTTACGAGGCCTGGGCTACCATGTCCTCACCCAGAGGGTTGGCTATGAAGCTCTGGAGTGCTTCGGCCAGATCTACTAACCCAGCAGAGTCTGACACTTGAGAAGGACACTTGGCTGCTGAAATTTAATCCCAGCCTTTTTGTAATTCCAGGGGATTTTAAGAAGTGCTGCTGAGGTAAAACAGAATGTCTTCTTCTCTGGGCACGGAAGGATGGGAGGTGATACCTCGGACCTTCCTCCTCTTTCATTCGATCTTCACACTTGCATCCGGGATCTTCCCTTTCCATGCTGGCCAGGAAGTGTCAGAGGAAACAAGGGGGCTTCTTCTATCCAAGAGAAACAAAGGCAGACCCGCTGAAGGAGAAGGTGTTGTATCCTTCAGACCTCGAATGGCCTTCAATACATGGAGCCTCCCTCCCCAGAGTTATCCACCCATTGTGGCTTAGCAGTGCCTGCTCCACTGAACCAAGCAGCAGCTCTGTTCACATGGCACTCTCGACCAGGCGAGGACAGCAGCCATGGCAGGACCCATTTAGTTACCCTTCCTGTTCCTTAGTTTTGTCAGTGAGAATATTATACATGAACTGTGGCTGTTTCATGGTGCATTGTGTGAATCAGAAATCAAGTTAATTTAGCAGCCAAACTAAATGTTTTGTCTGAGTATGATTGGGTTCTGGAGAAGAATTCACATTTTGTTGGAAATTTTCCTAAAGCAAGGCAAAAAGTATGAAAGTAAAAAAGGTAAACTATGTTATGGTGCCAGGATTAAACACAGAGTGCTCAAGGGGGAAAAAAAATACAGACGAAGAGAGATTGCCAGCATTTTAAATGAAGCCAAGTAAGAGATGAGATTGGAGACTGATGAAAAAGGGAAGATGTTCTGGCTTGGAAGAGAAAAATGAAACATTAATGACTGTATGGCTCAGCCAATCAACATGGAATCTCAATCATCAGATTATATAAAACATATATTTTTGTCAGAAACCCTGCATTTAGACTTGCATTTGATATTCTTTGCAAGCCTACAAAATTCAGCTACCATAAACTGTATGTAATAGTTTCATTGCTGAGAGAGGTTTACCTGCCTCAACATAAGAGAGATTACTTGAATGACATACCACACTTTGTATTTTGTTTTTATGTTGTACCTTTTCACTTATTTTTAAGCACTTACGTATTTTTTTTATTGTGTATGTATTTTTGTGTTTGTCCCTTTTAAATATTTTCTGTTGTTATTTTAAATGCAATAAAATTTATTTTTAAAATGGGCATATTGGAGGATATTATTGAACCTAATGGAGCCAGCAGTTAATTTTGTCTGCCTCTAAAAATAGACTAAAAGATGTTATGGAAGAGGCACACATTCTGGCAAGACCGAGACTGAACTGAAGGTAGTGCCACAATTCAGAAGAGGTCCCGGCACTTTGGAGCAAGTTCAGGAGGGCAGGTAGGATGAAGCGTCTGGTAACCAAGCCTTGAAAGGAACAGTTAAAGGATCTGGGTAGGTATGGTTTGCAGAAAAGAGGACCAAACGGAGAAGAAGGAATAGACCTCTTTTCTAGTGATCCAGCAGGCAGAACCAGAACTTTTGAGGAAGGAGGTTCAGTCTTGACATCAGGATTAATTCAATTCTGTGAGGTAAATGGCAGATAAAGGAGGATATTTGTAGCTCAGGGTTGAACTTCTTATCATTTACTTATTGAATTTATATTGCTGCCTATTCGCACATAGCGACTCAAGGAATTCTGGTGACCTCCAAGTTTGTCTTTTTGCAGATGTTTCATTACCAAACTAGGGAACATCATCAGTGCTAGAAAGGAGTGGGGTTTGCTCTCAGTTTATATTCTGGTGGCTTGCCCCATCAATATTGGTAGGGGTGGTTTTAAGAGATTCTTTGGTTGGGCTGTTGACAGCTTGTTTGGGGAGTAAGTAGCAGAGCTTTTCAGATGTTCTTCAGAGAAGCAGTTTACCAAGGAGAGGGAGAGTTAACACCAAAGACCGCTTCACCCTACTTGAACAGGCTACAGGATATTGTCCATGTTTTCAGTCCAACTAACTGTTCCCAGTAGCCATTGTCTGTCTAATTTGGAAAATTTCCCTAAAGATGGCGGATGGAACAAAGAAAGGTTAGAGGTCTATGGATAATGTAACAATTAAACGAATAGCACTTAGCAATGGCACTTAGACTTATATCTGACTTCACAGTGTTTTAAAGCCCTCTCTAGGTGGGTTATAGAGTCAGCACATTGGCCCCAACAACAACAATAATAATTCCACAAATAAATTAAGACTTGGAATATATCAGACACAACCCAAAGTGATTCAGCTTCTGAGTTATCCCCATTTCTCCCTCTTATATTTTATTTTGCCATATATGTTCTCTTTGTGGTCCTCGAAGGGCTTATTGTAAATGGTGAGATGTTGTGAATGCATCTGGAGCCAATCAGCCTCCCCTTCCCACGAAGGGGTCATGTTCTTTGTAGTTGAGGCATTGTTTGGTCCTGAATGGGTGTTTGTTTTTACATACTTTGTATGTTTTTGCACAGGATCCCATCCAAAACAAACACCGAAGCTTGTAAACTGGAGGAAAAGGTTGGAAGGTTCCTGCTGAACAGCAACAAGGAAGCACCATGTTAGAGTTAATGTTTTGCCTTCGGGCATATTGTCAGAAGAAGAAAAATGAAATGTATTGGAAAGACACCAAGAAAACCCAGAAATTTAGGCTCAGCTGGAGAATTGGGAGAGCTGATTTCGCTGCTCTTCTGCTCCCCTTCAATCCTGGTGATAGTTCAATAACACATATTGTTGCATCTGAGGTGAGTCGGTGTACTACAGGCTTTACACACAAAAGATCCCAGGTCCAACGCGTAGCATATGGCAAGAAAGAAGCCCTTTTCTGAATTCTCCCTCTGCCATGAGAGCCTACAGGGCAAAGAATTCGGCTGCTTTTGACCAATGGACCTTCTCTCTCTGGAGCAGAATCATTTGACTCCCTGCTACCTTCAGCGGCCAAATAACAAAGGAGAGAAACCAGAGTAATCCATGGCAGGACTTCCCTTCAACTCTCTTGGGCCCAGCGGTTGGAAGGGAGGATGCATTGGGAGGCCACCAAAACAAGACTTTCCCAATCCCTCCCGCTATTTCCCTTCCCGCAGGATAAATGCCAGCTGCCACATGTTTGTCACATTTGAACCAGGGCAAAACTGAGTATGCCAATGACAACTGGCCTCAACCTCAATGAAGTCTGGCAGTTTATGTAGCTAACAAACACCAAATTGTCACGGACACAAAACTCACCTGATAGATAAGATATTTTACTCTAGAAAGGAGAGAAGTCCTACATTTGCCCATCTGCCTGTGGTGTGTCAGCCTCAGGGTTTCAATCCCAGGCCTTTCAGTCAATGGACCTTTGTCCGTTCTTGTCCTGGCCCTGAGCCTCTGAGCATTTTGGTTCATCTTTAGGTCATGGCGATTTCTATTCCGCCTAAGAATTGTTCCTCCCTGCATCCTCACACCTGGATTTACCAATCTAGTACAAGGATCCTGCAAATGGAAATATGAGAAGATCCACTTGATCAGGAGTGCGATAAGAACAGGTATACATTTTGCAATATGTCAAAATATGGTTATAAACAATATGCCCAATGAGGCAATCTGCCTGCTTTTATGTGAGTTGTGTTGTGTGTAAGAAATAGGTAGAGCTTTAGTTGCACAATTGTAACCACATTCTTGACTTTTTAAACTATAATTTCTGGAACATTCCTAGATATACCAACAACAGGAGGACAAATGTGTAAGTAAGCAAAAAAACTTATTAAGGATGATTTTTTTTATTGTACTTTTTTTGCATGGATCTGGGAGTGCAGTATATTTTTATTAAATCCAGCCATACTTACTTTTGAATTTGGGCTTATGACTACACCCAGACAAGATAATCTGATGGTGCGTGGGGTCTGTTTGAAAGGAACCAGACTGGAAAAAACTAATTGTAAGAATGAAAAATACTACAAAGACAGGGCCCTGTGCTTCAAATGATCCTTCGTATTCACATAATATTTTGTTCTTTTTCCTTATGTCTTTTGCTTTCATATAAGGATTTGTGAAAGATGTTGCAGTATTTGAATGATGTTGATGTCTGCTTTTAATACAGATTCGAGATATAGATACAGTAAAAAAAAATAAGGAAAAGAAGAGAATGAGGAACTTTCTGAATTAATTGCAGCTCCAAAGAGAGACAGGATGTGTGCCCTGCATTTCTTCAGTCAAATAAACAGAATACATTAAATCTGTGTGATGATATTATTATTAAGATCGACTCCTGGCTACTACATGGATTTGTCAACCATAAATATGAAACTGGCTTGCCATTGCCTTATTCCAGAGTATCCTTTTTTTTCTGTTTCTAGTCTACAACACAGTGTGTAGGCTTCCTTGTAAGTACTATTCTGGTTCTGATCCTAATCTTTTTGAAATAAGTAGGGGCCATGCATAAGCACACCAATGTGCCTTCTGTCCCTCTCCCATGGTTTCTTTTTTTTTTCTTATATGTATCCATTTCATGTATTCATAACCATGTTTATACTTATACCTGTTATCTAATAATTGCTTGACAAAATAAATAAATAAATAAATAAAATAAGTCAAGGAGAGGTAAGTCCTGCCACCTACTGAAAGATAAAATGCATGGGGCCCTAGCGAATTGAACATATGTAAGGTAAAAGTTACCCTCGTATATACATGCCAGTCATTTCTGGCTCTAGGGGGCACTGCTCATCTCTATTACAAAGCCAAACAAGAGACAACGCTGTCGGAAGATGTCTCTGTGGTCATGTGGCCGGCATGACTAAACACCATTGAAGGTGCACAGAATGTCTCTGTTGCCTTCACACCAAAGAGGTCCCTATTTTTCTACTTGCATTTTTTCACGCTTTCAAACTGCTAGGTTGGCAGGAGCTGGGACAAGGAATAGGGGCTCACTCCATTACGCAGTGCTAGGGATTCAAACTACCAAACTGCTGACCTTTCTGATCGACAAGCTCAGCATCTTAGCCACTGAGCCACCATGTCCCGTGAACATCTGTACCAAGGACCAAAATGACCAAAGAAGACAATTCCATAACTTTAGCTAAGTTTTAGGGTGCCTTTTAGAAGAGCATGTCTTGGAGGGACCAGTGGGGAGGTCAGCCTACAGCTTGAGTCCATATCCTCCTTATATAAAAGCTCTACCGACTCAAGAGCTTCCTGGATTCATGTATGCTCATTTTATTGTTAATAATTAGTGATTATTTAACATTAAATTCCAGCCCATCATTGGAATTTAAATGAGACTGTAGCTCAGTCAGTACACACAGATGTGTGCAATCATTACAAGGGAACATGAATTTCTTGAAAAAAGGTAAGCAAATGCATGCATCAACCAAGAGAAAGAATTATTGCTTGAGGGACAGTCTAGAAATGTTCAGAAATATGCAAATATTCACTACTTAACAATAGATTGGGACAGTTATTTCAGTAGAATAACTTTAAGAAAAGTTAAAGATGAAC
Organism: Pseudonaja textilis; assembly: GCF_900518735.1. The sequence goes on along the minus strand of NW_020769366.1, from coordinate 6,473,584 downwards.
TCAAGTTAAATTCAACTCATGGGCAAAAAACAGAAGGTTTTGTTATTGTTGGAATGTTGTGGGTTCCCCCCCCCCTTTTTTTTTGACAATTTGGAAATGGCTTGTCATTACATTCTTCCAGGATTTTTTTAACTTCTCTTGGCCAAGCCTACATCTGGTTGATCTACATGCCCATTCAAGTATTAACTCAATTTCTGAGCTGAAACCAGGCCAGGGACATTTGAATGCTTAAGTATGAAGCCATAATTGGATAATAATTGAGCAAATGCTAAGTATCTCTTTCCCTAACCAGGTGCTTTAAGTAATTTATGTAATCTGGGAAAAGTCTTTTCCAAGTGGCTCCCTACTTGAAAAGATTCAGAGCTGAAGCACCTCGGCTTAAGGCTACCCCATCAGGCTGCAAAAATCTGGGTGACCGTTAGATTTAAGAAAAGAGAGACTGAGATGACCGAGAGAATGTTGTATCTCAGGTATGGAACCCTTAGCCTCCCATTAGACCTCAAGGGAAATGAATCACCCTCTTGTGAAGTGCTAGGTAGGGTCTCACCTTTTCATGGATTGATAGACAACTTCTACCCCGTTTCATGACCCACAGATTTAGAAGAGCATTGGGCCTGACCCGAAAATATTCTTAAATGTTGAGGAAAGGAAAAATCATTTGGAAGGTAAAACACTTGTGTTCTTATTTGCCACTCTGAACAGAGAATTCAGAGAAAGCTTTAAGTTCTCTTAAATTCTGATCAGTGATGGGATTCAAAAAATTTTTTACTACTGGTTCTGTGGGCATGACATGGCTTGATGGGCATGGCTTGGCTTGGTGGGTGTGGCTTGGTGGGCATGGCAGGGGAAGAATCCTGCAAAATCTCCCTTGCCTCCCCACCCCACTAACCTGCTTTCCAGCTCTGTTCTCCTGTGCAGGGCAACCAAAGGAGACCCAGCCAATCAGCTGAGACTCAATGGGAGACAGAGAATAGATGGGGTTGGTGGGACCAGTCAGAGGTGGGATCGGTCGGTTCTCCAAACGACTCAAAATTTCCGCTACTGGTTCACTGGAACCGGTCAGAACCTGCTGAATCCCACCTCTGGTTTTGATGAAGTAGAGTTAGTAATGAACATAACCACTATAAATAAAGTGCTTTTCACTGGAATGTCCAGTGTGTGTCATGCCAAAATCATTTTTGTGTCTTTGAAAGTTCCATTTCCCCTCCTCCCCTGCGCGCACTGCACATAAAGACCATGGACCTTCAATGGTGTCACCTTGCTCTATTTTTCTTAAACAAACCCTCGAGATATTCTGGATCTGCACCTGAATCTAAAAAGTGTGATAATTTCATTTTTGAAAAGATATGTTTAGCCTCTCCGTGACTGTAAGGGAGATCTGAGTGTTACTTAGTGTGGGAAGGTTGCCAACTGTAACAAATTGCACTCGAATATGGAATTATAAATTGGAAAGGAAGCTGATAAAAGGATATTCAAGTAATACGACAAAGTGGTCATTAATGTTATATATGCCACACAACTTACGGTGTAGGTGAGCTTATGTGTGATTGAATTATTACATGACAAGAAAGGGAAAACAGTTGGAAATCTGCAGATATTCATCACTTTAATAAAGTGTTCTCAGAAGATTTTGATTTCCAAAGTATGTCTACTATTACCTAATCCTGGGACCACAGTGGATACACTTAATCAGAATGCATTTGGCTGACTCTGTATTTTGTTTAGTGCTCCAATCACAGCATACTTCTCCCTCACTTTAGCTTTACAAGGTAACATAAAAGAAAATGTTGCCCCAATAAGCCAAAATTGCTCTGTAAAGCTTTACTGCCAAGTTAATTTATTAGAGAATTACCCTGCTCTGCATTTGCACAAGCTCAGCTGGTCAGAGAAACCAAGGCCTTATCAAAATCAGATTGAGAAGTTAAAAAAAAAAGAGTCCCTAATGGAATACGAAGCACACTTCAAACAGGCAACCATATGGACTCTGTTACGAGGCAAGAACAAACCATAAACTCAAGGAAACAGATTGCAGAAATCTCAGGCCTACAAAAATGGATCTTGGCAAATGAGGCCGCATTAAGAATACATGTATCTTGTCAAAAAGTGAATTGCTGCATTGCTACCTGGGCCAGCGCTTTGAAAAAGCTTCTTTCCTCATCTATAAAACACACCCTACACATCTGTTTACTACCCAAGATGTTGGCTCTCTGTGATTTAAGAATGCTTGGGAGGAGCTGCCCAGTTGGGAGAACGTAAGCACCATGGCAAAGATCGTTTACAATCAACACCTGGCCAGCAAGCAGCTGGCCAATCTCTAGATGAGCAGCATGCAACTTTAATGGTTTTCTTTTATTAAAGGACAGGAAAGCTTTATAGAACATTTGGAATGATTAGGAAGCCATCTTTTATGTAGCCTTGTATAAACGAGAACTTCTACAGTGCGATTGTAAATCTTAGCGGTTGCAAAAAGTCAGGCGAGTGTCATGCGGACAATCAGAGTACTGAGCTGTTCTTAGGTTCAGCAAGCACGGCTACTCTAGGGTAGAGCCCTGGCAGCCATCTTGCATTATGAAAATCTCTGAACAGGCTAACGTACTTTGGGGTGTTGAATCAGAACAAGCATTTCCCCAAACATAAGAGCAGAGAGCATAGAGACATCTTCCTTCGGAAAGATATGCCTCTTCACACCTACTTTATGTCCAGTAGTTGTGGTGCTGGTTATTTTATGCACATTACAGGTGGAATACTTCATTCACCCTCATTCATCTCCCCATATGACATGGAGCTCAGGTACGAGTAAAGGTAACAGAAGGAAGGTTAACGGGGAATAAATGGAGACGGTGATACTATCTTCAGTTCTGACATACAATTTAATATACGTGATTAATGGCTTAATTATTCATCCAACTGCCTGTCCTGCTTGCGGCCTAAAGCTAGCATGAAAACATTCGCAAGAAGTTAATTGCACAGTCATAAATCAGTTGAGAATCTTACAGAAAAGAAATAGTTTCCGTCAAAGGCAGGGGAAGGGAGTTAAGAGTCCAGCAAGGTTCAGACTTCAAGCAAATGGTCAGCCCACACCAGCAAGGACATTGTGGATGGCCCGGCAGAAACGGTGTGACTTTGTGACAAGCTGGATCAATCAGCTAGCAAGGTTAGGGTTAGGGTCAAGGACCTCCCTCTTCAGGTTGTGGACCCTCTTATGTCCTTCTGGTCAAAAGTCCTTCATTGCTCAAGCCTCCTCTTCCTCCGCTGGATGCACCTGGTCATCTCACTTAATCAGCCTTCTTTGTCTTCAGGTGTTCTGTCTGACATGTCAGCCAGAACTGCAGACCAAATCATTTGAAGAGGCGCTCTATTGCTCTGTCCTCAACAGGAACCTTTGGATTTGGAAGCAATAACCTTACCAGTGGGAGTGTTTAAAGGTTTAGTCCAAGGCGTTATAACAAAATGACATACCAACAGAACACCAGGGAGGAAATAAAAAAAAAAACCACCCACAAGGGGGGGTGGGGGGAGAGAAAAGAAAGACCTTTCAGCCCTTCCTCGAACCAGAATGGAAATGACGATGATTAATATCTGGCATCTTCCTGGTTAAGTCTGCACCCAAATTTCATTCCATGGATACTTTGCTAATATAGTTTATATGGACTCTAAACCATGATTAATCCTACCTGTTTCCAATGATTCTCTTCTGGATTACTGGCAGTTAGAAGAAAATGTAGGAAATGTATTGCAAAGCTTAAGGTTTAACACAGACTGATTTTTGAGTCATGGCATCATAGGACATAGAATAATTGAGTTGGAAGGGACCTCAGAGGTCTTCTAGTCTAACTCCCTGCTCAAGCAGGAGACCCTATACCATTTCAGACAAGTGGCTGTCCACTCCCTTCTAGAGGCAAGTTGTTCACTGGTTTTTTTTGTTCTCACTGTTAGGAACTTTCTCCTTAGTTCTAGGTTGCTTCTCTCCTTGGTTAGTCTCCATCCATGGTTTCTTGTCCTGCCTTTTGGTATTTTGGAAAACAATTTGATTCTCTCTTCTTTGTAGAGCCCCTCAAATATTGGAACGCTGCTATCCTGTCTTCCCTAGCCCTTCCTTTCATCAGACTAGACATACCCAATTCCTGCAATGGTCTTTCATATGTTTTAACCTTCAGCCCCCTGGTCATTCTCGTTGCTTTTCTCTGCACTCTTTCTAGAGTCTCAAAATCTTTTTTATATCAGGGCAACCAGAATTGGATGCAATATTCCAAGTGTGGCCTTAGCAAGGCGCGTGATTAAGACAGATTTGCTGACTGGCATCAGAATCAGTTTTACTTCTGGTCATAAGCTGATGAAGACTTGCAGCCTAATGGCAAATGTTGGGTACCTATGAAATCTTGGCATTATTCAACAATGCATTACTCTCATTTTCTCCTAACATGGACAGGGGGCATCTAGCTTGCTTTATTTTATTTTTTAATGTTCGAATATCAAATGCTTTTGTAGTACTAGCTACTTTCTCTAACCTGCTTCATTGGCGTTCTTTTCCAAACCATAAATTTATGATCGGGTCAGCTTCCATTAACAATTTCAAGGTTCTTTGGGATGAATTCTTTTTTTTTTTTCTCCATTAGAAAACCAAGCATTGGATTGTCAGCTAACCTCCTTCACAGCTGAGAAACCGAGTCAGAAAATGTGATGATTAAATGCCTACATTATTTGCACGTTTATCAAAAAGCCAGCCTTGGAGGTGTTACAACAGATGCAAAAATCTATATTTCATATTTAATTAAAACCTTAATTGCTCTTTACATATCTGACGGTGTGACAACAGCCGGTTGGTGTGACAGATATTGATGAATAAACAACAAACTGGAAGCAACCAAGTTGTGAAGAAAAATAGGGGAGGGGAAAAGTTGTTTTGGTTTGTTTTTTAACAGCATCGTGAAAAGCCATTGGGAATTTATGTGGCTAGAGAACATGGCATGGCAAGGAATTAAGTCTCATCAGGTCTGGTGAGCTAAGATGGTCTTGTCAAAAGGTGTGCACCAATCTCTTCTAAGTCCTGGAGATGCCCTTAGCTCTTTACTTCTGAATGCAGGGAAAATCCGTAGATTACTTTTCTCTCAAGGCAGACTTTAGTTGAAAAGTAACAGATTGAGGTCACAGATATGACATCAAAGGAAATGAGAATGCTAAGTATTGAAAGTATAAGCAAATGAATATAGCTAAGTACCGTAAATATGAGAAAGGATTTACGTAATGACATGCTAGAATTGTCTGTCCACAAAACCAAAAGAGATATACCACTGTTGGCAATCTCCAAGTCTTACTCTAATTTTGACATCCACAAAAATGAATTCCTCAGATAAATCAGAATGTTCACAAAATTAATTTCATGTTACAACCCACATTCTGAAATACATATTCTCTTGCCATGTGGCTTTCAGAGTCAAATATCTTGCCAATCTAAACGGCACAGGCAGTTATACCTTCTTATCCAGATGTAGATAATTTACTTTTCTAGGATAGTAAACTTCTTTCCAGCTTTTCAATTACCCACTGAATGCTTCATGACTAGTTATGGGCGAACCCATGTTCTCTTCTGCACCACTGTTAGAACCGTTATTTGTGGACTGTCAGAGAACCAGAGCTAAAGAGAGTATGGATTATGTAGCAAATTGTTTGTTGGAAGAAATTGAACATTTATGTAGTTTGGTTACAGGTCAAGATGCGTAAACTACTAAGAAATGTGATAAAACTTTATATAATTTGCCAAAGATATTATGTCAAAAGCAATAGCTGACATTCTGTTTAGAATAACCTCCAAAGAGCATCTGGGATACATTTGGTCAACAGTGTGTGATATTGTATTGCGATTCACGCATTGTTGTGGTGACCAATGACTTGAGGCAAGAGTAAAATCACAAACTAGCCATGATTGTAATTTTAGCAGGATGGTGCTAAATCCAGGTTATATTCGGTGAGGGGAGTCCTTTTTTCTAGATTTCCAACTAATCAGAAGTTGTTTCTTGGTTGATAAGTTGCATGCCACGCTTGGCAGCTGCTGCTTGATGGCTTCCATTGTGTTAGATTAGGAAATGGTGATGGGCTATGCCAATGAATTTGCTTCTACCGCAGCCCTGAGGATTGCAACTTTTTTCAGCCTGAAACTTTCAGAGTTACCCCAGGAATAAATCCTCTCATAAGCATGCATGGTTTGCTTCAACATGTTTGTGGTTTGGAAATAAAACTTGGAAGATGAAGTTTGACAGCTTCATGCCATGCCTTGCATGGAACCCATTATTGGTCAAATAGCCCATTGTAATCAAAGGGAACTGTGGTCAGAGCTACCATATGCAGAGGTTTGACTGGATAAACCCTCCGTATTAAAATAAATTATATTTTGGCTTTTCAAGTTGAAACACCATTATGTGCTGGTATCAATCAGATCTTCTCTAATGGAGCAATGTTCGCCTTATATTAGCCACTTGGTGATTTTCACTTTCTTTGTGTTCAGGAATGTGGTGGAGTAGACTCAAAAAATATTTTCCTAGTGTTGCCCAAGTGTCAATGGAAATTCTCAGCCATCCAGATCCTGGTTGTCCCAAAGGTGCTTTTTCAAGAAGCAGCTGGACTGCTTTTTCTTTAAAGAAGTTTTGCTTCTCATCCCAGAAGCTTCTTCAGCTCTGACTGAATGGAGGGAATGGAAGGATTTACACTCCTTGCACACAGCTGGTCATTTGCATCCTTTTAAGAGAGTCATTGAGGCCACCTGGAGGTTTATTTGTGTCATCAGGGTCACCTGAGTGGTGCAAATGGGTGTAGAGCCTTCTTGGAAGTGTTGAAAGGACCGTGTTGTAGACTGGAGATAGAGGGTGTCGTATCCCTCCCCCTCTGTTGAGGGAGGGCAGTTCAATTTCTACATAGATGGCCTCTTGGACCCCTCTTTCAAACTAGCAGGCCTCTCTGTCCAAAATGTGGTCTTTGCTGTCTTCAAAAGAGCGGTCTTTGTCTTTTAAATGCAGACGGACTGCTGAAAACAGTCCTGATGGGTTTGTTCTCCTAAGTTGTGCTTAAATTTCCTCCATGCACTTTGCAATCGAAGTCACAACCAGAGTAGGAGGAGAGGCTGCATGCAGATTTATCTTTGGAAGCGATGTTGGGTGAAGGAATTTTAAATCTGAATTTGGAGAGGTAGGGATGGGAAGTTGGCCATCCCCCATAAGGCTGTGGGAAACCAGGCCGGTTAAAAAACATTCACTCATTACCCATAATGCTACCAGCCAACCATTCAGTCTCCTTTCCAGTAAAATATTACATTCCCTCCAGGGTTACAAAACCAGGCTTACAATCCTTACGGTCTATTTTCTCAACTAAACACTTCACTCAAAAACACCCCCCTCCATGGATCTCCCCAATTCAAAGTCCAGAGAAAGTGAGGCAGGAATCTTCATTCGATGCGATGGCTCAACATTTGCACAGTTCTCATTCATTGGATAATTTCTGACAAGTTCTGGCGAGTCCTAGCTTTGAGTCAGGGGAGGATTCAACCGGTGTAATAACCGGTTCAGTGAGCGCACACTTTGTGTGCCTGTGCAAGCATTTGAAACGCATCTTCTTCTCCTGCCAGCCTCTCATATTCTCCGGCCTTGCAAAGCAGCTGTAGTTGAAAAAGCAGGAAACAAAGGACAGCCCAGAGTCCGGGTGGGCAGGTGGGCCAAACCGAAGAACAGAACATCTCCAGAGCTACCGGTTCAGCTGGACAAGGAGAACTGATAGAATCCCACCTCTGCTTTGAGTTCCTCTCATGCTTCCTGATATCTTCCCCATCTGAATGCCTTCACCTCTACCAGTTTACACGGGAGCCATCTCTTGTCTTCTGGACAATTTCTGCTGTAATCATCTTTAATCACTGGTGGCAACATTTAAGAAGTGTTTTCGCTTGCATGGTGCTATGTGTGTCAGCATTCCAGCAACGCTCCACTCCGCCCAATAACTCCAAGACAGGCATCTTCTCAAAGGTTCCTTTCTATTTAGATAGTAACTGGCACAACTGGGGAATCCCGAATCTGAAAGTTCCGGGCTTCCTTGCAATAAGTAAAAACTACAAATCCACCCCCTGCACCCATCATCACATCACATGCCCTGATCACCATTCGTCCCAATGTAAGACTTCCTCTTGCTTATGCACCAAATAACATGACCTTGAATTAGAAAAAGAATGTTATTATGTCTAACTAGATCTACTCCAATGAATTCCCCCCTCCCACTTTCCCAGCTCAATTATGACAGCGTGGGAAGCACCGGATCTCAATATGGCTTCCAAAACTGACAATGTGCTTCCATCTGCATGGCAAATATGAAAAGACACCGTTGGTTGAAAGGCTCTGTCCTAGTGCTTCTGGAGGGGTGGAGACCATTGGATAGATACCCCTTTGGTGCTCTTTTTCTAGAGACATTCAGGAACCCTTAACTTCCCCAAAACTGAGAGGTATTATGGCTGCTCCAACACTGCTTATCTCCAGTGGCTGCTTAAGGACAAACTGTGACTACAGCGCAGGTGGCTGGATTCTGCACAGCAGCACTGGGGGTTCATTGGACACACATGATTAATCCATTGTAGCTATTTTACACAATTAATGCAGCAAATCCTTTTGCATTGTCACTCTCTCACATTTTAGTGTTGAATGACTAGTTTAAGGACTGATATTATATTATGCTGCATTTTGTTTGTGTGCAACTGACAGATTGGATGCCAAACTGTGATTTTAATTTAGATTTTAGCTCTTATTTCTTATTTTATTGTAGAATTTTTAACTGGATATTCCTGGAGTGTCTTTAATTTGCTCTGGTCTTTGTAATAAACATTGACTTGACTTGAAGAAGGGCTGTATTTCTATAAATTAAGAGACAGTTAAAAGAGGATAGTAGGAAACTCTAAAGAAAGTAAGTTCTGTGAAGGATAATATTCTCTAGATAATTGTCCAGCATATGGAATCATTGCTCCTATTATAAAAACAAAACATTCAGACATTGCCCCAAAAGACAAGAATTATCAAGACAAACAGTGATTATAAATGTTTATTTTAAGCCTTTGCTCTAAAGTTGGAATTAATTTATTTGAATGTAAAAGGGAACAATATTTGCATTTATACTCTTGTGGTACATAATTTAAATGCTAAATGACAGAGTGCCAGAATAAACACTCTTTCTGCAAGACATAACATTCTATTATACACATTTAGTTTAAATCTACAGAATTCAAATAATTAGTTTTCTGAATTTTGTTAGAAATGAGCTGCTGGCTAAATCTGAACATGATTTTTAATTATCTGACAATATATTTAACATGTTCTGTTGATCTTTATAAAGAGACACATTATTTTCAGGTATTCATTTGGGCACATAACCAATAAAAGCTATCAGTTGCCTGTTCTGGCTAAGAAAACACTTGAAATTCTTTTGTCTGGGTGAAAAAAGACCCAGATGGCTACAAAGGATTGTTTCATGCTTAAATAGCAGAGGATTTTAACTATCCTTTAGAAATTAACAAAAATGCAAATAAATATAAGGAAAAAAAAATCACAAGGTGGAATCAGCTATTAGGTAAATAAAATGCTTCAACTCCTGGGATGGAAAATCTGGGAACTCAGAACACGCGTGGAGATACCACAGATATTCCAGGAGATTTATTTTTGGGAGATCTGGGAGACCACACCCATAAAGACCAGAATGATATTGTCTTGAGGAATAGAACATTCCAAAATTCCCTGGAGCACTTGGTGTTTGGAATGTGATCTTCTGCAGAAAACTGACCCGTGTTGCATTTCACCCCAAAGGGAAAAATGGTAACTGTGGAAGGTGAATGGATTTTAGATGGAAGCAAAGAAAATTTCACGAAGCTGCGTAGAGTGTGATGAGCACATAAGGAGAGAGATGGATGTTTGTTGTCCTTTAAATGAGATGGAATATGCTTAGAGAACAGAGGTTCAGAATTCGGGGAGTTGAAGTCCACAAGTCTTAAAGTTGCCAAGTTTGGGGACCCCTGTTGTAGAAGTATACTTTCGCTTTTCTGAATGTTCCAGTACAATTTGCAACCAAACACATTCCTAGATTGAAAAAAAAAACTGGTGCATATTCTAAGAGAACTGGAAAAATTGAAATGGGGTTGATACATGTTGCTGTTTCAGACACTTGTTCTTCAAAGGTGACATTTATGTAATGGATTATTACCTTCTAAACTTCAGAAGACAGGATTCATTAAATCTTTTAGTCTGAATGGAGACACCAGTGGTAGCCAAGACCATCGTCTCTGAAATTTCCTGACAGTGAGAACAATCAACCTGTGGAACAGAAATTGCCTTTGGAAGTTGTGGGAGCTTCATCCCTGGAAGCTTTCAAGAAGAGACTGGACTCCCATCTGTCAGAAACGGTGTAGGCTCTCCTGCTTGGGTGGGAGAGGGTTTGACTAGATGACCTACAAGATCCCTTCCAACTCTGTTAATCTATCTTAATGTTAATCCCACCGTCACTGCCTCCTGCACACCTGGAAGGATCACATCGATTTATGATAATTGTTAAAGGGAAGATTGAACCCTGGCACTCCGACTTTAGCCTCATCTCCTTGCAGCAGCCAGCATTCATGACTTCCCTGCCTAATGAAAATTAATTGCCAGCTCGCCTTGACAATTCGGTTGTGTTCGATAGTGTTGAGAGGAGCTGCAAGGGTCACTTGATGCATTCCTTAAGCAACTCAATCAATCTGCAGCGAAAGGTAACCTTTTCCTGTTGTCTATATTAAGAAAGACTAAGGATGATGCTAAATGTCATTGTTTATTCAAGAATCAATACATCAAACTGCCCCCTTTTATGAACTCTCTTCAAATGCGTTATCTCCTTTAGGATAAGGAAACACCTTTGCAGCCAGCCCACGTTGCTTCCCAAAAGTCAGGAAGCATTTGTGCAGGACCGTGAGTAGCTTTATTCTTGCTGGGGTCACTCCGAGTGGACACTGACCTATCACTGGCAGTCAAAGTACTGAAATGATGTCAAGGAGTTTCAATAATGGACAAGTTTGTTTTAACAAAAAATTTGTAGAGATTCTCAGGTATCCAGTCCTGGCTGTTGCAAAAGTCCTTTTTTCAGGAGGCAACTGGACTTTCTTGTTTTTTCTTTTGAAGACATTTCGCTTCTCATCCAAGAAGCTTCTTCAGCTCTGATTGGATGGTGCAGAATGGAAGGATCTATACTCCTTGCAGACAGCTGGTCATTTGTGTCCATTTAGAGGGTCATTGAGGCCACTTGGAGGTCTCTCTGTGTCCTCAGGGTCACCTGAGTGGTGTGAATGGTTCCTGTAGTCTGCATTTTTTTTCCTCTGGAAATCCTTTCCTACTCCGACACCCTATTTCAGATCTTACTGGGTGCTCTACTAAGATTGTGTCATAAACCCAAAGATCGGCTCAAAGAGTATAGAGGCAACACAATTTGTTGTATCAAAACTCTTCACTTTGCTGCCAAACAGGAACTGACACAATTGCCAAATGATGATTCTGCACATATGTTGTCCATGGACGCCTCTTGTTGCACCGTTCCTAAAAATAATACACTCAAATCCACCTTCATCAGGAAGGTGACGTCCAAAGCAGCTTTTCCTCTGGAAATTCAGCAGAGGTATAAAAAGTAGAAAACTGTGTGGAGGAGATGTGGTTGCATTAATGAGTCTGAAAACTAACTTGCTCTCGCTGTATCTATAAATCCTTTTCATTATTTTTTGTATGCACTCTTAAATGAGAAGTCGATTAATTCCTTGGAGCTGTTATGGATGGGGCAACATTTTGAGCAGACAACATCATAACCCTTGAATGAAAGGAAAAGCATTTCATACATTGGAAAGTTTGAGGTCCCACAGAAGCAAATCTTCAGCTGAGGTAAAGAAGAAATGCAGACTGTGCACAAATTCCAACTTTAATGAAGTCTCACCAAAATCCAACAAAATGGAAATGAAAGTATGGAAGGACAAATCACCAGGAATACGCACCCGTTAAAAATATTCCTCTGTGAAATTTTGAGCCTTGATTTGTTTACTGAATCGGGAATATCTAAAATAAGGATCTCCAGCTTAGGCCACATATCTTACTGAGCCTCAGTGCAGTCTGCTTACTTTAGACTTATGAGAGATAAATGAACAAATCACCATTTTAGAAATCCAGTTTCTAAATGGTACAATGAATTTGATTACAATCTGAGATCTCCTTGCAGAGTATGGACCTAGCAAATGGTGAGTTGTTTATGTTTTCTGCTTAACTGCTATGCTTCATATGTCCATTTTCCAGGGCTCTTTTCTCTCATCAGAAAACAAATGCTTTTTGAGATAGATCTCCTTTAATGGAAATGGCAATCTTTTTTCCTCCAAATAAATATTTCTCTTCATTAGCGTAAGAAAATTAATAGCTTCTGTTTAATAAAGACCTTTTCTAAAAAAATTGAAATCAATGGATTTAGATTTTGAGCCAGAACTAAATATTTTTGAGTTCCCATATTATGCTAAACTATGATTCATTTTATTATGACTTATTAGATAAAACACACCTGGCTTGGTTCAAACAAAATGCCAGGTCACAGATTGTGGTTTATAAACTACCATGGTTGGATGTATACAATATCCTAAAACAGCACCAAGCAAACTTTATTACCAACCACAGAAATGTTGTCCCACTGTAGCTCATTCAGAGCTTTCATGTCCTCTTTAATTATGGATCAAGTCAGGGTCAAACAGTTAATAACCAATCGCATAGACCAGGGATTTCCCAACCTTGGCAACTTTAAGACTTATGGACTTCAACTCCCAGAATTCCTCAGCCAGCCATAGACTTTGGGAAGTTAAAGTCTTCAAGTCTTCAAGGTTGGAGACCCCTGATAAAGCCTTTCTCCAGGAAAGTCTGCCCCAAATCCCAGTGGTGCCCTCATCGGGATTGTCCATCAACCTCACTGCTGGATGTCCTCTTCCCTTCCTCCCTTCCCAGCATTAGGTACCTCTCAAGGGAGCAGTTATCTTTATGAGATTTTATTCAGACAACTGTGCACCACAATTTCAAAACAATATTCAGGGTTCCCTGATGCCTATTAAATACTTTTAATGACATACTGGAAACAAAGCTGTCAAAGAGACATTCAGGAGATTGACAGGTGCAATGGAGCCCATATGCCCTATGAGTCATACCGGTTTAAATTTGAAGCAGGATGGCCGAAATCCATCAGCTGACGATGTAATCCACCATGAACTGTAAACTAACTCACATCAGATGGTGGATCACAGGCTGGAAAGTACCTGAATTCCAAATGGGTTACCATTTCAGCCTCCAGCTTTTATTTTTTATTTTCTCACATCCCTGGAATCAGATCAGGGGATTAAAAAATTACTTCTTAAACAGGCAACATTCCTACTTTGATGGTTGTGATAAACAAAGTATCACAGTATTCGAACAATCTTCGCTCAGTCTGGAGTAGACAGTCTTGCTCAGAGTTGAGTTTGGAAGTCATCAATGTCTATTTGTTTAGATATACATACATGCTACAGTATATCCCACAAAATACAAAGCACCAGGAGAACATGGTGAGTCATTATTGTTTGATCTTTCACAGTCCAGCTGGACTCTCTTTTGTGTTCAGTAACTGGATCGGAAGGAGGTCTGCAGCAGCCTTTAAAGTCCAATTGGATGGTGCCAATCCATGCACAGAACCAGCCATATCAAACAAGGCAGTGCGGGTTGTTCAAACAGAGGTAGAGTTACTTTGAGTCTCTTTCTGTCCCAAACTTACTCATTCCCTTGGATCCAGAAACTTTTATGTAACAATCTAGTTGGTGTCTTCTCTGGTTTACCATCACAGTTTGATACAACTTTTAACAGTGGGACAACTAAAATGGACTTCAGCTGCCTCCTCCATGGGATGAGAGTGAGATGGAGGTGATATCATGAGGGCATGTCTCTTAAAAACAGTTTGCTTGGCATTTTCACCCCTACAGATATACGAGGATATGTTGCCAACTCATTTTGTGACCAAGACACTATTTTCTGCCTTACATTTGACCTACAATTGCTAACTTAAGCTTGCTTACTTAAGACTGTCACTGGAGGTCACAACACTTGTATGTTGTGGTCACGAATGGAGCTTAATCACCACTTATATGAAACGCTAGGAATGCCTTTTGTATTTTTAGCACAATATAGATGTTCCTCATTTTCTCTTTGAACTTGTCAGATGCTGGTGGTGTTGATGTACTTTGACCTAATGCCCCAGACAGGCTTGGCCACAAGTCCAAAGACAGAAGGCAGCCACTGGCGATTTCATGACCTGCTGGCATTTAAACTTTGTTTTAAATGGATCTGCATTGTCATACTTACTAACACTGCAACTCACCATTAGTAATTTCCATTTGAACATGGCCACAGAGGGAAAATAATCCAAAGAAAGTTGAGCAACCATTGTGTTAATTTTGTTTTTCCAAAAAAGGAGATCTAAACCCATACATATTTATTTAAAAGTAAGTTAGGATATTTAAGTATGTGCTTAGGAAAGAGTGAACATTTTTCAGAAGAACAATTTTATGGATTCAAGCTAATTTGGGTAAAACCTTTTTAAATGTTCAAGCTGTTCTTTGGTTTTCTCTGACACTAATAAAGTACTTTTAAATTAAAATTTCTGAACATCGATGGAGTTGTATTAATGGGTTTGCAGGTGAGAGGTCCAGAGTTTTGCCCACAATAAAGGATACAATACCTGGTTCCATTAATCTGGATTCATAGACACAGAAAACAGGTATAGAAAATTCTCTTAGCTACCATTCCATGGTTTGTTGTGAGAACTCTCACCTCCATTTTGGTTTAGGCTGCAATTCAGACCAGATGTTTGATGGTGCAGAGCCATCCGTGGGAATTCTTCTTCTCTCTCCCTCTTCCCAACTTTCTCTCTTTGCCACAGAATTATTGATTTCCCATATATTAACTGCCCACTGGGTCTATGGGAAACCAATTTTACATTTGACCTTGGAAGAACATAAGAAGGACCTGGGAGATGGAGTGAGAGGGAACACAGTTGAAGTGCACCATCCCAATGTAGCATTGTCGTATCCATTGCTATTGTAATCTACAATGTGTGGGTACACACACCATTCATTTCATTCAGGCTGACTGGTGAGAGAGATCTGAAGCCCTCCACCCCATTCCGTCACATGCTGTGCTGAAGGATTGGGGCTATTTTTGAACTGGAATGAAAAGAAGGCTCAGATTCCTGCATTAAGACTTCAAGAACAGCCCCTTAGCCATGCGGGGCCCCCACAATGTATGTTGCCGACTCAAGGATGGGAGCCTTGTGGTTTAATGTGGCCACAAGAAAGTCCCCCTTTTCCTGTTTGACTCAGCAGCTAAACAGACCCATCAATTCTGGTAAATATTTGGATACGCGACCTCAAGGGTCGATAGGATAGACTGAGGAGCTGAAATAACATCCTGAAAGAACATAATGGTGGACCTCCTGTACAGTTGCTAACAAAATGGAACTGGATGGGTCTTCAACATCACCAGGAATCGAGTGGGCGACCACACTGGGCCTCCTCAAAGCAGAGAAAAATGGGGGAGGGGAGATCTGGAGAGAACACTGCAGATTGCTTCTCTCTACGGTTGTCAAGACAACAAGGAGCCAACTTTTCCCTCTGACAAAGTCAACGTTCACGTTTCCGTTATTGAGGCATAACAAGGACAGCAAAGAGTTTAGGATAAAGCTTTTTATTACAGATACATTATTTGGGTTTGGGACTCCGTTATAAATTGTTGTGGTATGTTTAGCAGAGAAAGCTTATCTTTTTTAAAAATATAGATAGCACTCTTGAATTTTTCCCAATAACTTTTAGGGCATTTAATTACAGGTTTATTATCTCATTTTTAAAGATTTTTAATTCCGCCTTTTAATTCAAGGTGGTTGGGCTGGGAGAGAATGACTGGCCCAAAGTCACCCGGTGAGTTTTTTCATGCCTACGATGGGGATTAGAACTCACGACCTCCTAGTTCCTAGCCTGGTGCCTTAACCACTAGGCCGACTGGCTGTTACTAGGCATGAAAGCAAAATAACTGCTTGTTGCATTGCTACAGCAGGTTTGATGCCATGATCTATTTAAGAAGCAACCTGGAACAAAAATGTTTGTTTATTTGTTTATTACACTTACCGTTCTGTAGCTTGCCCTTCATCGTTGGTTCTGGCAGGTATAAAATCGAGTGATAATTATACAAACAGGGAAAAGGCACTCCTAAAATTGGAATAGAAAATATAGCCGTCTATCATGACACAAAACAGCTTGTGCTGAAAGCGTGATAGAACAGAATTGATTTAACCACCTTTCAAAATGCTGGAAAGGAAGGTGACCTAATTTTTAAATATTCTCTGTGCTTTTCGCCCATTTGCATTTTTATTCCTTGCGTACAGTCTGCGGACTTGCTAGAGAGATGATGGTCATTCTAAACGGGACAGCATATGGCGATGGCACTTAGACTTGTATACCGCTTCACAGTGCTTTGAAGCCCCCTCTAGGCAGTTTACAGGTCTGCCTCTTGCCCCCAACAATCTGCTTCCTCATTTTACCGACCTGGGAAGGATGGAAGGCTGAGTTGACTTGGAGCTGGTCAGGGTTGAACTCCAGGAGTGAGCAATGAGCGAGTGAGTGAGTGAGTGAATGAAGGAGAATGAGGTTTGCTTTTCCCACAGCAAACCAAATCTAAAATCTCTCTTCTTTCACTAATTGAATAAGGACATAAACCATTCATACCAAGTAAATCCACATTAATTTATTATGAAATTTCACCCTGTCTTTTGGGGTACTCGTTATTAAATTACCTCCACATGTATGAAATCTGATCTGTGGGTGTAGGTGCTTTCTTGTCGTATCCATTCTTCAAAAACTAGGGATTTGGACAATCACAACAATACTGAAACTAATGAGGAATCAGTGGCACACAGCAGGTATTCTGCCATTGTATCCCCCAAATGTCGTTGTTCTTGCATCTCCAAACATAAGCAACATTCTTCATCGTGCTTTTTAATACACTGAGATCATCCCAGAGTTCTATTTTTCAGTTAATTAATAACACCATCCTCATTCCCCTTGTGAAATTATAGACAAGGTCAGAAACAATTAGAGAAAGGCTACTCGGATGGAGGAGGGCTTGGAATCTGGGTCCATCTGTCTGGAACCATCAGCCCTTAAGCCATGAAACCCAGACTATAATGTCAGACATTAAAGGATAAATAATTTACTAGGAACAAAGTGCAAGAATGTCAGTCCCTTCTTTAAGTAGCTTGAAGAGCAGAACAGATCTGAAATATGCTTTTGGAGAAAGACAAAAGAGAAAAAGAGAAATCAAGGAAAAGGATGGCCTTCTCAGTCAAGACAGGTATCAACAAGAAAAACCAATGCTGGAAAACTTTTGGGAGCGTTTCAGTGACAGAAGTTAAGAATCCAACTTTCACCTGAAGCCCTGAACGTTCCTGGCCAGTATGTGGTTGTTTTTATGACAGGGTTCCCTGTAGAAAATTGGTGGATAAAAGAAGCACCTGGCAGAATTATGAGGCATACATAGCATTAAAAGTGAGTTATACCTTTCAACCTCTTAGAATTGTTAAACATAAGATGCCTTGAATGGCATGGAAACCTGATTTTTACGGTTTCAGAAATTGCCAGTAAGCATTAGTTCTGGTGCATTAAAAAGATTCCCCCCACCCTTCTCTCTGACAAAATCAGAGAGACACCAATTTCTGCTAACATCAGTTTAAAGGTCAGGCAATCCACAGATTGATTTCTCTACCAACCGTATCAGAATAAAGCAGTGAACATTTGCCAATTCTTGGAGGAAAAAGTTGATTCTGAGTGCCGAGACTTAAGAATCTAAGTCACATGTTCAAATTAATTACACGGATAACTTTGAGTAGAATCCAGCCATCTAGATTTTCTTTGACACAATCTCAGCAGTGATTAAGCAATGAGAACAGAAATTATTTCTTTCTTAGTCTATCTTACATCTGTATCTAATCTGTGCATAAAAGCTGGGTTGGTTTAGATCTTAATGTCTTTGTACTCGTTTTCTTGACTTAGATGCAGCCCATATCATAATTCACTCAATTCCAATTGTTTCTGGTCCCTCCCTATCCTATGAGTCTATGTCTCCTTGAATTCCATCTTGATTCAACCGTCATCTCAACGAATGGACACTCAATGAGTGGACATACTAGCACAAAGCAGCAAGCACGGAGAACAATGTACCATTTCTATCACCTTGCAACGTATGGTGGCATAAAGGATAAGGTGCTTGATTCTGGGCCAGATGGCTACTTCCCTTGAGTAGGTACTGGTTAAGACATTGTTTCACCCAGTTAGTAAACAAAAAATAAGAAAGCCCACAGTACTATGGCTGAAGTAGATTCCCTACCAACCAAGCTTGGAATTCTTAGTTTTTATTGTATGAAATTTTCCAGTTGGGTTTTTGGATTTAAAAAAATCCTCTGTTGACTATTATGTTGTTTTTCATTTTGATAACAATATTATTCTAAGTGGAAATGATATTTTGCTGCAGATAAAAGATCTGAGGGTGAAAGAGATCTGCTTACTATTTTTTAAAAAAGAAAATTGGTAAATTTATTTTTTAAGCTCCGTCTAAACCAGAGAAGTGCAGATGGAGAAAATTCCAGCCACAGAATTCAGTATTTTGGCATAGGAAAAAATAGTAAAGATAAAACGCAATCCTTTTTGTCTTCGACATGAGTGTAGATTTCAATGTAAACAATTAAATCAGCATAACAATGTCATTGCTAATGTCAAAATGTTATCCATGGAATAGCTTGCCTCCTGGAGTTGCCATTGCTCCGTCCCTGGAGATTTTCACAAGTAGACTGGACAATCATTTGACTGGAGGGGGTATAAATTCACCTGCCTCGAGCAAGGGTTAGGACCTCTGAGATCCCTTTCATTCCTATGATTTTGTGTCCTATTTTGCAGTCAAGAGCACCTGGGTAGAGTCAATCCCCATATTCGTTATAACTAGAGGAACAATCTGGAACATTTGGTTCTAAAGCCCAACACTGCAGTTACTGAAGACTGAAGCAACATTTGTTTGACTGTTTTTGCACTTGAAAAAAAACCCCACATAATCAAGAGACTGGGGTGAATTATTTCTTCTAGCCTTGCCCATAAAATCCAGCCAGCTTTGCCAAGAAGGTGAATTATGAGGCAAAAGGGGGAAACCAAACAGGTTTCTAGTAATGAAGTGTCACCCACTTCCAAAAAGGTGGAAGGAAGAATGATGGAAAGCTGGAGTCCCACGAAGCCAGGCAGAGTGTTCACCTTCCCAGATTTACAACAGCAACTGTGCCAAGCCAGTCCAAAACCTCAAAATTCTTCTTTCTGCCTTTGCAAAATAAAACCACGGAAAAAGAGAAAGTGTCAGTCTACCTAAGAAGAGGTGTTTTGTTTCCCCCTTCATTTTTTTTTCTTTTGTATTCACATTAATCATTATTTTAACTCCCGGTGATGCAATATAATGTTTCACTTGATGAAAGAGTAGCTTAACTCTAAAGGCTTTCATCTCAGTTCTATAACCAACCTTTAGAAAAGTGTAATCAAAGGGTGGCCTCTGCACAGTGCATTTTAAAAATAAATGGTATTTCTGCATCTTCATAAATATGTGGATTGGTTTATTCCTAGATTAGCAAGATTACCTTCCCATAAAAGTAGAATGAGCTTTGATATCTCCTCTCAAACTCTGCCGGAACCCGTGTCCGAATACATTGTCAAAATATTCCAATGTGCTCAGAAGAAACCTGTCACAAGCAAACCCCCTCCAAAATATGATCTTCCCAGTGAATTAATTAATGCATAATTCAACATATGAGTAAACTGGGGCACCAAGCCTTCCTCCCATTTATGCTGTAGTCCAGCTATCCAGCTTAGTGGATGTTAGCCCTGTAAGGTACTCCAACTATGAAGGACAGCTCTACAGTATGTTTATTGGTTAATGATGATAAGATAATTAACAGAACATTGCAACTCTGGAAGCATTTCTTCCCTCCTTTCCTTTCAATTCCAGGGAAACTAGGAACCAGGTCCCTTCTGAAAAATATTTTCCGTGCTTTTCTACTTTCTGTGGGGGAAACAGTGGTTGGTGCTCCAGTGACGGAGCACCAACAACTCCAGGAGGCAAGCTATTCCATGGGCCACATTTTTGCACCCTAGTTGTCCATTATTGAGACAATTTCCAGTCTAGTTTTTACCCAGCACATTCCTAGTTAATTCCTGTATCCAGATCAGAGCAAGAATATATTGCTTACCAGTCAATTCAGCTCGTAAAAAAGCAAAGCTTGTTTTTTGTTTCTTATTAAACCTCACCCAAACTGATAAAGGAGGATGAGGCACACAAAAGCAGGAAGAAAAGGAGACATATACAACAGGCAACAATTTATATGGTCTACATCTACCTAGTTATATTAAAAATGCCAGAATGTTCCATGAGATCCTGGACCAAACTGACTGAAAACAGATTGCATGCTAAATAAGAGCCACCTGCGAATTACGGCTGCATAGAAAGCCAATGCAATTTTAGGCTGCATTAACAAATGTATCTCAGGAAGCAAAAATTCCATGTGGTCAGCCCTCCACCTTGTGTACTGGGTCCGGTTCTGGGAACCACACTTTATAAAAAAGATCCAGAGGAGCCAGAACAGATTCAAAAAGGGAAAACCATTAACTGGGTACTACGTTCTGTGATAAGTTTTTAAAAGGACTGAATTTGCTGAGTGATAATGAGGGAGTCTTCCCATATGTGGTTGGAAGGTGATACATATGAGAAGGTTGTTCATTCAGGATATGGAACAATGCATCTGAGTTACAGGACAGCCGGTTCTGATCAAATCCAAGAAACAATTTTTCGTTTAATTGCTCCATGTCCTTTAAAATTTAAAGCATTCAGAAGGACCATTCCCACGCAGTCCTACCCAGTTAAGGTTCAGCATTTACTATTTCACTGATATTAATAACAACTATCACATTAACAGTCATCAGGGTGCAACTTTGAACTCGGTTCGCAAATTGCATTAATATGTCATTAATTGTATATTTATTGTGTTAAGTATGTACACAAGTTATCTATTCATTAAAATAGATATAAATCTCCATGTTTGCTCCTTTGCTTGCAGCAAATAATGTTCAACTTTGTGAACAGAAATAAATGAACAGGGGCAAAATCTGGTTCTCTTTAACACCGTCTGCTTTAGTGATCATGTTTTTGCTTCTTCTTTGGTTTTTCACTTTTTCTCCTGAGTTCATAAATATTCTGATGATATACTCTATTTCACTACATTCCCAGTTTAGGCAGTCACCAATATCTGCCAATAATAGTCACTCTTACAACTTTGTGGGCCATCGTTCATTGAAAATGTTTCTGAAGCCCTTGCTCCGAAGGCGTCTCTTTCTCCAAGTAACAGGTTCATTCCGATTTCCACTTCCCAGAACGACCCCAGCGAAGGCTGCGCTTACGAATACGGCAGGCCTCGTAACTTTGATTTCTTTTCTTTCCAACAATGAATGAAATACACAGGTGGCCTCCTGGTTCCTACTCCCCGGAGTTGCGGTTTATTAAAAATGCAACCATTTTTCCCCCCTCCCATTTGCGCTGGTTTCCATCTAGAGTTTATCCTCCAGTTTATAAGGAACTTGCTATTCATGGAAATGGCATTATTGGAAACGTAAATCATGACACAAACCCAGCTTACACACACCCTATTGTAACTCTTGTGGATGTCACTGGAGGTGGGGCAGAGAGGGTGGAAAATGCTCCCGGGCAGTGTGGTTGTCTTTGGAATTGCTAAAGAAAAGTTTCCTTCAGGTTCAGCACAATCCTGGTCAGTTGGCTGGTTTTAATTTTTTTTTTTGGTCTTCTGCCTCTCATCAGCCTCTTGTCTCTCATCAGACATGACAATAATTGGTGAATTCAGAACAAATAAAAATACAATTTTTTTAAAAAAAGCATTTGATCCCTTTCTGGTCTGTTTTGAAATTGTTGCAATTTGTTGCTCGGCCGGAATGTCTCAGCGTCTTTTACTTGCAGCAAATGAAATTGCAGTAAAGGTTCAGGGAAAAGCACAAAGTTAGAAAGGGTCGTCATCTTGATGGTAGGGCGGCTAGACTGAAATCTCTTGGTCAAATGCTCTGTTTTCAGACCAGCTGCAACTTAAAATTTTAAATAGAAACGATCCTCAGCTCCATTTTTGTTGAGAAAGGTGTAGTTTTGTTAGAAGCTAAGTGTATTGCAGTAATGCAAAGCCAGAATTGAGAATAAAGTGCCAAAATCCCTAAGTTTCATTCTTTGTTCTTTGTTTCATTCCTTAACTACTTCCCATCACTGACACTCCCCCACAATGACCAATCAGGTTCAAGCCGGATGTTTCCGGAATGGTCACTTCAAGCGCAGGTGTCAACCCTGAAGTGAACCTGGCTGGGGCCACCTTTGAGTTTTCAGGGTTGCCACAAGGGAGAAGAGGGGGCAGGGAAGGGGGAAATAGATGGCTGAGGTTTTGTAGCAAAAACAAAACGTTTTCCTGTGGGAACCAAGGACATTCCAACAGGGGGCTGGGGAGAGGAGGAATGGGGTAACCACGCAACCGGACAGTACTTCTATTGGACAATGTGTCTGACTACTTGGGAGAAAGGGGAAACTTTTACTTTTAATCAGGTGAAAATTGTGGGAACCTTCAGACTTGGCTTTCACCAGTTGTGCCAATATGATGTATCCAATAAATTGTTCTTTGAGGAAATCTACCTGCCTCTGAGTTCAGCTTTCTAGGGGTGCGTTACTTGGAACGCTGACAGTAGGTTGGTATGTAGCTGCCTTTTTCTCCCAGCTGGGTGACCTTGAAGCAGGGTCTCAGGGAGACACAGTACTTTCGCTTTCCCCCAAGCATCCCACAGCGTAGCACACAAGCAAGTGTAAAGGTGGCAGCTGACACTCTGCCATACTAGAAGTTTTTCTTCCAAGGAGAAATGGACTCATAAAGGAGAAGAAAGGAAGTGGGCGTCTCTGTGAGAATCAAAGGTGTCTTTCATACCATTAATTTTAGATAATATGACTGCAGGCAATTTCTCACATCTGCCCCTGGGGAAGGAAGAGCCGTTTCCATGCATATTTGGAACCCTGCGAGGGATGTGAGGCATAATCTGGTTTCACTTTGGATAATATAAATCTTGTGCATAATAAAAGGGGTATAGAATGCTTTAAAAATCAGCATGACACCGACACAGTCCCCCTTTGCTCCCTTTTCTCACTTGCTCTATTTATCTTATGTCTTTTCTTTAAGTTAGTTCTTTGAAAAGGAGATTGAAACAGGAAGGAAAAGCCCGTGAAGGCAATGTGCTACAATCTTTCAGTGCTTTACTTCTTGGCATCGGGAGAAAGAAAAACAGGATTTTTAGGCTCTCCAACACTACCACAAAAGGCTAAGAAAAACCTCACGTTACAAGTTTGCTACATGAGCAGAGGAACCATCATGATCCAATTCTGGCCTTGTAGGATAGCGGTGGTTTCTGTTGGTGCCAGCTATTGTCCTCCTCTCTACAACTCATTCTAACGGTTACTGAAAGACATTTTGGAGCTTACAGTGAAGCTTTTTCTCTGCTCCGGTTATTGGATGCTGGTTGAACATGGGTGGAAGAGGAACTGAGCCCTGCGGAGTAAAAAGATAATGGTGACCCTCTACTGAGTTCTTTGCAAGCAGACAAATTTAGTGTGGCTGAATAACAGAGTTGGAAGGGACCTTGGAGGTCTTGTAGTCCAACCCCCTGCTCAAGCAGGAGACCTTAAACTATTTCAGATGAGTGGCTGTCCAGACATTTCTTAAAAACAGCCAGTGATGAAGCATCCACGGCTTCCGAATGCAAGTGGTTCCACTGATTAATCGTTCTAACTGTCAGGAAATTCCTCCTTAGTTCTAAGTTGCTTCTCTCCTTGATTAGTTTCCACCCGTTGCTTCTTCTCTGGCCTTCAGGGGCTTTGCAAAATATTTTGAACCCGCTCTTCTTTGAGGCAGCCCTTCAAATACTGAAATGCTGCTATCGTGCCACCCCCAGGCTAGGTAGAAGCAGGGGGACCTATTTACAGAGAGCAAAGGTTTTCATTCCCTAACTTGGTGGGAAAGGAGTGTGGGGTGCATTAGTCTTCCCTTCCTTGCATGTCCAGGTTACATATTTTTGCAACATCTGAAAGTTGGCCTATGTGTGTTGCTGTGCGTAATTATGCAGGTAAATATCTTGGTAATTGTATTTAGCGAGCATTCCCTGTAACAAAATCACCTTCTATAGCTCAGATCAAAGAAAAGTTTAAAACCATCAGAAAAAGCCCATCTACTGTAAGTAAATTGGCCTGTTCCCTGGGGAGGTGCCATCCATTGTGAGAAACTGTCTGGAGCTATGAGACATCAAACATTTCAAACTTTCTCCACACAGGCCCCAGATTTTTCTCCTTAAATCTAATATCTCTCTTATTCCCTTAACGTTTCAGAAGAGGACTGTTATAGATTAAGGGCCATTTTAAAGGCCATATTGCCAGCTAAATAAATGTTAATAATTTTTTTTAGAATGGAAGAATGACACTAAATGAACTCTGTCGGATACACAAACTATTATCTGTCTTTATAGCCCTTTTGAGTGGTAGCTTTTAACATCTGAGACATTTTCTAGGCCAGGGGAAAGGAGATGGAAGGAGAGCTTTGGTCTTGATCAACTACAGATGCCGCGGCTTAATCTTCCTGGAAAAGCAGTTCAAACACAACTGCCTTCCAGGCCGTTAAGTGAAGAAAGTCGAGCAATTTCTCAATTATTCATTTGTGTCCCCTCTCTTCTTTTGGGAATTGACACTTTCCCGAGGGCATCTAAAAATGGGGATGTGACTGATAATTCCCTATGAACCAGAGCTCTCCCGCTCCCAGTGCCCTGCTCCCAAATGTGGTCCTCTCTTCCCAGAGGAAGATCTTTCTCCTTGTGGGGGGGGGGGATGAGGGTCTCAGGGAATTACGGTGTTGGTTGCGGCCCTCAGAGGAAGAGGAACCACTGGTTTCATGAATGCTTGTCTATGTGGTGGGAAGTTGGGAAGAGGACAAATGGAAGTCTTCCTGCTGTTTTTACAGAAGAGGAATAGGATAGGTTAAGAATTAAGTGGTGGAAGGAAAAGGGAGGATGAGAGGCAGAAGGAGAGGAAAGGGAAAATAGGAACAGAAAATGGGAGGAGAAAAGGAAGGAAAAAGGTGGCAAGAACTGTTCCATACTAGCAGGCTTGTAGGCCTGCATTCCTATTGGTCTGGAAAAGCCAGGCCCTGATTGGACAAACTAAGCGTTCTGATTGGTTCTTATTCGGTTGCCGCGATTGGGTAAAACCAAGCGCGGCAAGCTCAAATGCATGTCATAGGCTGCCTAGCCGCAGCCAGCTCTATAAAAGGAGCTGCCTCGGCTGGGAGTCTTGTCTCAGTATCTGGTTTCCTAATAAAGAGCTGTTGTCACTATTTCGAGTCTCGTCTCTCCTTGGGACCCACCGCCCAGACATAACAAGAACAAAAAAGAAAGAAGAGAGTTTAGTCTGTCAAAGGAGGAGAATCTGCAGGGGGATGAAAAGAGAGCGAGGGGCCTTCTATGTCCCCCCTTCTATGTTCATTGCCACACACGGAAAAGGGGTGGAGCCTTCATCAGGCAGTCATAGGGGTCACCTTGTTTCTTTTTTGGTCCTTCTCCTTGCTATGAACACCTCTGTCTTGTATTGGGTTTTCCTTCTAGAACAAAGGGAGACCATTCCCTTCACCCCAACTCTCTCATCAGCTTCTACCTCCTCTAAAATACATTCTTGGGATTTTTTTCCACCCCAAATTCATAGCTAGTTTCAAGGATCAACTACACGAATGAGTTTCTCCATGGAAAAATGCTTGGAGGACTCATCCTTCACTTCGGGCATCTGTGTCCATGGTTCTGACCAACTGCAAAGGTCAGAAGCAACTTTGCAGTGGGGTCATTTTGTCTGCACATGATGCTGTGACATATTGATCAAAGTTGGACTTCTGACCCAATTGTATCTCCAGAGAAATCATGAGTTCTACTTATGGGGGATTTTTAGGAGGTTATGGAACTACAAAGTTGGAAACTCCTTGCTTTAGGGTCTTTTCCTTGTGGGGAGGGGTACTGGGTAAGGGGACAAACATGCGTTCTGTGTGTCCCATACACACCCTTGCCAAATGCTCAAGGAGCTTCTCCTTTGGGGAGGGGTTGTGTGGATATGTTAAAGTTGATACTGGCTGGCAAAGCCACAGAAGAATCCATTCAGTCTGCAGCCCAGACAGCATTAGCCTGATGATAAATATTTTTACGAAGACAGACCACCGGGCCACTTGTCCCCCGTCCAATTCTGAGACGAGAGAGAGAGAGAGAGAGAGAGAGAGAGTAAAAATAATAATAATAAATCCTTCAGGAATAATGATAAGTTGATCCTCAGCTATATTGTATGTCACTGTCAACTCTCAGTTTACTAAAATATTACAGAAGCTCTTACTCCTAAAGTCTAGAAAAATAGGACTTTCTAGCACTGTTATCCAGAGGCCGATTTATTCTTAGAGCCTGTCTGCACAAACCAGAATAGATTCCTTGTTGCAGTTGTAACTTTTTAAAGCTCAGAAGGCCGAGTGTGCTTGCATTCGCTTTTTATAACAGCACAATTATTTTCTGTTTCAGTGTGTTAGTGACTGCAGTGTGGGTCTCCTGCAGGAAAGTTCCAGAAAGTTCCCTGGGCACTAGACATAACTAGGGCTAAGAATCAGAGATAGAGGCAAAAATCCAGATGCAAGCATTGAGATCAAGACCTGTCCCTCTTCGCATCTTCAACTGCAGGGTTGCCACTGCCATTGTGTGTCTCCCACTCCCGTCCCTCTCTTCCAGCTGCCCCTTGGAGGGTCTACGACAGCGGCTAAATGAGTCTTCTTGAGTGGATTGTTGCAGGAAAAAACTCAAGAAGCACAGCTGGCTCTCAGCACAAGAGACCACAAACAGCATAGAAACCATGGATGGATTTGATCCAGAATCACCATTATGTCTTCATTTACTTTTTAAACTGATCTATACTCTCATCTTTCCAGGGAGAACTCAAGGCATCTTAGGAAAATTAAAAACTAAAGCAACGTTTTTAAAAAGTAATGTTTTAACCTATGTTAGGATAAACACTATAACCAATATTATTATGTTTAATAATTAAGAGCTTGGTAAAAGTGACTAATTTTATCAATGCGGGCCTGCAGGAACTGGCTTTGAAACCAATGTTGTTATTATTATTATTATTATTATTTTGTTATTAATGACCCAGACAATAGGGGTTTGTGGGTTGCTTATGAAATCTTGAATGACGCGCACTGGGAATAAGAGCAATGTTAAATATTAGCATCCCTTTGTTGTTCTGGAACATCTTCAGGAGGACCAGGACTGAAAACCAGAGAACTCCCAACTCATTTTTATCTAACTCAAGGAATCTTAAATACACTAATTAACTTCTGGACTGGCTGTCCAGATTTTATTGGTAAATTGGTAAAAAAAGATAGAATACAAAAACTGAAAGTAAAAACAGAAACAACACACACACACACACACACACCCTTGTGCTTTCACCTAAAACCAGTGGCTGTTTTCAATATCACAAATAAATTCACCCATTTACTAGCCTTGGTGAAAAAAGGGATGATAAAAATCCAACTTTCCCAGTAATTCAATTTGCTCTCTTCTAAACTGGAGCATGAAAACACGGGAACTGTTCTGTTTCAAGAAATACCATTGCTATGCTGAACGAGAAAGGATTTGCATCTGCTTTTAGAGAATAGGAAAAAGATTGCCTATTGTTCACAACAGGGTGTTTATGCAAAGACTAACACAATTCTGATCCTATAAACACTCCGAATGTTACAAAGTAATCCAGCTCTTACCGTGTTCTTTGATGGATCTCTTGAACTTCTTGATTGTAAAGGTAGGAGCCCAAGTATTTGAAGACAGGCTTTCCACAAAACGGGGAAGATGGGCTCAGCCTTGTTTGATGGACACTCACCAGGCAAGACTTTAAGGACCAAATTAGCCTTTGCCTGACAAGCCAGTTCTTGCTTTGCAAAACCTGTTATCTGCAGTGGGCAGAATGAGGCGAAGTGACTGCAGGCTCCATGCCTTCTCGGCCACTCCACCACATTTCGGCGGATTCAGGAGGCCTCTTCATGACTACAGTGAACATACCACGGAGCAAAAGATTCCTGTTCTCTCTCTCTTGCAGGACCTACCAATAATAGTATGTATTACCACTTGCATAGGGGCACAGGCTAATGTTTGTCATTTCCAAAAAGTTAGGTTATCAGGACCAGTAGACTGAAATCCCAGGAATTAAGCCCTACTTAGTTACTTATTAATTAATTACCACAGTCTGTACAGTGGTTCGGAGTTCAGACAAGGTATGCTATTAATTTATGTACCTTAGAAAATATCCCTTCTCCCATAAATGCAATTCCAGAATTCCTCCCTGTGTGCATCGTAAGAATGGAAAGCCAGAAATACTTTAACTGCCTTCCACGACGGAGTTGCCAGGACAAATCCCAACACAACGGTGCCATCTATTCAACCCCAACCTGATTCCCTGGCCCAGTTTCTGAGTTCTGTTTCCATTTCCGCCTCTCTCTCTCTTCCCATCCACATTCATTCAACCATCTGCATCTCACATTTCCCTCCAAAGGAATCGCCCAGCAGCTGAACCGAAGAAGGTGCAAATGCTTGAGAGAAGCGAGGCCTGCAAAGAATGCCTGTTATTATATGGAAGGCAGGTAAACGCTGTTTTCTTAAGCATTAGGAACAGCTCTGGAGATGCGTGTAGGTGTAGGTGTAAGATGAAATATAGATTATGATGCTTGGATTTTCAAGAGTCTATCTATAGTTCTGTCAGTCTTCCATCTTTCTTAATAGTCTCCTGGCTACAGATAAAAAAAGAAGCTGTTTTTACAGAAATCTGCTCTGACGCGTTTTCTCTTTCTTTACATTATTTTTTTGAACCTTTCTACATGCTGCATAGCACGATTTATACCCTGTGTTTTTATTTATTTTTATTTATTTATTTTATTTTGTCAAGCGATTATTAGATAACAGGTATAAGTATAAACAGGGTTATGAATACATGAAATGGATCCAAATAAGAAAAAAAAAAGAAACAATAGGACATGGACAGTAGGCACGTTGGTGCGCTTATGCACGCCCCCTCTTATCTGGAAAGACATGGTGAGGGATGTTCACAGACAACTGAAAGACTGTAGCCATCCCAGGGAGAGAGGCTGGGTCTTCCCTGAACCAAAAATACTGCAGACCCCTTGCTGCCCCATAGGCTACGAAGCCTGGGAGGATCTCAGGCTAATGTTAATGCCAATTTTTATCTCTGTAATGATTCATTCAATCATATGATTATATAAGGTGACTTTTCATTTTTAAAATGAACTAAATTCTCTTTTTCCTTTCTTTGTCTATTCCAAATTCCAGCTCCCTTTTTCCCTTGCATAATGATGACGATCTAAGATTTCACTTCCCTTCACAGGGGAGAGAGATGAAAAGTAAGGATGCCTTCTCCCCACCACCCACCCGCAATTTCCTTTCTCCTCTCGGCAGAGCTACAGGAGATCACTTTCCTTGTTGTTTTTGGTCCTTCTCAAAGGGTTCAGCTCCTTTTGAGGTTGAGTCTTTCTGCTACGGTGTCTACAGTTTCTCAATACTACCTTATAGTTTCCTTTGATCTACAGATAGGAGGTGATTTCCCCACAAAAGGATGATCTCAAGACCTTTCAAGGGATGGAAGGAGATCGTTGAACAACCTTCCTCATCCTGGCGCAACCCAGGAGTCCTTATTCTAATTGAATGGCCATAAAAGGGGATTGCAGAATCTTGTTGTGGCTGCGTATGTTTTAGGGATCTAGCTGGTAGTGCTGGAGAAACACAAGAGTATTCAACGCTGTGAAAACCTTTTCAAGTCATAGAATGTAAAACCGATGCCAAAGGCCATAAACAACCAGGTCTTGCTTCTGGACTGAAACAATGCCGCTATTTATACAAAGTACGATTAGACAGTGGTACCATAGACTGCAATATAAACAGTTTAATAAATACTGGCTGTATTAGGAGGGTTTTTAAAAAGACCATATGCAGATCAGATGGATTCCTGTATCTGGAGAAAGCAAAGATCTAAGACAAAATTCACTGACGTATTTTGGTTAAAAAGTTTACAAATTCAGTGGGGGGCAGGTGGAAGTGTAGATAGATTTTCCCCCCAAGCTCCAGAAACAAAATGACATTTTCCCACGTCATTGTAGTTGTGCTTTTAAAGTTGTAGCAACGTTTCGGCAGAATCTCATCTGCCATCATCAGGCAACCATGAGGGAGATTTTATATATATATATATATATATACATCCCTTGTCATCAGCACAAAGTTTCAGTTAATATTGCTGAACCTACTTTATGCTGTTTGTGAAAGACTGGGGAAAACCCCTCCCGAATTCTTAGCTTTTGTGGGTAGATTCCTATGGAAGGCTTCCTTGCCTGTTATTCATTGGATTTTGATTGGAGATAAATTGAGTGTGAACAATTTTGCACGATGGTTATTTATCCACATAAACGTAATTTAGCCAGGAAGGGCCCTAGCTAACCAGGGACAAATCCAATGTGAAATTTTTATTGAATATTAAATCTTTATGGGAAGTATTTTTTTTACTTCTTTATGCAGCAAAATCACTGATTTCCATCAAGTGCTAAATTTGTTTCCAAAATAACCTTGTTTCCTTTGCAGCAAATAATCTTAGCAATCTTCATGAGAATTGATACCGAAACAGGACGGATGAGATTGAATTAGTTGCTGAAGATTCTCCATGGAGGAACAATTTGTCCAATCACTCGAATTAAACAATTTCCTGAACTGTATTTCCAGTATGGCTGATAATTATCATACTCATAGCATAGAATCTGGTGTTTGCAAATAGAAGAATGATCTATGCATATTTAAAATAAAATATATTGTATTAAAAAAGCTTCCTCAAACTCTGCTCACATAAAGTTGCTTCCATAATCTGGAATTTGGCACAGATTGGATTAAGCTATTATTTCTGCTCTATCTGAAGTTCCATTGTTATCGTTTTGAGTATTTTGAGATTCAGATTTTGAGTTTCCTTTTCAACTTACAGAATAGCAGAGTTAGAAGGGACCTTGGAGGTTTTCTAGTCTAACCTCTTGTTTTAGCAGGAGATCCTACACCATTTCAGACAAATGGTTATCCAATCTCTTCTTAAAAACTTCTTTCTTTCATTTGTTTCCTTAGTTCTCAACAAGATTTCCTAGTTCTTTGAGAAACTCAGGAGAATGATAACGAGGGCTCCAAACTCCCCATGGGGGTGGATTACCACATTTCAAAGTAAATACATATTTTGATCTAAAGATCTGAGGAGAGAGAAGAACTAGGTTTTTCTAACTACATTGCTATTCCACACAATGCTCACTAACATACACAGTTAATTTGAAAGAAATAAGAACAATATGTTGGCAACCACACAAATGTTTATAAAACAAGCAAAGTTATGTTTAGCTTTACTTATTTATTTTCATGTGCAAAACACTGAATGCCTCTGATTCAAGAAACTTAGTTATTGATCAATCATGGTTGGGAACA
The DNA here is from genome assembly GCF_900518735.1 of Pseudonaja textilis. The sequence continues at coordinate 6,441,816 of NW_020769366.1, read as the reverse complement.
AAAGGCAATAGATCTTTCTGCATTTGTCAAGCAAGCAAGCAAGCAAGCAAGCAAGGAAGCCATTTTTCTTGTTCTAAAAGCCTCCCTTTTCTGTAATGTTGAAAGGCTAAGCTCTTCTTGCTTAGCCAGGGAAATTATATTCTGATGTCTTTCCTGATGCAAAATGTTAACCTTTATCAAGTGTGTTATACACTAATCAAAAGCAGGCCCCGATCTTTTACCAATCAAGTTGTTAAAAGAGATTGTGGAGGACAGACGCTATTCCAAGCTAAGACGAAAGCATCACAAGGTACATTCTCAAAGGCCCTATAAGCAGAATTAAACTCAGGAGTTTTTTCTTAAGCAAATTTGTTTGAAAAGAGAAAACTTGCTCCCTGCTTGCAATGAGTAGGTGAAAAGCCAGCCAAAAGATCACACCAGTATCCGTGTCTTTGAGAAGAAACCTTCAGCCGCCCATTAATTGCTGGAACATCCAAAGAGGACAAGGAAGAGAAGCCACTGGACAACCATCATTATTTCTCCAGGGATCAAATCCCTCTTAAAAGTGATTTAAACATTGAATGACAAATAGGAAGCAGCAGTCAGAAATCTGGGTTGCAGAGGGAAAACAAACAACAATTCAGATTACATGACCTTTTAATTTAAACCCCAAAATAGAAGAAGGATACAAGACTATTTTCCAACTACAGAATGCAATAAAAACAAACTTTGGGGAAAGAATTCCATCAAACAGAATGCTCTCTAAGTAGGGGGAGAAAACCTATTTTGATGCTAAAATGTTTAACAAACCAATTTATTTGCTATGTGCAATAATTTTTAAAATGTTGGTTATTATTCTTATTATGTTGTGGATATGTTGGGAGACGGTTAGAACAAAGCCTAGTTTCACCTCCAGACAGAAAGTTCATGATATTTTAAGATGTTTTTTTAAACCTATCTTTGAGTGTTGGGAGTTTGGAGGCCTTTCTTCCTGTGAATGAAAATATCCTACGGACGACTATTAGGATTTCTTAATGGCCCTGGCATCCCACTGCCATCTGGCTGCTCATCCACAAAAACTGTGAAGAATAGACTTCTGGAAACTTTGTGGGAACTGGTCAATAGAGACCATGAGGGCTGGGGAATTCTGGGAGTTGAAGGCCATACAGCTTAAAATCTCTGAGGTTGAGAAACTCTGGTTTAATCTGTTCTAGCTGACCAAGGTCTTAAGCTTAAGAAGGTGCTAAGAGCAGCGCTTGCCAGCTCTTATAATGCTGGCCTTCAGGGATGACATGATTGATTTTATTTAAAAAAGCACAGTAAGAAAATATGCTTGAAATGCTACTGATTGCAGACCAATATACAGTTAACAAAAATGAACCGTATTTTTTTGTGACTGATGTAGAAATTCTTCTATTTTATTTCCCTGAAATAATTACAATAATACTGTACATAATAATTATTTTAATCATGATTAATAAGCTACCCCTAGGGGTCACTTCACTGGGAGTAATCAGACTGTATAATGTGTGTATTCCAGGAAACCTAAGCTATTGTAACGGTGTGTTAAAGATGGTGATTAAACTCTTCCATGCAGGTTAAGAACCGAATGACAATCTGTAGTTGAATTGTGATTTTCCTTAACAGGAATTTTTCCTTTAGATCATACTCTTCTATCTCTTTCAAAGCAGCTACTTGTGAAATCGCCTCTTTCAAATGGAGCCATGCTTTGTTAAGGGCAGTTATCCTTTCTGCTTCGGGGAGCTTGCAAATGTCTGAATTAAACTCTTCTCATTTTTTTTAAGAAAGGTTAAAAATTTCCCCCCGTTTCATTTCACCATAAGCCTTTGATTATAAACAATCTATCAAGGGCCTTCTTTATCCATCGACCATTCTCCCCCATGGATCAATCTAGACAACTCAGATTTCAGGGTGTCACAAACTTTGGGAAAGTAGTTTGAGATCAAATAGCTTTGGAGAACTCACCCTGGTGGCTATTATCCTAATGTCCAAGGCCCCCATCACTTAAGAGCCCTTTCTTGACAGTTCCCCCTTGGGAGGGATAGAAGCGTCATTATCTCCATTTTTCCAAACAGTTGAAGTCATAAGTGGTTTTGCAAAAGGTCATTCAAGAAGATTGCTAGCAAAGCGGATAATTGGAAATTTGTTCCTCATCTCCCCAGGCTGAAAACTTGGCGATTAGTCTTTTCCTTTACCTGTCAGCTTACTCTACCCATAGGGTTGGATGAAACCTAGGCCTTATTTCCCCAGACATGTGTTGGCAAGGGATGTTTGGGATACCAAAGGGGCAAAACTTTAGTCAAATGCTATTTTAAATATCTACGCAGGTCAAACCGATTGTGGAACTTCTTCTCCGACAAATGAAATATTTGATTATTTGAATAAATAAATTTTTAAAAAGCTGATTTAAATCATATCTGATCACGAAACCTGCTTGTATTGGTAGATTTTCTTTTAGTATGTGTGAAAAGTATATCCTTATTTTATCGCACAGTTTCCTCTGTGATTGCTTAGAAGTGGTTGAGTCCAAAAGTACAGTGACCAGGGAAGTATCAACAAAAATGGTTAAGTGATCACAGCAGATCCACAGTTTTCAAGATGGCTGTCTCTGGATCCCATGCTTACCTCAAGTTGGATCCTACATAGATTTAGGCCTGAAGCCATGTGTAATATTGTTTATGTATAACACTGAGTGCAGAATTACAAATAAATTGTGAAGAGACAGAGATTTGACTACCTCCAAAGAGAAATTCCTACACAAATCTTTCTCACTCAAACTGGGTATGGTTACTTCCTCTATCTACCACCCATAAGATTTTACAAGAATGTTAAAAACACAAGAATAAAAGAGTAGAATATAAGAAACAACATGATGGGGATGGCATCAACTGTACTGAGTTTAGCACAACACTTCTTGTTTACCTGAAAAAATAAAGACAATTATTTGACTCCCTCTTCCTCTCTCATCTCTCTTGTTGACAGTGAATGAAATGTGGGCATATTCCAAATAACTGTACTTGGAGAGAATTTATTTTTTCCCCTTTCTATCATGCACACCCAAATGCTTGACCTAGGCATCACACTCCAACACTGAGGGGATCCAACGTGCTACAAGTAAAATTATTTGTAAGAGTCTTGTTTGTCAGAAGAAAAAGAAAGAATGAATGGAAGAAAAAAAACAGCCCAAACCAGCTAGGGAAACTCTCAGTGCTTTTACAAGGGTTCAGGTGTGCACAACAGCTGCTTGAGCAAGATAAAAATGCTGCTTTAATGACCTATGAAGACAATTTTAATGGAAATGGGATATAAACACGTTTCAGATCATTTGGGCACACTTAAAACTCGAGTGTGAAATCTGCTAAGGAGGAGCCACTCTAACGGCTTTTATCTGCTATTACCCGACTCTCACGGAAGTTCTGCTCTGACAGCTGTTCTTATTGTCTCTGGTAAACACTCAGCCAAGTCAAAAGACGAAAAAGGATGGTGTAAAATTTCTCATATATCGAGCATGGGTAATAAACTCTAGTACTGTTACGTGCACACTGACAGGAACACAACCGTCAGTCAATGCTTTGCATTCAAACCATGTTTTGATTTGCTCACCTGACACAAACCCTTGGTGACCTCACATGTCCAGATCAGGATTTAAGATATGGCCTAACCACGAATCAGGGACTACTTTTCACATTAGGGATTTTATAATCTCTTTCCTTGTCACCAGAAAGTATGATAATTTGGGCTTTTATTTCTCTGACCGAGATTGGAGCCCTATTTGGTTCCAACAGGAGCTATGTATATTTCTATGTTTCTACAATGCCTATAATCCTATTGTTCTAATTCTCTACTAATTACAGTATCTATAATAATTATAATTCTATAACCTCTATATTTGAATCCTATTGTTTTCATCCTATTTCTGGTCTTGCTTAGGATGTGAACAAGAACCTCCCAGAGAATAGCCAGGTGGAACTTTCTTAGTGCTGCCAAGAAAACAGCGTACATTTCCCATAAAGACACGAGGGTCAGTTTACCATTATTTTTACAATTATGGCTATTAACCCTCATTATTCTCTTCATCGTTACTTCTCTTATCACTGCTTCAGGAACTCTTACTTGCAATACTGTAATTTTCACCATTATTACAATCACCAGCATAATTGCATACTTTTATTATTGTAGTTGTCGTGATCATCGTCAAGATGGGTAAGAGTCAAATTCATGTCAGGCAGTTTCCTGATTGCATCCCAAGCCACCTGAGCTCATCTTTTGGCACCACAGACACCCCAAATCCATGCTGCTCTGATCAGGAGACCCTTCTTCATTGGCAAGGCTGAGAAGGTCCCTGATCATTTGTCTTCGGGGGTGGGGGTGGTTGAACAGGGCCACGCCTCATCAACACTTTTTACAGTTTCTCTTCAAACTCTCCGCTGGACATTTGTTGCTAAACCTTGAAGCAGCACACAACACTGCCAACAATTCACATGCAGACAAATGATTAGGGAAGCCCAACAAGTTCAGAAGGAATTTGGAGAACTGAGCAGACATCTCTGGAGAACTGTTTGCCCTTGACTGAAGGAAGGAACCATTAAAAAAATAAAATAAAATGAAGTGGAAGTGGAAAGTTTAAAAGAGGAAAAGTATAGCACGTGAATTGTTGAAACAAAATTTCCTCCGTTAAAAAAAAATTAAAAACAACATCTGAAGAATATTCTGGCTGGAAACTTTTCAAGTAATACTCAGTTACAAATAGATTTTCCCATAATTTCCAATGTTTCAATGATGTTAATTTATGCCCTCCCCAGTTTTTTATGTTTCTAATATTACTAAACTTTGTATGTTGACATGCAACATAGGAGTGCTATTTCTGAGTCCACATTCTTGTTTATTGCTTGTTTATTGAATCAGCACTTTAAATCATTTTCTGCTATTTTTCCCAAAAGACTGAGTCTCATTGTCATCTCCTTTGCTCATTTAATTTTATGGAATGTAATATTGTAGAGATGATGAATTGCTGCAGAATATTAGATGATAAGATGTAGATGAAGTCAGGGACCGAAAAAAGGAAAAGTCATTAAAAATGATCTACTCAAAAGGGCATTTATTTAAAATTCCTCACGGCACATCCGTTACTTTTACTATACTTTACGAAGTAAAATGTTGACAGTTTTATTATTTCTATATTATTCTACTTTTCTGTTACAACCACTTTGGGTTTTTTTTAAACTGTATACTGCCACCAGTTTATATGGAGCATGGAAGTATGAGAAAGTAAGCAAGAATAAATTAAAAACTACATGGTGGAAAATTGCATCATCAAGATATGATGGTGATCATCCATGCAGAAGACCTGAAGAAGGAATTAAGCACAAGATCGACTGGCTTTGTAGTATCTTCAGGGTCAGAGAGGACAAATTTCTGCCCACCGCTGAGGAGTGAAGTTTTGGTGTCTCTGCTCAAACTCTGTTCTCGGAAGCTTTACTCCATCTGTGCTTCGTTCCCTCTTTAATTTGAAACCACTTCTTCAGCTCCACCTGGTTTAATTCGAACCATGCATCTTTCTGTCATCTCAGGCAGAAATTCTGCTTGATGAACCGTTTCCTTTGAGAAGAGTAGATTTCATTGTCTCATCAGCGATGTGTTCTATGTTTCTTCCACTCATCATCATCATCATCGGCTGAATGGATCATTACGCTAATTCCGGGCAATCTCAAGAAAATGGGAGACTGAGAGGGTTTCAGAGAGCTGTGTGGGAGGTAGATATGATCGGTGCAGTATCAAATGAGCAATTGAGGATTAGCGTCCTTATTAAATGATCCTGTGTTCTCAATCACAATGAAACAAACTGATATCCCAGTGCTGTTTCTGAAATCGGTAGGTCTGCGTGTGTGTCTGTTTTTTGATGAACACCGTGCTTTCCAATTAAGCAGGAATTGGCTGTTTGATCTAATTTGCCTTCCCTTCAGCACAGCTAATAACAAAACTGTCATATAAATACTTGGCGTGATGAGTAAGCTACAAGAGCCTACTGTAAATTTCTGGAGAACCTTTAAGATAGAAGCAATAAATGGTTTTTTGCTGCATTATTGAAGCCAGGTTACATTTTTTTACATCCATTGCTGACATTATTTTATTTAGTTGTACGGGTGATCTCAATTTATGGCCTTGTATCCTGAATCCTCTGTCATTTTTATCAGACCTTTGCATTTTTCAAGTAGCTCTTGCAGACTTTGAGATCAGACTTAGGTTTCTTGTGTACTAATAATCAAAACAAATCTCGCATAGTTATTCCTGTCTTCCTATACACTCCAAAAGACTTTCTCCTTCAAGGTCCTACTGCAATTCTCCCAGTGGAGAAAACAGAGAAAAAAGGCAAATAAACGCCCTCACACCTGCACTGCTGAATGGAGCTGTCTCTTGTGAAGACAAAGGGGAGGGCAGACAGCAGCTGTAAAGCTGGATGCTTTCCCTTCAATTGCACAATATATTAAGGGAAACGACACAAGAGGGGAGGGGACCAAACACGATTCAGGAGCCGCATGTAAGACAAGATGATCCGGGAATAAAGACATTAACGTGACATCTAAAGCGGAGGGAGGAGTCAACACCTAGGGAGAGGGAAGGCCGTTCCTTTCCAATTCATTCCACCCCCTTTCCTTGTTCCTTCAAAGGGCAAGGTTGGGATTTGAAGGCGTTTCCTTTAGTTCATCTCAGAGGGGGAGGCTGCAACTGCAGGAGCTAAAGAACTGATAAAGGGAGCATCAGGCAGGTGGACCGATGGCATTTCGAAACTGGGTTTAGGCATAGAAATAAAGCCGTTACCTGACTTACACTGGATTGGGTTTAAGTCTGCCTCTTCCACTGTAGCGCTCCCTAAATGCTTGCAGTGTTTGGAGATCGCGTGACCAGGGAGCCGCGCATGAACTTTTATTTTTCAAACAAGACATTTATCAGACGGGCATTAGAAATCTCAGATGGCTCCCTCAGAGAAGAAGAGTCTGGACAGACATCCGTCCAGAATGGTATAGGTTCTCTTGCTTGAACAGGGGGTTGGACTAGATGACCTCCAGGGTCCCTCCCAAACCCTGCTATTCCGTCATGTGTGCCTTGAGCCCACGTGTTTGAGAAAACATCTCAGACAGGCCTCTCCCCAGTTCACCCTAGGATGAGGCGAAGGAGGGAGAAGCAGCATAGCTGAACTTGCAAGCTCCTGTTACTAAAGCTTTACCACACGAGTAGCCTGGCCTCCATGACATTGTGTCTTAATCTGCTCTATCCTAGAAGAGAATAACAGAGCAGGAATGCCTAGACCACTCCAGACAAACGTTTTGTCCAATCTTTTCTTAAAAGCCTCCAGTTATGGAGCAGCCGCACGCTCTGGAGCCAAGCCAGACTCACCATCCGGACCTTCCTCCTCCGTTCTAGGTTCTTAGTTCCATGGGATAGGTGGGGGCGGGGGGGGGGAATGGGGGCCACTCATGAATATCATTCCCAGCAACAGGCATGGCTTCCAGGTTATACAAACCCTGGAGAACTTGCTCCTCCTCAACAGGTCCCACTCCCCTTTCACAAACATCCAGTTGGGGGCAGAGAATCCTGGTTTTATTTCACAAGAAAACATTCGCTTCTGTTGGTCCTGCATTTCCCCCCATTTAGCACCCATGTGGTATTTATTGTTGGTGCACATGGTCTTAGGTAAGCGGAGGCTCTGGTTTGAATTGGGACTCCCGCTCCCCGCCCAGGAACAGGGAAAACCCAGTCCCCGTATAATCGCTTCAATGAGACATGAAGCGGGTTATGTTGAAACTTAAAGGGGGCTCAGGGTAAGGATCACGTCGGAAATGGAATGGCAGGGGTGCTGGCTGAGTCACCATGTGGTAGATATTTGAATGGTGGACTTGCCGTTCCTTATTCCATTGCTAAGAGGCTTCTGAGGATTGAAAAAAAGAAATCAAACATCAGAAATGCTGTATAATTTATGGGCAGACCCCACCAGGAAGTAGAACAATTGGAAAATTAAAAAATACCCAGACTTTCTAATGATTCTGCTGAACTTTATTATTCTCTTCTCCAGAAGTGCGGTGGAATGAAGCATGACCAATGCCGGCTGTTTATAAAAACAAATGTATTTGGAATACACGAAAGAAAGAAATACTCCCAAAGGGAGGTTCAACAACTCCCAGTCACAGCCCAGCAAATAGCATTTACTCAATTCAGAAGCCAAACCAAATAAATCAGAAGTCAAATCGTTATAAATCTGTAATGGCTTAATCCCATGTTAATGCTGCTCTTGATAGTTATTTTTTTTTTCTTCTATTCATAGATAGTTCCATTCTTCCTTGCAAACCTTCTGGGCGTTTCTGTTCCTGGCAACACAGATGTTGTGTTTAACTAACCATAGTTTCATTTAGATTCTGGAAGTTATTGATATTTTCTTACTATTTTGTGCTATTACCTTACTTGCTTTTTAATCGAGTTTTCCAAGAAAAGATTATTTTGCTACTTCTGAGTGAAAAAAACTACTGTGTTGTAATATTTGACCCTTCCTTCAAGATCTATCCACCTATAGATATATTTGAAGCATTTACCCTTACAAAGTACATTCTTTTAACACAAAGGGAACAGTATCACAACAAAAATCACCATCAGAATATTCAGCCGAGTTATAATTAATTACAATTAGTATTATTATAATAAATGGTTCCATCATTTCCCTGCACACCCGGGGTTCTTAACTTAGGCAGATTCCAGATGTGTGGACTTAAGCCTCCCAGAATTCTCCCAGGGTTCCTTCCCATGGCTGGCAAAGGAATTCTGGGAATTGGAGACCACACATCTGGAAGTTGCTTCATTTAGAAAGAATTCCCCTCTGCCCATCAAATTGTCCTTGAAATGAGGATGTTTCTTTAAAATTAGTATTTATCTGCACTCAATTGTTCCATTTTTTAAAAAAAAGTCCTTATGTATCCTAATACCCTGCATTGTGCTGGGATTGAACGGTTGCCTAGTGTCCTGGGTCATGGATTTTGGACCCGTTCTGTTAGTTAATTCATTTGAGCTATGTTGATTCTAAAAGTGTTGCCCTATGACAAGGGCCTTCAAACTTGCCAAGTTTAAGACTGGTGGACTTCCAACTCCCAGAATTCCTGAACTAGCATAACTGGAGGAGGAATTCTGGGAATTGAAGTCCACAAGGCTTAAAGCTGTCAAGTTTGGAGACCCCTAATCTAATCCATTCATCTATCCATCTATCATCCATCCATTTCCCTTCTATCATCTATCTCATCCATCATCCATCTACCCATCCATCCCTGTCTATCATCTGTCTGTATCTCTATGATCTCTTTCTATCTTCTCTCCTTCTCTCCTATCTATCATCCATCCATCTCTCTGTCTTCTAACATCTATTTGTCTATCTAATCCAAGGCTCTTCAAACTTGGCAAGTTTAAGACGTGTGGACTTCAACTCCCAGAATTCCTGAGCTAACATGACTGAGGGGGGAATTCTGGGAGTTGAAGTCCACCAGCCTCAAAGCTGTCAAGTTTGAAGGCCCCTGCCCTGTGAGGTGCTGTTTTACCCAATTGACCCAACAGACAAACAGACAGGAGAATTTGGTTGCTTCTCCCAACAGTGCTTTCTCCAAAAGGACGCCGGGCTTTGTTTTCCCTTGAAGACATTGGGCTTCTCATCCAATAAGAAGAAGCAAAACTGAAGAAGCTTCTTGGATGAGAAGCAAAACATCTTCAAAAACAAAGTTCAGTTGCCTTTGGGAAAAAAAAGGCCCTTTGGGACAACCCTGACCTGGATGACTGAGGATCTCCGTGGACTTACAGTTGCTTCATTTTTCACTTCCTTTTTGCATTTCTCTGAAATTTATCTTCTACCTTTCACATTTTCTTTAAAATTAACCACTGCATTTTAAAATCCTAACTCGTTCTAAAACAAAAATTTGGCAACGTCAAAGGACACTGGAGGGAATTGCCCTGATCTGTGATTGATTTCGCCAAGGTTTCTCAAGGGCTTCGTATTTACTGAAGACTGAACGAGCTCCTCCAGATCACCTCATTAGTTTTCATGTCAGGACTGGATTTCTCCAGGTGATCCATCATGTTTCATTTAATGGATTACCTGAGAAAGAAAAGGAGATGTGACCATCTAAAGGCACAATGGTGCATCTCATCAATGAGGAGTTCCCCTTCGTGGTAAAGGTGTGGGTCGGATGTAAAACTATTACAATGGGGAAAAGGGGAGGTTTTTTTTCCTCCTTTCAGCCCCCACAGAAAGGCTCTTTATCAGCAGTTTAAAGTAAAAGGCCCAAGTAGGTCTATGATGTCAGTGACACAAATTCTATGCCGACTGGTTTCTCTCCTGCCTCGCCTCTCCGTGTATTTTCATTCTGGAGTATACACAAATAAGAAAAACTAAAAGGCAGTTGGAGTAACAACCACCTACTATAACAACCTTAAAAGGCCAACCAACTACCAATCATTTTTGGTATTTTGATTTTAATATATTGTAAGCTTCTCAGAGTCATTGACTGAGATGGAGACTCTTTGCTCTTTCGCTCTTTGAAATTCATCAACATTATGCCAGTATTGTGTGGCCAGGAAGATAAAGGCTCCGTCCTTTGGAGCTCAACTCCCGGCATTCACATGGATAGGGAAACGCTCTTTTCTATGCAAGGATAGGGGGGGTCCGGAATCTCCCTGGTCACCCACTTTGGTTACTTCCACTAAACCCGCCTCTCTCTCCTCCCTCCACTAAAGGCTGCAACTCCCTCTAATCTCAGAAACTGGGGAGGAGCCATTTAAATGTAGGTTCCAGGCAGCTAAAAAGGTTGCCCATTCTTGAGCCAAAGTCTGCAAATGTGTTTTTTTTTTTACCAAAGCGGCCAAAACAGCAGGGGGTTGGACTAGAAGACCTCTGAGGTCCCTTCCAACTCCGTTATTCTGTTATACCGTAAGGTTGATAACTGACTTGATGAAACTCTTCATGGTCTTTATTATTATTATTATTATTATTATTATTATTATTATTGTTGTTGTTGTTGTTGTTGTTGTTGTTGTTGCTGCTGCTGCTTCTATTGTTGTTCTTATTATTATTTTAAGGTACAGGTAGGCTTTTATTCTTCTCACATGGAGGGTGGATTGCCAGGAGTGGCGCTATGCTGCCTGCCTTACCTCTAGCCATAACTCTTGCAGCGGACGGAGCATAGTTTCTCAAATCCGCCATACAGTGGCTCTCCAAACATGATAGGTATCGCTTACTTTTATTAACAAAAACCAGGTGAGGAATTAGGTGTTTCTGATAAATGACACTGCCCTCCAGTTCTCAAAACATGAGAGAGAGGGTGGAGGAGAAGAAATTTCAATCAGGCATATGTTTTGGATAAAATAAAGACATCCCTAACTCGGATTTTATATGGCTAATGATTTAGAACATGTGAAAGAGAAAAATAGTAACTCCATGCCGTATTTACAGGACTGCCTGTCATATTTTATCACTCACGGCCTCTTCAATCTCTGCCTTGAGAATGAGAGAGGCAAGACAGGAGTGTTGCAATTATGACTTTAATTTTTGCCACCTCAAGAATTAACTATTTATTGTACAAACTCAGACAAAGTAACTTAAGCCAGTATTCTTCAGAGGACCCAGGAAATGTGTGGATAAGCATATGATGAAGGCCACAAATCAGGGTAGCAATACTAGGGGCTCTCTCAGAGTTTCTCAACCTTCGCAACTTTAAGAAATGTGGACTGCAATTCCTAAAATTCCCCAGACAGCAAACCACTTCTACGTTATTGCCCAGAAAATTATGTAGAGAGTCCACAAAGCCAGCCACTGCTGAGTTGAACTCAAAGGCACCCATAGAATTCAACTTGGAGTGACTGGCTAAGTCTTCATGCTTTGTTTTGTTTAGATGGGAGCTTCTAGTTTCCACCACAGTTGACCATCTACTACTTCATGCCTCTCCCATTCTTCAATTTCATACCAGGGCAAAGATGTTAAAATAATTGTGGACTAATTACCAAAATTTAGTGTCTGGTAAGCGCCTAAATTAGCAGATGATGAAGTGAAATTTTATCTGCACATGAATAATGTTTGAGTCTCAGGTGGAACTTTAAGGCAGCCATGAATCTCCAACAGAAAACAAATCTAAAGAATCTTTTCCCCCTGCCCCCATTGGGGGAAAGATCGAAGGTCTGTATTTCACATACTCTGCACCTGTCCAATAAATGTGCCATGATATATTTTTCATGGTGAGTTTCCCAAGAAAAAGAGACGACGCTAGGGTTCTTGTGGCTATCAAAATATGTTTCTCAGATAGCAACATATGTTCTTTTGCAAATGTGAATGACAGACGTGAAAAAGTATTTTCCTACTCCTGAGGGCCAGGTGAGGGTTGAAATTACTTTCTTTAATCAGGTGTAAGATCACAAAAATAATTCTGTTTGCCAGATTTTGGAAACTGCAACCTTAAAGTGAAGTCATCAGTTACATATCCAGAATAATATCTGAACACGCAGCTTAATCCTTATTTCATAAACCACAGGAGGCATTTGCCATCTGGTCAGGACGGAACGCTGGTGATTGGCTGGAAAAACCCCTGCAGTTTTCAAGATTTCAGAAGTGGCTTGCCATTGCCTGCTTCCTAAGGTCGAGGGGGAATGACTGGCTCAAGGCCACCCAGCTGGGTCCGTGCGTAAGGTGGGACTTGAACTCACGGCCTCCTGATTTCCACCTTGGTGCCTTCACCCCTGCACCAAACTGGCTTTGGAGGGGAGGATGCAGAGGCATGTTATTAATATGGTTGGCTTTATATTCTTTATATTCTTTGTTCAGCCAGTGTCAGGCAGGTGCTCCTTCATCCTACCTATAAGGAACACCCTTACAGACAGAAGACCCTGCCTGAAATAATGAGAAGTTCAGAAGGAGGGCGTTCCTGCAAATCATCCCTCGGGGGGGGGGGGGGGGTCCTGCTACCCATGAGTTTCTTCAAATCCCACAAGGTGGCCTGCAGACTAGGACTAGAAAAACCAGAGGGACCACTGTGATAAAACTGTAATGTAAACTCTGAGTAGGCACCTCACCAAACGGGATCCTTGGAGGGCTCCATCTCCCAATTTCAGCCACCTGCCCTTCCCAAAGAATCCATGGGCCCTTTGCTCAACCCAAGCTTGTCTCCTCTGCTGTTCAAGAAGAGTTTGGGAGACCCAACAAGCCTTGTAAGCAGAGGCAGGGACCAACCAGGGGAGAAAAAACAAGCGAAAGGGTATTGGAGCAGTGAGGCTCTTGGCCGGCTCTCTGCAGCATCTGGCGCCTCAAGTGCCTCCCGAGCCGCTTTGGCTCTGGAAGTGAAAGGATTGGGAAATGCATTCAGGACCTCTTTGGTGTAAATCTCTTGTTCATTTCTACTAAGGCAACTAATCCTTCTATTATCCTAAATGTCCCTTTGTGCTTAAGGGTTGCTCGCTTTGCTTCCTTTGGTCGGGAGCCCAGAAGCTCATTTGGTTCATTTGGTTTTGGCATTGGGCTGCCTTTCCTAGTGGCTGCAGAGAGGACAACGCCGAGAGACCAAGATCTTGTCAGGTAGCGGGACTTTCTGAGAAAGGATTTATTTCAGATCTCCAAGATTCGGCTTTCCCGCTTTTCTTTGAGCCTGTATTTTAAGACTCGCTTCGTCAGCAAGAAGGCTCGGTCTGCATTGGGGGATGATTTGTTAATAAGTTCATTTAGAGTGAGACCACGAGCGATCTCTCCATCGACGATAGAAATTGGGAGAAGGGGCAGCCTTAGCCAAACCTTTACTCTGAGTCCAAGACAGGGCTCGTTTTCTGAAAGAAGGATGGGATCTTAGGAACAGGCAGCTGAATTTCCCCCACAGATTCTGCAACTGCTAAATGCTAAAGGATTATCTCTAATGTAAGTGTTTATTTTTGCAAGTTTTTTGGGATGTGTGTATGTAAATGAACTAAAATCACCCAGCCAGGTGACTCCGTTTGTGAGTGCCGACTTTGTTCTTACTCACTGCAGTGGTTTTGTTCACAGCCCCAGCAGACTTCCAGATCAGAGGCTTTCCTGGTAACAAGGACCCCATCCCACCTGAAGGCCTGCCCAAGGCCACACGGGAAGCGGGGCAGCTGAGCGAACCTGGATTTCCTACATCTAAGCCCCTTTGAGAGCAATCAAACATCACACAAACCTTGATTTCTTTGGCCTGAGGTTCCACAGAAGCGGAGATTTTCCAAAAGACCATCGGCCTGTTTGAGAAGGGCATAAATTCCTCATTATTCTATCATTTCATCAAGTGAGAAAAGTTTTAAATAAACTTTATAGCTAATAGAAAAAAAAAAGTTTGATATTGAGAATGGCACCCAGGGACGAGGGTGTTGGACTGTGGATATCGAAGCTCAACCAGTGCCATGAAGCTCACTCTCCTCAGTCATTATTCTTCAGGTCAGTCTCCTCCCAATGGCCTCCTCCTGCAGGTAAAAATCAAGGTGATTCAATTATACCTTTCAAGCCAATTAGTGTGAAAACGTCATGCAGTTCACAAAGTCTTGAAATCTGTGTCCTTTGGAAAGTGACATGCAGAAATAAAACATTTTATGTTTATTAGTGTTCATTCAATCCATGCCAATCCATTTTTTTTAAATCCAGGGAAAAATCTTTGGAAAAGGGGCTTACAAAGTGCTCATACTTGAAAAAGTATGCTTATTTGTAATACTTACCAAAATGCCTATATTAAAAAAATTGTGGGTGCATTATGTAAGGAAAGGGACTATAAGTACTCAGGCTACACAGGACAATTTTATAGCACCCTATTGTTCTCAGATACTACTAACCCTGCTACAACATGCAGCTTTTGCCAGCTTTCATGCAACAGCATTCAAAAGGCATCAGAAAATGACCTGTGACACTATTATTCTAATGAGTATTTACATTATAGACCATTATGTACAATGACTTGGTTTATGATTTTGTAATTACCACTCATTGCTTTTAAAAGACTTTTAAAATATGATTAGATCTTGTTTTAGCTTTTATGTAATTTTTTTGTATTTTTCAGTTTTTTGTTAAGCCTCATTCCTTATTGTGGTCATTTTTTTTGAAGGAAAGGTTGATTAATTGATTGAATGTTTGGAAACATTTAATATATTTAAAGCACTATTCACCAAAATGTATAAGGGAGAGTTACTTACAGGAATGGAAAAAAATGTGGACACATTTCCCCAAATTATAGAGTGATTGGAGCTTGGATTGAATGAGATAACAATTTATGTATCATGCCCTTCCATGATCATGGATCAGATGAAAACTGAGCCGTATCCTCTCTTATTACAAGACAAGATTATACCAAGCTGGGGGCAGAGCTTATCTGTCTCCCCACAGGGCAGTGTGAGCGATGCTCTTTTGAAGCAGGCCAAATAAACCTGAAGTGGGTATCTGAGACAGTCCAGATGATTCATGTGTCGTTATGAGAGAGGTTGTAAGTCTACCTATGGGGCAGCTTTGAAAATTCAGGGCTCTGATAACATTAGCTACACAAAGAGGCTCCAGCAAACCTAGATTACAGATACAGACTCTTTCAAAAGATGAACGGTTAAAAAGCACATTTTAAAGCCTCTGTTTGAACACTTCTGTTGGGAGACATGGGTAATGGATACCAGAGAAGAGAGGGCTGATCAGGGATGTCTTCAAAAGGAGCACCTATTAAGGTTTCACTTTAGAGTTACCTTTAAGCTATTTTGTTTGGTTCATGCACAGTGGGAAATGAGGAGTGAATCACAAGGATAACTGACAGATTGTGTGCAATCATCAGCCACTCCTCTTCCAAAGTGAATCAGCCAATATACATAATACAGTTAAATCTTTTTGTCAACTTTCCTTCTTTTTGAGGCACAACCAGCCTTGAGAGAGCCAAATAGATCTAATTATGATTGGGCTTGGATCTAAGTTCAACACAACTTTATTCTCTTGAATTTCCTTGGAAAACATCATGAAGCTGTCATGTTTGATTCTCAATAATATGATGATAGGATGACTAATTTAACTTGCCTTCCGTTCTTTCTCTTTCTCTGCTTTCCTCATAACAACGAGGTGATTCTCCGGCATTTCATCTGATGAGCCAAATGGAATAAAGTTTTACGCCTTTGTGGAATTTTTATAGTTGACGGGAGATTCAGAGATTCCGATTTCCAGACTGAGATTTTGATTCGGTCCCATGTAGAATCACAGGAAATTTCTGAATTTGCATTTTCTCCTATTAATCAAAATAGGGTATATCCATCCTCAATATCTCCGTTATCTGGATAAATATCAGGAAGCAGAAAAAGCTATT
This sequence comes from Pseudonaja textilis, assembly GCF_900518735.1. Next base: position 6,425,476 of record NW_020769366.1, on the reverse strand, counting down.
ACTGTTCAAGTACATTTGGTCTATCACTTCAGAAAACCTGCAAGGCTTTCAAAACACTGTTATTGTGCCTCATAACAATGAAGCTGAATTCCAGTCCTTCCTGGGGTGTCTGTTTCTGGTCCGCCTTGAAGGACTTACATGAATACACACGCATCGATGATCCTCTTATTTTTAAAATATATCCCTCTTCTCAAGGCCTTGTCCTTTCTTGAAGCACACGCCTCATCATTTCCCACCTACAAAGATGGAATTCCACGTGTTCAGACTTACACTTAAGCACTTTCACATTCATCAAGTTGAAAGCCTTTCAGGGGACTTTGTTATTTTCCTCAGCTCTGGGACTGCTGAAGGTGTGCTTCTGTTTCCTGCACCCATGAGCATGCCGGCTGGCAGGCCAAAAGGCATCCGTAAAATTACGAAACTGCAACGAAACCCCCGTAAATGGACCTCTTCCATCCACCTTTCTGCCCTAATCCATCTATGTTTAGGGCTGGGTACAGTTTCAGCTGGCTGAACCAGCTCTCCATCCGCCTCTTTCCCCTTTTGCTTTCAGAAGGAATTACAGGCAACGCACCTCTGCTTTTCATTGGCAACCAACAGATATCTTATGGGAAAGTAATGAAAACCTTCTTGTAAATAACAAAATATGCCTCAGAGAAGCTTCTTATATGCAAACCGCTCCGCTTCTTTGGCTTTCTCTCTGGAACTTCCTCCTCCGTTCCTAGATGCCAGCAGGAGGCGTTGGGAGAGTGAAAACAATGACCAGCAAACCCATCTGCCAGCGTGAACTCGAGAGCACAATAATCTTCCTCCTTTCCACGGAAGACTCACAAAATGCACACTTTGTGCCAAAGGAACGCCCCTTCTTCTTTTGTGGGAAGGACAGCCCTCAGACTTCCAATGTAAAAGCGGTTGAAACCAGATTCCAGGGACTTCGATTCCCACAGCCTTTTGACTGTCCCCATAAAGTTGGGCATGCGAGCCAGGCGATGTGTGTGGGTTTTCCTTTAAAGACTCTCCTTTACTTTCCTCTGTTTAATTTAGGTGGAAAAGATTAAAAAAATATTATTCCAAGAAGGTGTAACAGGACAACTCTCAGATCAGTTCTCAACTGTATTAAGAAAGGCCTTTCTTTCCTTCCTTCTTCCTTCCTTCCTTTTCTTTGTCCATAATTCTTACATTCCAACTTCTATTTGACAAGATGATAAAGTTAAAGAAAAAAGAAAAAAAAAGAACAGCATTTGAGTTGAATCTGCCACAGGGATGAAAGCAGAAGTGGGCTTGTAAATGGTCATTTGTGAGAAATAAGGATGTCGGAGCCATCAAAGCTAGATCAAGTTAAACATTTAATCCAAATACATTTCTCTCCCAGTGGAAATTGGCACCGTCTAAAAGCCATGCGAACTTTGCAGAGTGGGAGGTCTCACCTACCCCGTCAGTTGAAATCCATCAAGTGTTCTTTCCAGCTAATCGGTTTTCAGCTTGCAAGGCTGGTAGGGACCTAAATTGTTCCTGCAAATTGACCATGATGAGGCATTGAGATGCATCGTTAAATGCTTGTTTGTTTGTTGCTTTTCTATAACGAGTTTGTTCTTAGGAATTCGGGTCAGTGTACACGGAAGCTGCTCCTTTTCTCTCCCTCACAGTAGGTCTGCTCCAGAATCATCACACCCTAAGTTTTGTCACTCGGAGAGGTTTGGAACTTTGTTCTCCTGATGCAAATTCAGCATTTTCAGAAGTTTAATTGGAGCTTCAGGTGTGGATCTGGCCTTTTGCACCTGACAACTGGGGAGCCCTTTGTCTGTTTCTCGGGATGAGGGAGAGGCTTGACTCTTCTTCCCTCCAGAGGACACCATCTTTGGGTTTTTAATTGTTGGACTTTTGTCTGCTTTTATGTGTTAAGCCACCCAGAGTCATGGCCCAGCCTAGAAATGGATTTCCTGTCATTTGGAGGGGAAAGCGAGTCAAAACAATGACATAACCCAGCATTGAAGCTTAACATTGTCCCCACCCTGGCTGGAAATCTAACACCTAAAACAAACCTTTGGAAATTCCCTCCCTGCCCATCTTAGTGTTATCGACATAGTAAATCTGACAGCCCCTAATTAGCTAAAACAAACATAATTATGAGGTCCCAGGTGAAAAGACCACCTCTCCACATTGATGAGAGAGACTCATTCAAAGTGAAGGAGCTACTCCAGCCTTCTCCAACAGATATCTGAAGCTCAGATCCCTGAATCGTCAGCTATGGCCACGATGCCTGGGGGATTCTGGGAGGTTACACTCAGGAACAAGAGGGGGGCCAGGCAGGGGTGGGATTCTACAGGTTCGCACCTATTCGCTAGAACCGGTTATTAACATTCTAAGCAGTTCGGAGAACCGGTTGTTAGAAGAAATTACTGGGCTAATCCTGTAAGGAAGGAAGGAAGGAAACATTCTGGTGTTGCTTACAGAAACTGCCTCTCTGTTAACTCTTATTACTTTCTTTGCAGGACTAGACTTCCTGTCTCAGGAACTTCTCTGGAGGTTTTTTTCCCCTCCTTTGCTGGTACTTTGCTTGTGTGGAGTGACCATTCAGTTACAATGACACTGAAAAATGACTTATGACCATTTTTCACACTTACAACTATTGCAGCATCCCCACAGTCATGAGAGGCCAGGCGAGGAGATGCGTGCCTTGATGTGAGTGATATTGAGTTGGACACACCCAGCCAATAACATGATCATCAAGCCATGCCCACCACCTAAGCCACGCCCACAGAACCGGTTGTTAAAAATTTGAATCCCACCCCTGGGGCCAGGCTGGATCAGTAGCACAGAATTGTATGCTTTGAAAAGGACTGAAGAAGGCAGGGTCAAGGAGCAGGCTTTTCCCCCCGGCCATTTTGGATCATACCATTTGACTCTTGCTTTTACTATGGCAATAACTGACTAATAAGTTGATTTAATGATCATTTGGGGCTGAGGGAGAGGCTTGGAAAGCAGAGCAGATTTCAGAGAGAAATAACTGCTCTACTGAATACGCCATCTGTGGTTTGCAGCCGGCTCCTACTCTAGTTCTGGCCATGTTGAAAGAGTAGCCTCAGGGTGGTAGTTTCTGGTCAGTTGGAGGGTCAGTGGACTGGGATACCAGTTCAGAGGCTGTAGTAGAGGCAAGCAAGATGCACTGGAAAGAAATGCAGTTGTGGACAATACCAGGAGAAATCAGAGATGAAGCTTAAGCCTCCCAAGGCTGAGCATCTCCATCAAGGGCTGCCCACTTATTCTGCTGGAATGGATCTGTTATCGGTCTTGGCTCTGCTGTCTGAGACTCTGGTGGTAGAGACGCATAGCTTTTCTCTAGCCTTCTTATCTTTCTATAATGCTTTGCACGGGTCCTTCCTTCCTCCCTCCCTCTCTCCCTCTTTCTCTCCCTTTCTGTCCTTCCTTCCCTCCCTCCCTCTCTCTTTCCTTCTTTCTCCTTCCCTCCCTCTCTCCTTTTCTGTCCTTCCTTCCTTCCCTTCCTTCCTTCCTTCCTTCCTTCCTTCCTTCCTTCCTTCCTTCCTTCCTTCCTCTCTACTCTCTCTACCTCACTTTCCTAATCCTGCTTCCCTCCCTCTTTCCCACCCCCCTCTGGCTTCTTGCCTTCTGAAAAGAAAAAAAAATCTATTTTATCTTTTATACGGTACATTGGTCGGTCAATGAATTCACTACTATGCAAACAATGTAAGATGCTATTGTAAAATATCATAGGAACTATGGCAGAGATTGCTGTATCCTTTGATTAGTAGAAAATATTGCCTGGTCAGTCAGCTCTTATGTTTCTTACACCTCCAGCATTAAAAAAAAAAAATCAGATGTCCATCCGTTTAGATACATTCTTTGGTGAAATATACTTTCTGATGAATTAACCTTAATCTCAGATCTATAACTACTGCCATGCGCAAGTTCTTTCCTCCTGACTTCTTCCTGATTAGAAGCCATGACTCCAAGTCCAACACCTGCTTCTTTGGTTGTTTTCAACAGGGCCAAAGCAATCCACACATCCCACCTCTAAGTCACCCACCATGTCTTCTCCAGGGAAGGTGATGGATGAGCTCTCAAACCCGAAAGCTTTGGAAAAAACTACAGAGATCCGAGATCAAACCTCACTGAGCATAAATCAAATACAAACCCTCTGACTTCTCCCCCCCCACCCCTTTATTTTGAGATTCCTTGGCATTCGGTTTGGTTGACTGATATATTAACTTTCCATCCTGGTGGAAAGATTATTCCAGAGGGGAAAAGAGATATTTTCCCCCAATTTATTAAAAGTCTGGTCTAAGACCGTTAAAGCAGTTTGCCAAGGGGGGGGGGGGGGTTGGTGATGTTCATTATATATTTATGTTTCATTTATACACAAGTGCACACATGAAAAATTCAGCCCAAACTCAATTTCTAGTTATTATTTTAATATGGGCTTCTTGTAGTCTACATACATCTCATGCACACTTCTCAAAATAAACCTATTGTAAGCCTTCGTTTGTACACATAGGAATTCTAGCAATAAACTATATTACTCGCAGGATTCGTTGTGAATAGGTATGTTTATTTTTGCTTGTTTTCCTTCAAACACGGCAACAACGGATATACTGGATAAAGTCAGTGCTGAGATCATTCGTCTCTCAGTTGAATTTACAATGCAGCCCCACCCTATGCAGCTAACTAACATCCACCCTCCCCATTAGTCCTACACGCCTCCACCCCACAATTCTAAATGCAACTAATTACCAAACAGAATGTGGTTTCAATTCCCCGGTTGTGCCGTAACTTCCCCAATGATTGTTTGTGTTTCGTTTCGGGTAATGGGAGGAGTTGGAGTGATAAACCTTCTCCCACCCCATCCATGTTGCATGTTCGTGCTGATACGAGATAAGTCGAACTGGGATGGGATCTTCAAAAGTAAGAGACGTTTTCCAATCAAGTTGATATATTGCAAATGGCAGGATCGGACTTTCATTCCCCAATCAAGATGTGTCGGGATTCACTTCAGGAGATAAACTGGTAAACTCTTTGAAGCCCGACACCTATCTTCAGTGCTATTATCCAGATGTTTAGATATCCTGGAATGGGGTTTCCATATTATCTGTCCCTTTTCACAGACTTTTTATGAGGTACACGAAGAATGGTTTGCAATGCATGTGTTTCTGTAAAAAGACACAGTGCAACCAATTTTTAACAGGTTTAATCAACACAGGTGTGACTGTGGATCAAGGAGGTGTTGCTTATTGTTCCAGAACTTCAGCAACTTCAAAGGCTGTCTGGGAAAAAAGGACTTACAGTAATCTTGACTAGTTATCCTCAGATGAAATGAATAATGTAGAAAATATCACCTGGAAGGATTCACCCACCCATCCTGCTTGGCCCAGCATGAAGACAACCCACCAATCATTGGTTAAGGACATGAACGTCCATCATTCTTAACCTGCCACAGATCAAAGTCTTCCCTTAATTTGTTTCTAAAATGACATTTTCCAACTTTGGCCTGCACATGCTGTGCCGAGTGTCCACTTCAAGGCAAGTTTTACAAAGTAAGCTTATTGGGCAGTTCCTGTGCTACTGTTTTTGGCCCCCTACCATGTACCCTTGGACCTTGGGCAGTGGTGGTTGATAGGCTGATTCTAACATGTCCACCATGTTTTGTAGGTGGGAAGAACTGCACACAAATCTCTCTCCCAAATTCCTTTGCCTCCACCAGTCTTCTAGGAGAAGCGTCTCAGACCGATGTCTTTTTCTATTAACACCAGGGTGTCTCTAGTTGTGAATCCCTCCCCTTCTTCCACAGGAGTTGGATCAAAAGCACAATATGTGATTTCCAAATCAAAGTAACCAAAAATAAGAAAAAGGAAATAAATTGTCCCTTCCGTTGTTATGTACGCAGGTGCTAAACCAATTACAGGTAGCTGAAAGAAAGACTACGATAAAATCATAACCACCCTCTTAAAAATCAATCTCCAATGAAATACTATTCAGGATACTGATGAGCAATTGATTGTGGTCAGGGCATGTAGCTGAAAGAGCCAAGGTGGAACAAAGGCACAAGAACTGAGTTTGCATCGAGTACCATAAACTCCCGATACAAAACACCAGAAACAATGACCAGATACGCGTTCCAGCTATCAGCATTGATCAAGTAGATTAAAGCTCAGATCTTTAAAGAGATTGACTGCAAAATGCGTTATTCTTTAGCAACAAAGAATTTATTCTCCCGGCATGCTTTTTCCCTTTTGCTTCTCCTGGGCTCCGGTATCTGGTGTGGACATTGATTGGCTCATCTCTAACTGTGGGTTAATTTGCATGATTGAAACCACGATGAGTTTCATTTAACTTTTGATGGGTTCAGAAGATTTCTCTAAAAGGAAAAGCAGGCCTGACTTAATTAAGGTTAAAGGAACAGCTTCCTGTTTCAGTCTAATTTCACACTACAATGAACAATGTTGAGGTGTTAACTTCTTTGTTAAAAGTACCTTGTGTTGCACTGGAAAAAAAGCTCTTTGGTGTATAATTTGGCAAAAATTCAGGAGATCCTGTCAACTGATATTTTCTGATTTATTTAGTTAATTTATCTGGGAAATGAATTGTGAATAGCACAATGTACTAAAAAGTGAACAAAAGTATGAATAAAGAGAAAGGTTAGACCTGTTTGTGCCTATTCCCCAAGCCTCTTAGATTTCATGAGTGAAAGGTTGGCATTCTTGTAGTCAGATCCACTCTTGATATTCAGTTGCTCACTTGGGTCTCTTTTATTGCTGCCAGAAGACCACGACTCCCCACCCCCTGGTCTCCCTTTCACACACATCTTGCAAGCCGCCTCCAAATCATCATTTGCTTCCTTTATCTAGTAGTTAGATGCGTACCTTACCTTTTTGGTCAGGAACTCAGAGCAATGAGCCCAGAATTCTCTCTTCTCATTTTGCACCATAGCCACAAACCCTGTGAGATGGGTGGATTTTGAGACAGGATGATGGCTCTTGTTGCTGCAGAGGATTTGAACGTACGTCTTGGCCTATCCTTCCATCCCCCCCTCCTCCATCAGAACTGATGAAGCTTCCTGGTGAGAAGACAGTTGCAGTTGGGGTCCCAGAATGGATATAAATCTCCCGGCGAAAGGAATTAATTTTGTTCCATTCTATAATTCCGTCCTTCCCAAATGTCAGTGAATTTGCTCAATCTTAAATAAGAGAAGCAGAGAAAAGGACAGGCCTGGAGCAGCGGAACAGATAACAAATTTGGAGGACCTGAGGATGAATTCATTGTTCCCTCCTGTCAGGCTGGGAATAATCAGCCCAAATAACCACTTGGCACCCAGGGCAAAGAGCCCATCACACTTGAATCCCCAAATCATTTAAATAGGTGCCAAATAGAGCAGGACAATGCCCCACGTTTAGGGGGAGCGAGGAAAACAAATAAGAACCGAGAGCCAAGCAACAGTTGCAGAAACGAAGCCACTATTGAATTATTATTACCTTGCAGGTTTTTTTCCTCTGGTATGCAAAGAGAAAATTATATTTGTGACAATCCTGCAATAGCGCTTCCATCTAGATGATGTTCTTTGTGGTATGTGACGATACATACCATGGGCATCTTCAGGGCAGGTTAAAAAAAATCAGCATGATGGCCATGGCTGTGTAATAATTGACCCACTCATGTGGTGTGCTGTACCCCTTCCTGTGGACCCTCCTGAGATATGTAGAATTGTTCTACACTCTTTCTTCTCTCCTTCCCCCCACCCGCTCTTCTAAACCCTCTGAGAACACTTTGTCAGTTCCATGTTTAATCATCATTTGAATCTAAGAGCCCAGGACTGAAGGCAAAGCCAGGGTTTCTGTGATTCCCTCAAATTGGGATCCCCACTGGGGATATAAAAAGAGATCATCTATGGATCTTCCTTATGCCTGAAGATTTAACCTCCACATCCATTCAAGACTATTTCTCTGTACCAACATTGGTTGATCCTGGATGACCAGCCAATCTCAGGTCATCTGAAGAGGAAACATTGAGGGCCTCCACTCCCAAGGAGGAGAAATAGGCTTAAACCATGGAGAATGTTTCTCCTCAGATACAGGAGATACCATCCTGCTTGTCTTTTGCAGAGCATTATCCATCCTTCTATTCAGGATTGGTTTTCTGGTGGATGATGGACTGAGCAGTAGTCATTTTATTAATTGTTTTGTGTTCTTTCAGTTTTAACCAGCATAACTCTTTGTAAGCAAGGCAGATACAGAAGCCTCTATATAAATCAAATACACCAAACAATAAAGCAAAATAATGCATGAAAAGGGCTAAGGATCGAGTAGCCGGTTCCCAACTCAGTATGTGTCAGCACCAATAAATGTCTGTGAAAAAGCAACCACAATTTCAGATTCCATCAACAAGCATATATTTTCTATATATCGAAAGTAATTGTTCCACTTAATTCTATATTGGTCAGGCTTCACTTCAAGCACCGAAGCCTTTTGTGGCCTCACACTTCAAAAGAGATCTCAGAGAAACTGGGAGAGTTTATCTTTAATGGTTCTGTACATCATTTTATAAAAGTTCCTTTTAAAGGTTATAACAAGGTAAATTTCAACCCTTTCAACCACTTATTTTCCCATCCTTCCATCTGTATATTATAACTAACGTTTTCAGCTCACTTTATCATTCATTCTTCTGCTTGTTCTTCTTCTGTTTTATATTTTAATAAAAGCTTATACTTTAGCAATCACATGTGCATCGTCTGTATATAGTTCTGTTTCAAATTCAAATTAAGTCTTAAATGGTTCAAAACCATAAAATCTTTTATCTACTTTCAGATAACTGTAAACAGTAAAACATAGATATTCATCCCTATAAAGATGGATTGAAGGAATAGAATGTTTTTCGCTTTGAAGGAAGAAAAAGACTGATGGGACCTAAGAGCATTTTTAAAAGTCTTTGAAAGTTCATCAGACAAAAGAAGATTGAGACTAATCTCACTTTATTCCAGCTTGCAAAAACATGGAATTGTGGATTAAAGTTACAGGAAGTTTCAGTTTCCTGCTCTGAAAGCCATGATTTTAGGAATTCTGGTTTATTTATGGAGCTTAACTCTTGGTTTTTATTTTATATATTTATTTTATAAACAGTTCATTTCCTAATGATGTGATTCCACTCCCCTTTAACTAAAAATAACTTTTGCAGAAAGCATAAATTCGCTCTGCTTAGAGCTCAACCGAACTAAAGCAAAGGTTTGTCATTTGTGATAGAGATTTGGACTGGATTTGGAATTCTAATACTAGAACATTATTATTAGAAATTAGAATGTTCTAAATAGTCTATTTTCTATAATAGAGAATATTATATATTATACAACCTTATTATTAGATATTAAAATATTATTTCTTTTAGAGATTTAGATTGGATTCGGAGTTCAAAATATTAATTCTTACATTTTGACATTCTAATATTTATGGGTAGTTATAATTCCAACCAGGACTGAACCAGAATCATTTGACGCCGGGACTTCCTTCCTCTTCCTCACCACAGACTGAAGCTTCGAAAGATATACATAACTCAATGTCCTAACATTGCACATGTTCACCCAGAGGATGTGATCTAACCCAGTGACAGTTGGACATAATCTTTATTAGTTTTACCTTTGGAAAGGTTAAACGTAGGAATGAAATCCACATGAGAAGGCTTAACTCAGGGGCTGGTGGGGGATCAGAAGAGGATGGCAGAAGGAAGGTTCCAGAAGCCAAGGAGGGGCCCTCCTGTGATCCCATGCCTGATGTGATTTAACACAGAAGCCCATGTGGCTCTTTTAAGACCTCACTTCTGTTTTCCTAAGGAGCCGCTGCTGAAGATACACACACAAATTACGATAATACAGAACAGTTGGCAAAAAAGGCCAGCCATGATATCTAATAAAAAAAACGCTGAATATTCTGTAGGCCATGAGGCTCTTCGGTTACCACAAACCATCTGTTTCTACAAGATGCCTGAACCTCATTGGCATCTTGTAGCTGGGCTTTGTGGGGAAGGAGAGGGAAGAAATATCTTCAAACCTTCCTCTCCATTCTTAGAATTTTCATTTATTAACAAATCTGTTAATAAGCGACATTTTGGACGATCACCTGTTATTAACCTGGATCTGTAGATGTGCTAAATGCATAGTATCTGCTTTGGAATTGGTCCAGTGTGTTGGCCCTTGGAAAAAAGAAAGACAATGTCCATCAGTTTCTAATTGTCTTTTTTCTAATGTTAAAACCAGAAGAAGTTTAGAATGGCTTGGTCTAAAATGAGGGATTTAAAATAGAAACACATGGGGAAAATATTTGAAGGCTCAACTTATCTTTGATTGGCAGATGGAAGGATTTGGTCACTCCATGCCACCAGCCAGAGGAAAGGCATGAGTCACAGTTGTCTAATGGGAATATATCTGGGAGAGGGACTGGCCGGTGTTTGTACTGTGACAGAAATGTGGGGAATCCAAAATCAGAGTTTAAAAGTTAATGTTTGGATAGGTTGTAAAAATCCAGCTGCTCACTGGATTCTGTTGTGCAATCATTCATTTCCCTTTCTCATCTCTCTCTCTCTGCATGACTTCAAATATCACTTGAAAATTGCTTTAGTCATCACCACTGGGGACATCTTGATACCAGGGGTGGGATGCAAATACTTGGTTCTGTGGGCATAGCTAGGTGGGAGTGGCTAGGTGGGTATGGCCATGTGACTGGGTGGGCGTGGCTTCTTTTTGTGGGCAGCACCCCACCCCGCCTTTTTTTTTTTTTGCCTCCTGGGCCTCAGGGAAGCTTCCTGGGGAGGCATTTTTGCTCCCAGGAGGCTTCCCTGAGGCCCAGGAAGGCAAAAAACAGAGTGCGGGGGGGGGGGGCACAGCACACACACACACACACACACACAGAGAGACCGGTGCTCCTTTTGGCCTCCTGAGCAAAGCTGCAAGACAGCGATCAACACAGCTGATCGTTGGGCAGAAAAAAAGAAAAGATATACTAGTTTGGCAGAACGGTAGCATTTTTTTTTACTACCGGTTCGTTCAAACCATGTCAAACTGGTAGAATCCCACTACTGCTTGTACTTGGTGTGACCAGTATCTGGTCAAAGCCCCAGAGTCACCTACATCTTGTCTTTTCTTCCTTTCTGATTTCACAATTTGTGAAGGGAAGTCCGATTACTAACTCTTTTCATAATAATTTATGACTGCTGCATTTTACCCGACATGATAAATGTCATAAATCAAACATTTTAATTTGCATATCTTATCCAAATGTCAGAAACTTAACTTTGTTGCCACAAATGTGTTTCCTCTTTGTACAATACTTTGCTTGTAGGTGAACGCTCTCTGCATTTCTGGACTGCACGCAAAGATTTCCATTACAAGGAATCTAAAGAAAAAGATCCTCTTTTGGGGCAGCTGGTTACTATATACCGGTTGAAAATAATCCTACGAGCAACAGGGATCCAGATATTGATGTAATTTGCCATATATAGGATTTCTCTCTCTGGGTGTCTCTCTGTTTGTGTCTGTCTGTGTGTAAGACCATATGCCCAATTAAAAAAACCCCACTGTATGTAACTTAATATCAATAGACTATATACTTGAGAAACATCTTTGAAGTGCTAAATCTGATGATCCAAAACATACGTCTATGGTAAAGATATTTATTCTCTCTGCTGCTGGAATGGTAGCCTTTGGGCAATTGATGGGAGTTTTGTTTTATAATCTGACAAAACAGATATCAAGTTCTCTAATATATTGAACTGGGGGCATCAATATTATCTTGACTATATTTTAAAGATCTGGAACTGTTTTGTTTTTTTGCAAGAAGTGCTTTCCCCCACTTCACTTTATTTCTGTGATATTCATAACTTCTCCTGAAAGTTATTTTTTTGTTACACTTTTCTTGTCCATAAGAACCTTTTCCAGGTTTTATTTTATTGCGGCAACCTCTTAGCCTTGTGAGAATCAGTCTAATTATTTCCACAACCTTTCCTTTCCAAACAAAACATCAGTCACACCCAGAGAGTGTACTTCGATGTTGCTTTTAAAACTCCATTTGCAACAGTTCCAGTCGATTGATCCATCTGTAAAAGTGTGGCCTTTGTAGGATTGTGTAAACATTTTCCTAATTTAAAAGGAAAAATGACAGCAGGTGGACAGAAACATGGCTTTTCCCTTCTCTGTGCAGTTGTGGTGATCTGGACTTGTATTTCAGCTAAATTTTTTGACTGAATTTGTGTTTCTAGCAGCTCCAAGATAAACACCAAGGCCTCCCATCCCACTGTTCACTTATAAAATGCAACAAGGCAGAAAAATAACCAGTGAAAAATTACCGGTGTTTCTGACAAGGCTATTTTTATGCTGTCATATTGTCGTATACATTTAATAATGAAAGCACCTGGTAACAATCTCCCTACCTCTTACCTAAACCAGGAGGGGAATGCCAGTCTCCCTTTGCATCCCCCTTATTGCTTATCCTTGCCCATAATTCCATCTTTTTTTTAAAAAGAAAAAAGCCCCACTATATTCTTCATGCCAAATTAAACCCCCCCATACATTCTGCCTTCTTGCTCTCGAGCTGCACTCTTGGATAATGGCGGATAATTACAGCCCAGCCCCTCAGTTCCCCCTCAGGAGAACCGGCTCCTCACTGGGCCGCTTCCTCTACAGCCTGGCTCTTCCCCCTGGCACCTTGTGGTGGCCGAGGCCCCTTGGCTTACTCTGGAGCAGAGGGCACCCCTGGTAATGCTGAGTTTCCCCCCCCCCCGCTTTATCCCAATGCTGGGTTTGGTGGGAACGCCAGCTCCATTGCCTCTGACGCCTTAGCACCCCCTGACCCACTGCCAAAGGGGAGGCTGTGGGGGGCAGCTAGAGAGCTCAGCATTTCTTCTCTCCCCCCGTCCCGCTTTTCATCTTGTTTAGTTGCCAAGTTGTGTCTGACTCTTTACAATCCCATGGACTACAGCATGATCAGCCTCCCCCCACATCCTCCATCATCTCCCGAGAATTTGCCCAAATTCACGTTCCTTTGCGTTGATGACCCTGCCTAACTGTCTTGTCCTCTGCATCCCCTTCTCCTTTGGCCTTCCCTCTTTCCCAACACCGGGGTCGAAGAGATGTCCAGTCTGAAGTCGATGCCTTTGGTTCTTCTACCTAAGCTTAGAGTAGATGCTCTTGAGCATTTCTTCTGGTTGAGCATTTCTTCTGATCTTCTGGCAGAAGAGCATTTCTTCTACTGTAGTTACATAGGTGGCTGTTTTGCTCATCCTCACAACACATTTCAAGAAATAAGTCTCATTTCTGTTGTAGCTGTAAAACCTGATTTGCTGATGATTGCTTGGGTAAGATTCCCGAGTTCAAGGATTCTGGAGTACCCGCCCAAAATATACACCTTCAACAAGCTTGTGGTAATGATTATATTTTGTAAGCAACTTTGGGGGAAAGTATGTGTGTATAGGGGCCAGCCATTGAAACTTTAATACTGCGTCATAAGTAGCTCTTGGGAAGTCTGTTGTAACATTGAACAGTTGCTAAGCAACTGGTTGTAAATTAAGGACTAGGTAAAACTTCCCATCGCACATACATGCTAGTCGTTTCTGGGTCTAGGGGGCAGTGCTCTTCTCCTTTACAAAGCTGAAGAGCCAGCGCTGTCCGAAGACATCTCTGTGGTCATGTGGCTGGCAGGACTAAATGCCGTAGGTGCACAGAGCGCTGTTCCCTTCCCACCAAAGGGGTCCCTTTTTTTTTCATGCTTTCGAATTGCTAGGTTGGCAGAAGCTGGGACAAGTCAGGGGAGCTCCCTTCGTGACGCGACACTGGGGATTCGAACCACCGAACTGTGGGCCTTTCTGATCGACAAGCTCAGTGTCTTTGCCATTGAGACACTGTGTCCCTTTAAATTAAGGACTACTTGTAAACCAATTGCAGTCAGAAGACAAAAGGTTTATTATATATTAATGTGGTATACCCCCTGAGTTAACAACAGCTGTGAGGCCTCATGAAATCTGGAGGCCAATTCATCCCCAGCTGACCAGGGACATAGTGGTTAGTCCAGGGGATGAAATTCTCGTCTTGCCTTTTTCTGGAAACCACTGGGTTTGTTTTTTATTTTAAAAAAATCCCTGCATTTTTTCTTTTCTTTTGGTTCCCCCCCCCTTTTTTTTTGGGTGCTGCTGTTCAAGTTTCTTGTGTTCCATCTACGCCAAGAATACAGTCAACTTTATAGGATTTTCTTAATATAGGAGAATTTATTTAGTTCTGCAGAAAGGCTGATAATTAGAAACAACCCAGAGCATCGGATATTTCACTAATTGTCTATAATGTTTGACCCCTTTAAACCTTTCGAGACAGAATGAAAAACTTCAGCTTAATTGGCTCTCCCCTCAGTGTAGGTTTGTGAAAAATATCGCAGAACCGGTGCCAGAAAGCAATTTGAAATCTCTCTGTTTATTTCTCTTAGATGTTTTTTTTCCTTTCTCTCGGAGTTTTTCACTTTTCAAACTTCATTCCTTCCACACTCAGCTGGTGAAACTTGGGGAAACTGATGAAGCAATAGGCATGCTTTTCCAGATGATTGGTTGCAAAATTAGTTGTTTTTAAGATGGGATCGTGGCTTCTTTTCATTCGTGAAGTCTTTGATTAATTCCAAAATTATTCTTGTTTGAATTCAATAGTTTTTGGCCCTTCTGGTGTGGTATCCACCTGCAGCTTCAAGGCTGAATCTTGCATTCTTCAGTTTCTCAATAAAACTTTTATTACTCTTTGTCCTTAACAGAATACCAGAATGCCAGAGTTGGAAGGATCCTTGGAGGTCTTCTAGTCCAACCCGCTGCTCAGTCAGGAGTCCCTATACCAGCTGCCTCTAAACTGGCTGAGGAATTCTGGGAGTTGAAGTCCACAAGTCTTAAAGTTGCTAAGTTTGAGGGCCCCTGTCCTATACCACTCCAGACAAATGGCTGTCCAGTCTCTTCATGAAAGCCTCCAGTGTTGGAGATTTCCACAACCTCTGGAGGAAAACTGCTCAGTTGGGGAATTGTTCTCACCGTTAGGAAATTTCTCTTTCATTCTAGGTTGCTTCTCTCCTTGATTAGTTTCCATCCATTGCTTCTTGACCTCCACTCCCAAAGTCACAACTTGGTGAAGGACACGTTTTTGGCATTCATGGGCCAATTATCTCTCTTGTCCATCTATAAAGGATGAGAAGCAATTGGCTGTGCCTGAGCTTTTTGAAAATCTTCATCTCCATGGAACATCTGGCCCAAGTTTAACTGGTTTTTTTTTTTTGAGAACTTTTCTATAAATAGCATTGCATTATTTTTTTCTCCCACTTTTAACCTGTTCTTAAAAGTGGGAGAATCCGCTTTGCTTGCTCTCGTTTCAATGACAGCTATGTTACATATTCATTTTTGCTACAATCATTCTTGTATTTTTCTTTATCTACAGGTCAGCATTCCAGAAATCACCCTTTTCCTTTTTCCCAGAATGATAAACGCTTTTCACTTTGTTTCAAAGCAACCTTTTTTGCTTTTGTTTGAGTTCCAGTTATTCCATTGAAGGATAAACTTACAAACAGGTCTCATGTTTTCTTTTCTTCCTTCCTTTCTTTTTCCTCTTCATCCATTCATTTTCTTAACCTCACTTTTGATACAGACTCTTCCCATATTCGGAGCCTCCTTCGCTAATCCTTGCAGGCGTTGTCAAAAACGGTCATATCAAACACGCTTCTAGCTTCATTCCTTGCCCTGGTGTGCATATGAAGACGCTCAAAGCATGCACTTGGAGCAAAACTAATGACTTGTGAACCGAAACACACCAGTCATCCATTCATTCGTGGGTTTCCAAATGGTCCAAAGGCTTTTTGTACTCTCTCGTTTCCTCTGAGCCTTTGTCTCCTAACAGATTATTTTCCACCCTGGGCTGTGTTCAATCTGACAACACATCATCTCAACACTACCACTATTTTATAACTTCAACTTGCTTTAAAGTTTTTTTTTTTTTAAAAAAAAATCCTGCGTCATTTCAGGCAACAAAATGCCCTTTGTTGTATTTTTACTTCTTTTCATGCCCGTCTAGCTGGGAGGCCCTGGCTCGCTTTGGCTCACCTCAAGGAGTTAAGCAGGTGTTGTCCTTGTAACCGAAGCCATGAAAGGGACAGGAAAGTATCACCTGTGATGTCATAAACGTACTTTGTGATTTTGTGCTTGGGGAGGGATGCCTGTGGACTACCAGTATCCAAGCACAAGTGGGACTCACAGAAGAGTGGGTTTTCTGTGCAGAAAAATAGGAAGGGTTGTTTGTAGGCCAGTCCAGTTTTAGGAAGAAGGCTAGGATGATCTAGTCTAAAAAACAGAGAAATTAAGTCATCTCTGTGATATATCAATTTCACGCACATTTTCATTGTCTTTCAAAATCCACTCTTTGTAAAATGACACATACAATTTGCGTCAAAGAAATCCCAGCTCTGCTGCATATACTATTAATCTCAGTTTCATCCCACTGAAATAAAATCATGCTATTTTTTTAAAAAAATTTATACTACCAAGCTAAAGGCATGAAGAGAGCCCATAATGACCCCCAGAGTTACTTGCGGTTTTATTTTATTCATGGATGTTTTTTTACCCAGTCACCTGGACCACAACATACAAACATAGCTGAAATAGTTAACTTCCACTTAGTTTTTAAAACAGGAATTGCATGGGACTTTCACTGTGTTATGCAGGAGCCGCTGAGCTATTTGGATGCCCTGATTTCATCCTATCCACCCGCAACATATTTTAATTAAATCCTCATCTGACCTCCATGCTTCTTCTATTCTATTTTAAAAAAATCTCGTTTTACAAAAATAAAAAAATCACCCCCCCCCCCCCCCCGTTCCAAATTGCATTGGGTTGGACAGTTGACCTTCATGATAGGGATGTTTAGCAGTATTTTATTCCAGTAACATTTTTTAGTCAATTTGGATTTGGGCTCCAGCAATGCTTAAATATTAGATACTTGAATGCAAGGCCAAATGGCTCACGAACGCATATATTCCCCTCCCTCCAAAAGAGGCAGCCCTTTACCCAACTTCCAAGGCAGAATATGATCACACAATTATTAATAAAAAAAACATTACACACACAAATATAGGAAGTATATAAGGAAGCATCTATTTTCCCCCCAAAGCTGGGAGCCAATACCAGTCTCTGTTTCATTGCCACGCCAATTACATGGATTTCCCACAAAATTTACTCCCAAGATGAAAGAGAACACATGAGAAATAAGAAAAACCTGTCATTTTTGGTATCAATCAAAACCTTCCTCCGTGTAAGGAAAATGGCTAATTTGTCATTTCACACTAACAAAAGGCATGAAAAGCAGGACGTTAGGTGAGGTAAGGGCAACAGATGGAGAATTGGCGTCAAGAAGACAACGCTTGTGCAAAAACAGCCTGAAAAATCAGCAAACCAGGTTCTCCTTGGTCTCACTCCTGATGCTGCAAACCAGTTTCCGTGAAACCAGGTTTGTAACTTTGGCTGGCCGGTTCCATTTGTCTGCTTGAGAGTAACGGCCCACTGAAAATAAGGCGTCCTTTTGCAAAAACATGCCAATCATTTAAGCAGCGAAAAGTTACAAAGTTTTTTTTTTTAAAAAAGAGAATATTTTACAAAATTGTTGAAGCTGCCCGTCTCTTTTGTGCGCATTATTTGCACATGGACTTTGTTGTCATTTTATTTTAATAAAAACATAAAACACAATTTCCGCCAATGTGCTACCGCTTCTAACATACTGGGGGGAAAGCTGTTTTCCCCACATCTTCTCAGCAATGCCGCTTCCCTCCTCTTGCCAGTAGGTTTAACCAGGCTAGATTTCATGTCAAAGAGACATTTGAAAAGCAGCCAACACGGCAAGGCGAGAGAGACGCAGAGAAGAGGGAGAAAAAAATATCTTCCAAAGAAAACAGGTGTCGCCAGAAATCCTGTCCTTACTGAAAGGAATCCCGCGTTGGCCACCCACTTGCCTCCTGGTTATGAGAACATAAGAGTACTAGGTTGGAAGGGACCTTGGAGGTCTTCTAGTCCAACCTTTTGCTCAATTGTCTTCCCTGTTGGCAGTTCCAATCTGCATCGGCGTGTCTTTTCAACGGACAGCTGTCAAACTGGTTGCCACTCATGTCCACCTTCTTTCTATGAAGCGAAGATTACACTGGTTTTACCTAGGAAGCCTTGATCTTCTTCCCCAATTCACGGCATTTCTCGCCTGTCCATTCCAGCCAGGACATTTGTGGGTGCAGCTGAGTGGCCCCGAAGTGTGGTCTGGATAAGGCTACGTGGATGGCTAGAAGAAATCTAGCCACAGCCTGACAGCCACACATATACTTTTAGTTTCCTTGAGCCTAATAGTTCGATCCTCAGGCCTTTCGTTCAACCATGTGGAAGCAAGCAAGCCACTGGATCTCCTTCTTCAAGGAACTTTACAGAACATTGTTTTATCTCAGTTCAGAACTGAAGAACATACAAATCCCGAAGGCTTTCCTCCATTAATGGCCTATTTGTCCAAAGATCTTAAATACCATAGTGATGACGATGTGCTCTTTGAGAAGCAACATTGCTGGAAAAAAGCCCACAACAACAACAACAACAACAAAAGCATGGCACAACGGTCTCTTAAATAAGACCTAGGAGCTATGTGGATGAGGGCTGGTGGTGCCTTCGGTTCCGTTTCTTCTTAATCTCTTGAGCGTGCTTCCATTTTGGGCCGCCTTTGTTACGCTGCCGTTTCTTTTCCCGGTGCCACATCTGCTCACAGTACTCGTCCAAGCTGAAGCTGGGACTGCTAAGCAGCTGGAGATAATCTTTGTATCTCAGCCGGGACTCGGCCTGCAGATCTCGTGTCCGGCTTGGATCTTCTTCCACTCGGTGACTGTTCTCCATCTGTCCATTCTCGATGACGTTCAAGTTCAACTTCACGATGGTGTGGACAAACGTGTGTTCCTGGGCCTTGCAGTAATATGTCCCAGTGTCCTTCTTCTGCAAGCTACGGATTAGCAGCCCGTATTCTGTCTTGAAGACCCTTTCGTCTGGTTTCAGCTGTTGGGCAGAAGAAGAAAAAACACTATAACTTTTTATTTTATAAAGAAGAGTATATGTTATATGAAAATTGAACCCAGAAAAAGGAAAAGATTGTTCAACAAAATCTAACACAAGACCTCTTTGTGAAGCTCTTTTCTACTAGACTTAGTCCATATTGTTTTGTAGCTTCCATGTGTTATTTGTGATTATTTCACAAACGAAGTTTGTTATTATTATGATTCTGCATCCCTTAAAGCTTTCTCTCATCTGTCCAGTTTCAAGTTCAAGTAAGATAGATATAAACATGACATGATCCTAAAAAAACACATCTGGATGTTCCAGTATGACTCCTGGGATATAAAGTCTGCATTTATTCACATGTAATTGCTAGATATCTATAAACGGTGGACATATAAAGTTCATGGTATATTCTTGGACTATAATAAAAAGTTATTCTGGAACATCTTACATGTTCCATGTAAATGCAATATAATCTTTTTTAGATTCTTTATTTCTAGACATCTCATTTCACGCAGGAATGCCATCGGCCATTGTGGTATTCCAGATGTTTTTGAACCCACCATCCCTCATAACTGGCCATGTGGATGATGGCTGCTCAGAGTTGTAGGCAAGCAACATCTGGAGGAGGACAGTTTTTACACTTGTACATTTCCTAAGAACAGGAATGTAACCAGATGGTTAGCATGCCTAGAACTAAAACGGATGGGTTAAAAGTAGTCAAAAGTGCCAGTCAGTGCAGGGCATAGTGCTTGGAAGCAGTAATTCCAAAACAGATGGAGTACGGTTTTGATCTTGGAAGCTTGAAAAAAATAGTTGGTAGCAAATTCAGAGGGCAGAAAAATTAAATAGATAACTCTTAACGCCTGCAGTGGTAGAACTGACAAAAACCTCAATTTGATTCGACGTATGGATGAAACGCCTAGGCCGCACCAAGAGTGCTTTTGTTCAGGGCTACCAAGGGGCTGGATCATTGATTTCCAAGGAAGACCCTGTCGGTGCCGTGGAGCTGAGACAGCAGAAATGCTTTCTAACAATACGGATTCTTTGAAGGAGCAGTCTAGGAAGACAGGCATTTACTTCCAACTTCCCGAGTGGCATTCTAGGCTTTTTGTAGTCATTCTTTTGTTCAATGCAACATTTTAAAAGCCTGCTTTGGACGTATATTCCAACATTGCACAGGTCAGAATGCAATTTTTTTTCTTTTCTTTTTTTTCCCCTGAAGAAAAATGGGCTGAGTTTTCTGAGCTACTCTGGGCGTGTGCTTGGGTGTATGCCATCGAGTGGGTTGTATCCTCCGGCCTGTTGGTAACAGAGTCTATGTGGCATTGAAGGATAAACCGCAGCCATCTTTTACAGATCTTGCAATCAATGTAGTACAATAAACATTTCCTGATGCTGAAGCCAGTATTGGTTTTCACGCATTTTTACATGCAATTAATAATTATAGGATCTATTACAAATAACAACTGTTTGCATTAGTCCTTCGCTGCTGATGAAAGGAACAATGGAGCCCTATGGTCTAATATTATTGGACTGGTTCATTTGCAGAACCCAATTCCAGTCTTTGGCTCTGACCCAAGAGAAACATAATGGATGGCATCAATCATCCCTAGCAATTCATTCCACAGTGGCTAAATACAAACCCACGAGAAGCCTACTTCCTTTTAAGGCAAGGCCGCTGCATTGTGGCTCATCCCTTTATTGTGCAATATGAATTTCATCGCTGACTTTTGCATTTTGGGTTATTCTCAACCATTTTACCTTTCAGCTTCCCTGAGTGAGTCCGATTCCAGTTTTATAAGTGAGAAAGAAAATGGTTTCCCTGTTTATTTCTCTGCCCCCTTTTTTATGGGGTGGTGGTGAACTTTTCCCTGCTTCTGACTTCATGCCATTTTATTCCTTACTCCCATAAAAAAAATATCTTTCCTCATTCTGGATTGAATGAGATTATCTCCCAAAATGTTTTTCTCTTTGCTCAGAAAAATTATTTCAGGGCACTGAAAAAGGACTTTAATTACTTTACTTACCCCGCCCCCCAGAAAGCTTAAGAATTTCAAATGCATTTGAACCTAACAGTTGGTCCAACCATTTCTCCCCAAATAAGTATAAATTTTATCCTCCTCCTCCTCCTCCTCCAATGAGGGCAGATGGGAAGGGCGTGTTCCTTTTTCTGCCTTCATCTCCGGATGTGAGAGACTGATAATGGGGTCAGAAATATCCTATGGAAATATTCCTGGAGATTCTGTTATTCCAGAGCAACAGTTGGAGGAAGCCCCATCCAGGAGTTCTTACACTTATGAAAGTAACGTTGGGACTGGATCAGCAGAGATGTGGTGGCCAGCCAAAAATATAGCTACAATGAAATTCAAAATGGCTGACCCTGAATTTCCCCTCAGCAGAGCAGAACATATCTTAATATCTGATAATCTCATCTTTGGGACATGCTTGTGTTTTCCTGAAATGCTCCAACAGGTTGCTACATGCAACCTGCCTCAGAAGATTCAAAAGTTGTTCTGGCCACTGCTGACTGCAGACAAAGAGCTAAGTGTGAGGCATAGACCTCTCAGGCAGGACCTCCTGATCGTTGGGATCTCAACTTGGGATTTCCTGGCTCACAGTTCATGCATTCAGCCATTTATATCCCAGGCAGGCTTTCTAAAACACGTTTTCACTGAAGTGGAGATAAATCTGAAATGCATTCCCTGGCCTGACCAAGTCACATCTTGTTCTTCTACTGCCACACTGAGGCCTGCAGACTGAAAAGCAGAAATGGTGGAAGACAGCTTGACCCAACAGCATGTAGCATGAATAATGGGAAATCTCAGCAATATGCTAATGATACAAAATAAATTTTGTTAAAATATTAGTTTTCAAAAAATTCTGGTGCTGTCTTGCAGCAGGGTACGAAGAGGGATCCAATGAGCAAAGCAGAAGTGAAAATGGAACGCTGTCCACTTGATTTGTCTGCCTTTCTAGCAAACCTCTGAAGGAACAGATTTACAAAGCAAGGAGAATGACTGAATTGAATGTATTCCCAGTGGACAGATCATAGGCTGTTCCTTTACATGAAAAATATGTTTACAAAATTCCCTCTTTCCCTCATCATTCATTCTCTCTCTCACACACACACATTCCTTGAAAACTGAATAGCAAGGCAGATGCATGCATCTGAACCGCTGATTGCATCATAGATTTTAATACAGATGTTTTAAGAAAGGGAGATTATAACCAAATACCAAGCTAGACATAAGTAGCAGGGAAGACTTCAGGATTTTGATTTCTCCTCCTTCTCGTTTGTAATATACTTTTGTACCGTGAAGTCCAGATCTGTAAAACTACCAACAAATAGCCATCAATATCATCCAGTCATTTAGCAAATTTGCAACGTCCATGTGTTCCTTCTGGGAAAAAATGAATGACAGCTGGCCTTGGGCCATAATGACAAGTTATTTTAGAATAAACTTCTGTATTATCAATTAGATAAACGACTTTAAAATAACCAGCTTATTTAGAATTGTGACTTGTTTTAAATTAAGGAGTTACACCTATTTGTTGCTAAAGAAGTTATATCTTTTTCCTCCCACAATAAGGATGGTTTTATTTCCAAAGTGCTCATTGTGACACAGGCATGCATTATCTTCCAGAGAACATTCTCCCCTTTCAGCCTAATCATTCCATTCAAAGAAAGAAAACATGCTGTGTTTTCATTGATTAACAGCCCTACAATTATTTGACCAAAACATATTTTGAGTGACAACTGCAAAGAAAATGCCATGAATGTCAAGATTAAGTGGAACTACAGTGTTATCTCAGCCAATATTTGCAAGTACTTAGCTAAGAAAAACAGATTGCAGGGATATGGTGTGGAAGGAGAGGTTTTAAAGAAGCATCTGGAGGGGGGGTGTAAGGGAATCTGGAGTGGAAGGCATTTGCCAAGGGTCTGTAGGGTGGAAAGTGAGAAAGAGCTGACACAAGAACCTGGACTGCCACCCACTGAACCTTGCGTTCTTTTTTCTGCATCAATTAGGTTCACTTCATCATTAGGTCCTACAGGTTGCTCCAAACAGATTCTTCTAAATGGCTCACGTTCTAACTGGTTGATCTAACAGATAATCAGAGTTGGAAGGGATCTTATAGGTCATCGAGTCCAACCCCCTGCCCAAGCAGGAGACCCTAGACCATTTCTGACAAATGGCAGTCCAATCTCTTCTTGAAAGTCTCAAGTGATCTTCTGCCACTGGCCATCACTGAGACCCGATCCTTCTCGAATCAGTAAAAAATCCTCTGCAAATAACCGCACCAATTGAAACGTTCAATTTTGACTTTTCATCAAATCATCTTGGAACTGAATTTCCCAATGGGATCCTTGCAAACTTTACATGAAAGAAAAACAGGCCAGATTAAGGTAGTAAAAACTGTGATTATCTCAAACTTTGACTTCCGATTCTTTCTCTCTGGTTCTAAAACTTTCCAGATGGACTGAGCTCCTTACCATTAATTTTCTTTTCCAACATTAGCTGGGAATTGTGAGCACTGAGATTCATTCTGAGATAACAAGATGCCAAGATGGTCCGTTTATCATTGAAGTGATTTTTTTTAACTCCAGAATTTATTTACCCCAAGTCACCGTGATGAGAAATATTTCTAATCGATAAAGTAAATACTGTATTGATACAGATTGTATCTGTATTGTATCTGTGTTCCTTATAAGGAAATGGTTGTATTCAAATTTGAGGTTTTCAAAAATACATAGCAAGAATAGAAGGGAACCCAGATTTTGTGTCTGTCTATCATCTATCATTTTCAATAAAATGGAGAAAAAATGACCCCTCTACCCCATCACACTTTGAACAGAAGTTCAATACTCCTGATTTCCTTTGGTATTTTTGTTTGCCCATAAGTTTAGAATTTTTCTTCCTTTCTTTGCTGTCCTCAGGCCTCTGGAGTTTCATAAACAGCAGGCTTTTCATTCTTGCTACCAGCTCTTCAATCTTTCATTCAGATGCTTAATTTGTAACAGGTTTGGTGGAACTAGATATACTAAAAAAAACTTTGATTAAATTCCAAACAGGGGAAAAAAAACAAGGCACACAGACAAACTCTACAAAGTTGTAAATTAAACAAACATTGTGGCTGGTAGATCAGATTCAGGAATATCTAGGGCTGTGCAAACTTTTGAGGAGATGCAGCCTTAACAAAATCCACTGCTCTCACCCAAAACCATTAGTGAAGTAAAACAGAGGTAGGATGAGCACCTCCCACGGTTCCAACCATAGCAAGAGGCTTTGCCTATGCCAGGAAATCTCTGCCAGTCTTCTGGCTGGCCAAAAGAAGCAGATGTTCAAAGCCTCTTCCAGGGGCAGAAATTCCTGGGAAAGGCCTCGAGCAATCTAATCTTCAGTCAAACTGTGCTGCTGCTTCCGTCTTTAGGAGAGAATTGCATCACTTCTGTGGCATACAATGTTGCTCCTAAACAAAGCCAAACCACCTTGCGTTGGCCAAAAATAAAGAGAGAGAGAGAGAGAGCGCTGCAGGAGGACAATCACTTAAGAGTATCTATATTTCATAGAGTTGTCGACTATTTTGAAGTCTACATAATCTATGCCTAACGAACGCAGTGGTTTTGTTGATCTTGGCTCTACAAAGTGAAAATGTAAAGAATGTTTAGGCCTAAGTTCAGTCCTAGACATGAGCCAATGTGGTAGCATGGTTAGTGTTGGATGAAGATCGGGCCAACCTAGGTCAAGGCCACCCTTATCTATGGAAAACCACTGGGGAAACTCAACCCAAACACCTTAAGTTACCAGACGTATGACTGAAGGCAATCATTACGGAAATTATGGAGGTGAAGATGCCCATGCTTAAAATTAGAATCCTCCCCATGTAGCTGCAAGAGACATTATCTTGTACAAAACAGAAGATCTGAGGATGCAAGCCTTTGGGGTGGGGGTCACCATGCCTTCAGGAGAATCACCATGGAGAAGTGTCAGTTGGAACTGTGATGTACCCGCTTCCTACAAATTATAGAATCCTTGGGGAATCCTTGTCTCCACGGAGACAAGACAATGCATTAAATAACTCCCACCATTTCTGCTGAAACAGACTTTTAAACTGAAAAATGCCATACATTTTCAGTGAGACTTAATTATAGCTAACTGTGGGTGAAACAAGCTGCAGATCTCTCTCACTCATTCTTGCACAGAGGACTGAATCCTAACTAAAACTTGGTCCCACTGAAACCAATGGGAAAAAGTCGGCCAGGATCTGGCGCCTTCCATTCTGGCGATGGACTTCCATCAATAAATCAGCTCTAAAAAATCCATTTCCTGACCCCACCCCAATCCTCTGTTATGGGCACCATGATATTCTGATGTTCCATCTGTGTGTGGCCCTTCATTGATGGAGGATGACATTGTGTATTTTTGCCCTTGACAAATGTCCTGTGGTCTAAACTGGTGCTGACAGAAGTTGATAATCTCTTGACTTTAAATTCCACTGACGTCAATCAATCATCTTCTTTTTCTTCATCTTCATAGCAATGGCATGGGGAACCTTGTCCTTTTCTAAGCTTGGACTCATATTAATGACTGGCAATGAGAGCCATTCCTTCTCTCGCTGCAAATCAAAAAACTATTCAAGGGGATTGCATGTTAGGAAGGAAGTGTTAAGAGAGTATTAACAAAAAGACAGAAAGCAACACATTAAAAGTGAACTAAAGGCTGTGGCAACGTTGCTTGCCTTTGTGAATGGTTTATTTGGAAATGGCTTCTGTCGTTCTACTGCCAGAACATGGAACCTCTTTGATCCACCATGATTGGAAGAACTTCAGGATTTCATTTATTGTCTAACCATTTATGTTTTCACTTTTTGGACAAATCTGAGAATTAGAATGCAACAGTTATTATCTCTTACTTTTTTCGTTCTTCTCTGTTGAACGTTATACAGAAAGAAATCAGAGTATTAACTCCCTTCTCGTATCTATTTTGGGGTATAATGCTAAAAAGGTTATATTGTGTGGAAATGTCAAAACAGGATATACATGTTTCCCTTTTATTTTATTTTCTGAATTTCACAAACTGATGAAAAAATGAGCCAGAATGAAATTATATATAAATATTTGTCCTAAGTCAAAATAACCCAAACAACAGATAAATATTTCCTTTCCTAATGCTAATATAAATAGGTAACATTTATACAGCAACTTATGTAACTAAAACATTGTTGGTTTAGGACTCAAGAAAGCAAACTTTCCACGCCCAACCTCAAATCTCATGGGGGAACTACTGATAACCTCAGCCTATTTTAGCCATAGAGGGTGGGGGAAAAGCAGAAATAATACTTATGCGCACTTTGTGTTCCTTGGAGGAAAAGAGAAAAGAGAATCTCAGTAAGTAATAAAAAAAGAATGTAGCTTAGTATCATCATTCCCACATTTTAAATGAAATATAGAAAGATTTTGAAATGGAGAGTTGTTGACAGAAATGACACCTGAATAAGGGAGTTCTTAGTCCGTAGCCTGAGCTTCCAAACCATTAAGAGACTTCCTTATTTTTACATTATATCTTCTTATCACCATTAATTCATAAAACTGTCTAGGAAACCACGACTTAAATGTGGTTGGTGTCCAGGTTATTAAGTCAAGGTATCTTTTCCACATTCTGCACATTTATCCAAACAAAGAACTAAAGGGAGGAAAATATTGATATTTGTTTTTTAAGGAATCCTTTTTCTATTCATTATTTGTACAATCTGATTGCTAGTCTTCCTACACACCTTTTACCTGTGAGTCCAGCTATTTCTATGCTCTGAGTACATACTGATGATCATCTTGACTTGACTATGGAGATTCTCAGCCACCAGGTGGTCCCAAAGGTGCTTTTCAAAAGGCAGCTGGACTTTATTCTTTCCTTGACGACATTTTGCTTCTCATCCAAGAAGCTTCTTCAGTTCCGACTGAGTCTCAGTGACTCTCAGAAGGAGTGCTAACAACCAGATGACTGCAAGGAATATAAATCTTTCCATCTGCCACTATTCAGTCAGAAATGAAGAAGCTTCTTGGATGAGAAGCAAAATGTCTTCAAGGAAAAACCAAGAAAGTACTGTTGCCTTTTGGAACAAAAAGCACCCGTGGGACATATTGGTTGGGGTCTCTCATAAGTGCTTTTAATTGAGTTATTTTGTTCAAACTCTGTAGAAGTGTCCTTCATTTCCACCAAAACTCATCTGTTGACCAATTGTCATTATGTCTTCAACCACAGGGCTTGTTCCGCTCATGATGGTGATGAGGAGGAGGACAACTTATTACTGCTACAGAAGCCTAAGCCATGTGCAATTCTGACACGAGCAACGTTACCTCTGCAAGCGTCTAGCCTGCCTCTCTTTGTGGCAGGGAACCAATTCATGGGAGTGCAAATTACACGCTCTCCGTATTCTAAAATATTCGGTGACCCCCAAACATCATGGGATCCTAAATGATATTGTAACTCTGGGCTAAGAGAATTTTATCACTTTTACCATTTCCCTGTGGCATTTCACTCCTTCTTATTCTTGCGAGTTCCTTTTCTTGAATTTTGTCTATTTCTGAACTGTTTCCATAAGTTTTTTTCATCACCTCCGAAAGGCAGCTTTGAAGTTCAACAGAACAACAACTGACAGATATCAAATTGCACACAATGGAAACACCGTCTGACTCTCAGGAAACTTGATATTGGTTGGATGGAGGGGTGTAAGAAGACTTAACTGATTACTGAGGCAACCACCCGGAGGGGGAAAAAGTCATCAAAGTAAGAAAAAACAAGAAAAGACAAGTTGCCATTTTAGGTGCAGGGCCTGTTCGATTTCTGTGAAAGTACACATTTTATTTTATTAACAAATTTTATATGGCCGCCCATCTCACGGCAAGTGACTCTGGGCAGGATACAACAATCCAATAAAACAATAAATATAAAACAATGGTTTTACATTTATAGCGCACATGGCAGTTCGGTACAGCTGAATCTTGGGGGCAAATTGGACTTGGAGCTGTAGCTTAATGTAATTAAATTAAAGTAAGTCAATGAATGTAACTTAAACCACATCTAATATTTCTTAAAAGTGGCAAACGGCCTTTTCCAAGGACTGAGTCGAACTTGGTTCTCATGCTTATGTGCCTTTGTATTTCACTGCAGAAAGGGACCTTAGGATGACTAAATAATTGGGTGAGGGTCCCAGATAGCTCAGCCTGATTCCGGCTTCATGAGTGAATGACATAAGGAAGATACCCTAATTCCTTTTCCCTCCCCTCCTCCGTGACTCGAGTACAAGCAGGATAACATCCTTAAAACCAAGAGACAAAATTTTTCCTTGGCTTGAGCATCACTGAAATCAAAGTGAATTCTCACTGCAGGGAGATGCCCTACACACACACACACACATACACACACACTGACGAACCAAATGACATGGTGGAAGCAACTGACTCACCGGAGATCCTGTTCACTTCCCCGCCCAGCTGTACCTGGAAATGACCCTCCAAAGCCCGACCTTACGGGTGAAGGGGAGGAAAGAGCCTGCAGGGCCAAAGGGCGATGTGGAAGCCACCCTCTCCTTCCTCGGAGGAAAGCAGATTTTGCCCCCTGATGAGATGCACTGAGCCCTCGATTGCTGGAGGGAGGCACGGAAGGCCTGGGAAAAGGGCTCCGCCCTGGAATTCCAGGAACAACACGTCCCTTGCTTCTCATGGGATTCACCCAGAGTTACCCAAAAGTTCTGGGATCGAGGATTCTGGGAATAGGGGGAAAGCTACACTCCCTACTCTTAGGAAGGATAGGGAAAAGTTCAAAAGAGACATAGAGAAAAGTTTAATACAATGAAAGGTGTTTGGCTGTGGCCAACGTATTTCTGACCAAACAAGCAACATCTATCTATTTCTATAATACAATATATTCATAGATCTATCTATCTATCTATCTATCTATCTATCTATCTATCTATCTATCTAT
>NW_020769366.1:6371269-6389123 GCF_900518735.1 Pseudonaja textilis | reverse complement strand
ATCTATCTATCTATCTATCTATCTATCTATCTATCTATCTATCTATCATCTATCTACTATTGGTTATCAGTTGAATTAGCTCTCAGCAAATTAGGACTGCAGAAAAAACAATGGCTACCCACCTGCCTTCAGTCGAGGACCTGTGTCCTGCACGAGTCAATAAGAGGGCTGTGAAAATATCTACAGACCCCTCACATCCCGGACATAAACTGGTTCAACTCCTTCCCTCAAAATGACGCTATAGAGCCCTGCGCACCAGAGCAACTAGACACAAGGACAGTTTTTTCCCCGAAAGCCATCACTCTGCTAAACAAATAAATCCCTCAACGCTGTCCAACTATTTAATAAGTCTGCACTACTATTACTGATAATCTTCTCATCCCTCCCATCCCCTCCCACTTGTGGATGTCGGACTTTGTCGCTTGTATCCTTACGATTTATATGGACTGTTTCCTAATACGATTTGATTGTTGATTGTACCCTATGATTATCATTAAGTGTTGTACGTTATGATTCTTGATGAATGTATTTTATTTTTTCTTATGTACACTGAGAGCATTTGCACCAAAGTCAAATTCCTTATGTGTCCAATCACACTTGGCCAATAAAGAATTCTATTCTATTCTATTCTATTCTATTCTATTCTATTCTATTCTATTCTATTCTGTTCTGTTCTGTTCTGTTCTGTTCTGTTCTGTTCTGTTCTGTTCTGTTCTATTCTGTTCTATTCTATTCTATTCTATTCATCTGATGTAACGGTGTGTGGAAAGGCTCTTAAGGAGGGAGGCGAAGAGATGCTGCCTAGGGAATGATCAGAGAAAAGGCTGAGGAGCCCACAGCTGCTTAACAGGCAAAGAAAGAAAATTAGGAAGGACCCGGCCTAACATATCAGACTATTAAAAGGGACAGTGGGAGACTTGTATTCTCAGACTGGCAAGATTCTGCTAATGTAGCCTGAGAAGAAAGTAGAATTAGATCATCTGGTGATGTTCCCTGTCTGGTTTCACTGCGAGAGCTGGCATTTTATTACCATCCTATTCTCCTACATATGGAAGAAATTAATAAATGATCACATATTCTCCCCTAAAATATTATATACAAAGTTGTGTACAAAGATGATTGCAAGCAAACGTTTCATGTGCCGCCTTCAGAGCTCATGCAGTTTTCCGCCTCAGATGATGCCTTTGAGCATGGACGAAGCATTAGAAACTTTTCCCGATCATTAACAAAACACATATTTCAGTCTGGTTCCCCTGCGCCTCACACGCCCTCCAGGTACGTCGTCAATGGATTATGCAAATGAGCAACCAGCAACAATGCCAATTCCCCTGCAATCAATTGTGAATTATTTCCTATGTTTTCCCCTGGCCAGCATTGTGCGCGCGTGGAGCTTTTCATATGGCAGTGATTGAAGAAACAAAAGATCCTGAAATTAAATAACTGGAGACCAAAGTGGAAGGAAAGAAGCAACTTTGAACGGAGCGGCACTGCAGACGTTGCTTCAAGCTTCTCCTTTGATTGAACTGACTGCCCCGTATGCTAATTTCACTAAATTTAAACCTCATGATGAAGGCAATTATACCGTTAGTATTAATCTTCGTTAAGAGAAGGATGATTGAGAGATAAATAGTTTCCAGTAAACTGACCGCATTCAATTTCCTACTTTGGTCAAATTCCTTCCAATGTGTAACATTTCGTGCAGTATCACTCAATCTGAAGGAAGGGAAGATGACTCTTGTATGAATACCCCAAATCATGAAGGTTGAAAAAATAAGCTGAGTCTGATCTATTCACCACATTTTTGAGGGGAAGGGGGTGTTTGGTTACTTACAGTCTGAGGAGGACTGAATAGCAGCTCTTAAAACATGGCATTCTGGGAGAAATGTGGAAAGACTGGCTATCTCAGGTCCCAAATGTACATTGCACATGTCGCTCTGAAATCAAGCTCAATTCCTGACGCTACATGGTGTAGGGCCATTGCAAAAGACCACTGTATTTTGAGGGGCGTAGCGACATCTCTTGACTTCCAGAAGTGCAGAGTTCATTCTGAGTTAGGATAAGGTTTGACTTGCTTGTCCCAGAGGTTCTTTTTCAAGAGGCAACTGGACTTTCTGGTTTTTCTTTGAAGACCTTTCACTCCTCATCCAAGAAGCTTCTTCAGCTCTTGAACTGAGCTTCTTCAGAGCTGAAGAAGCTTCTCAGATGAGAAGTGAAACATCTTCAAAGAAAAACAAAGAAACCCCAGTTGCCTCTTGAAAAAAAAGCACCTTTGGGACAACCAGGACCTGGAGGACAGAGAATCGCCACAGATGTTTAACTTGCTTGTTTTTCACTCTTGTTTGACACATGAAGAAAAG
Source organism: Pseudonaja textilis (assembly GCF_900518735.1). The sequence continues at coordinate 6,386,766 of NW_020769366.1, read as the reverse complement.
GGGGAGGGGAATCTTCACGCAGTTGTAGGAGGCCCTTAAGATCATTTAGATTGACACCCTCTTATCTGTATGTTTCCCAGGGTCTCGTTTACATCTCAGGATCCTGTGAATTTGCATGAGAAATAGACGCACCTTCTAGCCACCATCAGGTCTTGGGACCATGGAAACAAGGCATAAGGTTTTGCTTCCAAGATTTGCTAAGACCCTGGCGTTGCCCTTTGAGCTGAGAGCTTCGACCGAGACCTGTGATTTGGCCTTTTGGGGGTCTCTCCACTGTTATTCCACTGGGCCTTCCTGGATTAAGACACCTGATCACCTCACATCGTGCTTTTGTGCTTCTGTTTAAATCTGTCTGCTAAAATTAATAATGTGTTATTAACAAGTAATATGTTAATATGGAAGAGCTCTGCCATTGCCTTCTTCTGAGATGCCTTTCAGACTTTCCAGTCCTGGAATTTCCTTAAGGAAAAGCATCCCAAGTGCTAACCACCTCTCCACCTGGATAGCTTTCTCTGAAATTAACCCTGATTAGCTGCACGCTGTCATTAGAGCGAATGCAATCAGCCTTCCTAAAAGCTGGAGAGAGAGAGAAAAAACAAAGCCCTTGACATTCCGGATTGGAGCACAGCTACGACTCCACTGAACTGCCTGGTTCCCAAATTACAAAATCTACCTGGATTTTCCAAGTTCTCAAATGAGTCCGGCCACCCAGACTGACCTCCGATTTTCTACTTTTGGGTCCCCCGAAGGAGGTTTCCTTTCTCACCAGGCAGCCGAGGGACGTGAGCATTTCTCCTGCGCTTGATGAATGCCAGGGAAAACTTCTAAGAGCCCACAGAGTTGGACGCTGGAGCCAGGAGGGGCTCCCACCCATCGGCCATTGGTCAGAGATACCACCACTTGGACTCCTGCCCAGACCAGGGGGTGGCCGGACGTGTCTCCAGTCATATGAGTCTCTCGGCTCCTGCCTCCCACTTCTTCCCTTCCAATAGCTCAGCTCTGATTGTCTGACAACATTTACAAAATGTTCCCAGATTGGAAGAGATATTCATAGGCGCTCCCCTGTCATTTGCAATTGGGGGATAAACATTCAAGGGTATCTACTACTTCTTGGAAAAAACATATTTTTTTTGTTCCCATTGAGAATCTTGAAATGGGTGAGAAATAAGTATCCAGTTCCAGGTACTGATTAGCTTTTGGGAAAATAAGCTTTTCTAAATATTATACGATTTGAATCGCTAGATAACTTACAATCAATCTTCAGAACCTCTCTGACTTCTGTGCTTGTTTCTAACGTTTTTGTTTATTTATTAAGTTCTTCTGTTTGGAGGCTTTTATTCATCTGACAAAGAATTCAGAGTCAAATTTTCATGACAATTTGGTGGGTGAGATTAGGCTAAAAATAGGGTCTGGGTATTCGCTTTGCAAGCTTATTAATTGAGAGCTTGTTTCAGCTTTCTTTCAAAACCAGCCACAAAAAACAGGCCGTTCAGCCTTTCATGCTATTATGTTTAATTGCTGAGAAAAAAAAAAAAACAACTGCCATTAGGTTGATTTAGTAGGGAGCAACTTTCTACTTTCTTAACATGTCAAAAGAATCTTGTTTTTTCATAGTCTAGATGAGTCTTCCCTGCTAAAATTCTGGACTGCCACCTACTGACTACTTAAAACCTGCAGGCATCTACTAGAATGAAGAGCAAAGCTGAATAACTGGAGCCAATTTAAATAGGCCGGGTGCAAAAATAATGCTCAGCCATAAATATCTTTAACTTTAGTTTCAGATCAGATATGAGAAAGTCTTGGTATTTCTCATTGAGCAATTCTCTTCCACTGGAAAAACCAGGATATCAATTTTAGTTTTCACAATTTTTCTCCATACCCCAAATATTTTTTTCTATCTCTGATGAATGTTATTGGTCTGAATGTCCCTATTAAAAATTGTATGCAAGTTTGCCGAAATCCTGTAAGATACTTTGCATTCCAGGCGAATAGTAGTATAGAAAATACAACGTTGGTAAACTAGGAGCTGCTTTATGGGAGTCTTCCATTATATTGCGGGGGGGGGGGGGGGGGGGGGATGAAACTAGCTAGACCAGCGTGTCACTTTGCAAGTTAAAAAACCAGAGGACTCTTAAATCTTTGCGCAGTATGGAAATGCAACCTTTTGCAGTGTTTCCAAGAGCCTTTCGGAAGCTGAGAAGCTAAAATAAATAAATAAGCAAAGAGCAGCTACCTTTAGAAATTGAATGCGGCAACTGCCCTGCTCTAGTTATCGTATCATTTGTCATTAAGAGATCTATCGTTAGGGTAGGTTGAAGCGGTGACACCGAAATATAATTTTATCACATTTTATCTATATCTTAAATTATTGTATTTTATTCCAATTTCATTTTAAATTGCTTTTATCAATTTTCGGTCGTAGTTTGTTCCTGGAACCCTGCACTTTGGTATGGCCCAGGGGCTCACCCCTCCCCCCCTCCCCCTCCCTCCCTCCTTGTGTTCCAGGGCCCTGTCCATCCCAAGCAACCCTTGGGGGGAGGCGGGAGAGAGACCCTGCCTTTTGGTGGTTTGGAGGCCCCTCGGGTGGGTCTCTCGGTCAGAGGCTCACCTGTCCCGAGAAACAGGACGTCGTACTGTCCATCTTCAGCCGCGACTCGGTCCACCACGACCTGGGTCAGCCGGTGGTCCACGTTGACCTGGGTGAAGACCGGAGCCCGGCCCACCGGCTGGACCGCCCTGTGCATCAGAGGGTGGCGCTTGATGAAGCTGATGACGTCATCAGGGAAGTCCCGGGTGGTCTTGACCGTGGGGTCGTAGGTCCGGCTCGGACACTGGCGGAGGCGGGAGAGAAGAGGCAGCTGCGTTTAGCGCAGGGAGGTCGGCCGCAAGGAGCAAAGAGAAGAGCTCTGGATATACGGCCATCCATGCTGGTCCACTCCAGGGTGACAAGTAGTCCTCCAACTTACAGCAGTTCATTTAGCAACCATTCAACATTACCCCCCCACACCAAAAGTGACCTGTGATCCTTTTCCACACTTACTGCAGCCTCCTCCCGTGATCAAAATTCAGACACTAGGCAACTGATTTGTATTTATGACGGTCACAGTTTTCCTCTGATTTTGCGACCTTCTGACGAGAAAATTCAACAGGGAGGTGGATTCACTTAACAACCATGTTACTGACTTAACAACCACAGTGATTCACTTAACAACAGTGGCAAGAAATGTCGTAAAATGGAAGGGGGGAAATCACTTAACAAGTGTTTTGCTTAACAACAGAAATCTGGGGCTGAGTTGGGGTTGTAAGTGGAGGATTACTTGTATTATGGCCGCCCTATCCTTGTGCCCCCCACATTCTCAGGGCCCTCCTTTCCTTCCAAAGTCCCAATTCCAGGGGTGGAGAGAGAGAGAGAGAAGAGAGAGCAAAGGAGGAGGAGGAGGCCTAGAGAGCAGAACAGGCTACCAGGGGGGCTGGATCACTGGAGCGGATCTGCAGTTCAACACCTCCATGGCCGATTGTATTCGGTCCTGTTCCCCAGTCATTTCAGGGTGCGTTTGCCTTGCTTCTGAACACACCCTGTCTGTTCACACAACCTGCATCTGGCGTGCCCATCTCCCAAAGGCTTCGAGGACGCACACAGAACAGAAAAGTTTAACTGGTGTCAACTGGGAATCTGTCCCGGCGGTGAGAAAAAATTTTTTATCATCTAAATCTGAAAAGTTAAATGACTTTCCTTGCTGCTGGTTTATGCAACATATTACAACCGTCCCTCACATGTGAAAATGCCCGGCTCTTGGCGGTGCTGGAGGATATTCTTGCCTTTGTCTTTTGAAAAGACACCGCATTTTACTGTCTGATACTGTCAGGGAAAGAAGCTCCTGTTCTTGAATCCCTCAGCACCAGAGGGATAAACAACCAGGCGGATTCACCCAGACTCCGTTTCCTGCGAGGTCTCCGCCTTAGCCAGGGACTCATTCAAGGAGCTGCTCTGGCACTGCCAGCAGCAAACCTCTCGTTTCATGTCGCTGAAATCTAAGCCGAGGGTCCAGCCAATCTGAATTTCCTCTGATGTCTCCCTTAACTATTTTTCATCAGTTAGTCAATATCGCCCTCTTCTGGCTAAAAAGCACCTGGCTGAATCCTGAGGAACTGTATTCAAAAAGATTTATATGCGTAATCAGTCCGTTCATGTCTCAAAGGCCTTGCAGATGCTTTCGTTACAGTAGCCTCCAATCTGGCTGCTGCCTTGGAAAATAATACGGTACCTGAACATCTATAGACAGATTGTCTTAAGTCCTGATATTTACATTTCTAACATTAGCCTGTAACAGAGGCCTTGCAGAGAAGGTGTGATCAAACTTATAATAATAATACTATAATAACTATCCATGCTCCAGAAATAAGCAATATTAACCTTTCAAAATGGATTGACGAAATATTGGTCTCCCTGGGCCTTATTCCTATTCCGGATCAAGTTCTCCATATACCAGGTGCTATCTGGGTCCCCATTTTCCTAACCTTGGGAGGAGGGAAGGCTGAGTCAACCTTGAGCCAGTCAGGATTGAACTGCTGGCTGTGGGCAGTGAGTTAGCCTGCAATGCTGCATTCTAACCACTGCACCATCACAGCTCTGAATTAACCCAATAGTTTTGTTGTGCTATTTGGAGAGTGTGCAGGTGTGCCAAGTGGGAGGGATGAAAATGTTAACATTGCCCTGGTTTTCAGAATCCTACTACAACACTCAAGCCAGAAACTCTACACCAGTGAGATGAGGAGGACCATGACTTTAAGGCAGCATTTCTTGGCAGCTTTAAGATGGGTGGACTTCAACTCCCAGAATTCCCCAGCCAAGTCCACCCATCTTTCAAGCAGCCTGAAACATCAGCTGGTAGACTTGCTTATTTATCTGTGACCCTAATGGATCCTCCATTATCTTCTCTTAAATGGATAATGCCCAAGGCTCACAGGATTACATACAAGAAACCTCTTACATGAAGCAGATGGACAATTTGTACAAAGTTGGAGTTGATGGATTCAGTTTTGACACAGATCTTTCAAGCAAGTCCAAGCTGCCATCCTCGGGGCCAAATACACCATGTGGCAGGTCCATTATGATGTAATACAGGCAGAATTGGTGGTTTCAGGACGTGCTTGAGCGATTTGGCATCGCTTAGAGAACATGATGCATGTTGAAACTATCCAAAAAACCTGGACTGAATCTTCTGAGTTGTTTGTGTCCATTTTTTAACAAACACCCCCAATTGTTGCCTAATGGTACTTAGGTAATTTTATGGCAGAGTGCCACTTGCTTAAGTACAGGCAACTGATGGGAACTTTGGGAAGTCAGGAACATTTTTTTCGATAGGGATTGGAAAATCAGATTAACAGATGCAACAACTGTCTTAATACAGTTTCTCAACCTCATTGGTCTGGACTTTAGTGGGCTGGAGAATTCTGGGAGTTGAAGTCCAGATGTCTTAAAGTTGCAGAGGTTGAGAGAACAGTTTGGCCCAAGATAGATAGATAGATAGATAGATAGATAGATAGATAGATAGATAGAGATATGATAGTGCTATATAGATATAGTTGGGTATATCAATAGCACTTAGACATATACTGCTTTATAGTGTTTTACAGCCCTCTCTAAGAGGTTTACAGAGTCAGCCTTTTGCCCCCAACAATTTGGGCCCTCATTTTTCTCCACCTCGGAAGGATGGAAGGCTGAGTCAACCTGTGTTGTGGTTAGCCGGCAGCAGGTGTGGATGGCTGAGGAGAGTGAGAACTCAGATGAGGGCCCAGGACCATCAGGGAGTGGACTGCTGCCTTCAGAGATTGTGGGGGCTGGCAGCAGTGATGAGGAGGTTCCCGAGGAGCCTGTGCCAAGTGCATGTGTGTGCAGGGTTGCTCACAGGAAAGAGCAGCTGCAGCAGCACGGGTGACCCGGGAGTAAGGCTGCAAGGTAATGGCCCCTCCCTCAGGAGGATAAAAGCCAGCTGTGAAATGAACGTACTTTGCAGAAGGCAAAAACATTTTGAAACTCAGCCTCATGGACATTACAGTATCTCAAGTTGGTATTTAAAGGCTCTTGTGTTGTGAAATATTTCTTATCTGTGATTCTTAGCAGTCTTGTACAGTTTTGGTGAGGTTTGTGCTTATCAAAGTTCATTAGTTTGCAGCAGCCTTTTAACCAGGGATTCGTAAGACTCATTAAAAGGTTTCTGTTCCCTTTGATTATTGTTTGTTTTATTGGAAAAGGATTTGGGTCAGAACAACCTGGAGCCTGGTGAGATTCGAACTATATATACACCCAACTTTAAAACCCAAGGAAAAACTAAGCAGCCCTCCCTTTCTTATTAGTTTTCTCTGTTTATGGAGAGAGAGAGAGAGACAATTCTGTGCAAAGAGGCCATTATGTTTTCCAGATCCAGAATTCACAGGTTAGCTGCTGAAAGTACATCAAGCAATCCTCACATGAAGTGAACCTGGTCCTGTCCATATCCTGGTAGGATTAATGGTCTTTCCCATGAGCGTTCAGGTGCCTTCTGAACACCGTTTGTAAGGGGAGCCACATCTCCTTCACACTTCTCTAACATGATCGGTAGGTCAGTCATCTCGACATGTGGCTCCAGGTTGCCAACATGGAAAGCCAGAGAATTTTCGGTTAACCTTCCCATTTTGATTTTGTTAGAGCTTCCATTTAGGTCCTGACCTAGAAATACCCAGCAACGTCCAGTGCTATTAGTTTGAAATTGAAACCTCTGCAAACAAGCCTTTACGTCTCCCTTCCATGCTCAGAAACCAGGAAGCTCTACTTGGGATAACAAATACCCAGAAATCATAGAAGACAGTAAGGAGAACTGTGTGCATTTTATAGACATTTAACGGTCCTTGAAACAAGGACCTCTGCGCAAGCGCTGCTCCTTGTCATTATGCATTACCTTGTGGTAAGATGGGCACCAACTGAATTGGATAAATAAATAAAAAGAAATGCATTGCCGAAAGCAATTTGGTTTCTTTAACAAAGCAGAACAAAAGTTAAGAATTCGGTAGAGCAGAATGTTTAACCTCAGAGTGGACACAGCTGAGCCAATTGCAGAAGAGCTGTGAAATAAAATAAACAGCTCAAGAACCTTAATTAAGGTAAGCACTTGGGGGTTTGGAAGGGAAGCTACATTTTAGAAGGCTCTGGACTTTTCACACCCAAGGAGGCGTGTATATATACTCACTAGAGGCAGGGAAAAATTTCTGAGAGGTTCCTTTCTTCTCCTGTCCTGCCTGGAGGAAGAACTAAAGCTTTAAAACCAGGAGAAGAAAACCTGCATTCTTGCTTTTCCTAATAATCAGTGGTAGTTGGAAATTTCCCTTCCCAATTCTACAAGGATAATGCAGAGAATGATTTCCTGAATTCTTACATTTGACCTATCCTTCAGCGACCAATCAAAAGATAATCGGCACCGTCTCTGCATGGAATGCCCAGCCTCAACCGTCTTTAGACCAGGATATAATTGCAGATGGAAACAATCTTTTTTGCCAAATGTTTCAAAGGCTCACTCAAAACCGTCCATGGAATATGGATGTTCTTTATCTTTGCTCATGAAATCTCTCAGCTCTCTGTTCTCCAAGAAGCAGCTGTTCAATAATTCCCCTCCACCCACAGGGAACAGGTAGTTCGGCCAGTTCAAACATCTCTCTGAATTACTGACTGTATATCCAGGGATTGTGGGAGGTTAAGCAGCACCAGTGAAAATAGCCCATCCTGACGTACTCTGAACCCTGTTAAAATCCAGCAGGATGTTCTGGCCAAGGCTTCCCGAGACACTAACAAACCCATGTTAGTCCCATAAACCTTTTATTTGACTTCAATGGCTGTGACTTATAGTCATTCACAGCCCATAATGAGTCTCAAACAGTTTGTAAATAATCCCACAGAAGTCTGCCCAAGTCCTTTGGGATAAGTCTGATAAGCACACACCTTTATCTTCCTTGAAATGCTGCCAACGACTAAATGTCCAGTTAGTTATACAAGGCCAAACAGAGCACAAAGTCAACACAGAGCTTCAGAATGAAGTTGCTTCCTGCAAAGGCTCATGTCCCTTTGCTCCTCCTTTATGTCTTATGGGAGGGGCAGATCATTTCCAAGCCTGATTCCTGAGTCGTCCCTTTTGTCTTAACTGTTCTTGCCTTTTGGCAGCTCTGTGCAAGCGTGCACTGGGAACAGGCTCCCCCTGCTCCTCTGCCTCAGCGCTGTCATATTCTGGAGGTTCCGGAGTGAGCACACCACTCCCAGATGGCCCGGGCCCCATCTCTGTATCAGGTGCAGGACCCTGATCCGAGTCCTCCCCAGATTCCCGGACTGGCCCATGTTCCTCCCCACTGTCCGACTCTACTGCCAGCTCTGTAGGCCCCTGGCAGACCACAATACAGGAATGTGAATTTGCCAAACCTCTGATGGGTTTTTATGCACATCACCCACTGACTGCTAATAATTCAGGGAAGAAGGGGGAGAGGTTGCTGCCATCGTGATTCCCCTCATCTTGTCAATACCAATAACCTTAAGAGGCCTAACGAAAGTCCCAATGGTTAGAGAGAGCTACATCGACTCTGGAATTTCATTCCCGCCAGAGTATGGAGTCCCCAAATCCCAAATCCTGCACCAGAGGGGGAAGGTCTGGAATACATCTGGAGCCCAAAACAAGTCAGCAGGACACTCCTGAGCTGGCAAAGCATGAAACTTTCATGCCAAGGTCATTGAACCCAGTTTCCGTCAGGGTAACCAGTGTACCGAGTGACAAGTTTCAGAGCCTTTGGGCTGCCTTAGACAGAGCCAGAATATGGGGGGGGGGGAGGCTCACTTAAATATCAGCTACAGGTGGCTTAAGCCCTTATCAGCACACGGGGGACAGGATGCTGGCAGCGCCAGAAGAACTGAGGCAGGAGAAGAGGTTCCCAGGCCCTGTTTGTAACCCAGCTAGTTGCAAGAGGAGGCTGATGGTCAGAGGATGATCGGAGGGTTTTAAACCATGATTTGTTTTAAATGCCCAGTTGTGCAAAAGCATTTAAATTAGAAGAACTCACCCATAATATGGCCTCTTAGGCACCAGAGAGAACCAGTTTGGTCTGGCCAGGGGTGGCCTTCAAAAATTTTAGCAACGGGTTCTCTGCCCAATAGCTGGGTGGGCGTGGCTTAGTCAGCCTCCTGCATGATGGTGGGTGGGGGTGATTTTGCCCTCCCCGGGCTCCAGAGGCTTTCCCTGAGCCTCCGGGAGGGTGAAAGTGGCCTCCGCAGGCTCCAGGGGCTCTCTGGAAGCTGGGAACAGGCCCATTTCTGGCCTTCCTGAACTTCCGGGAGGCCCGTTTTTCGCCCTCCCCGAGGCTCCGTGCGTGCCCTGCAACTACCTGCATCCCAAACGGGCCACACGGGGACTCCTGGGAGGCGAGGGCAGCGCCAGATAGGAGTGGGATTTGGGGGTTCTCTGAATTGCACAGAATCTTAGCTAGGGGCTCTCCCGAACCTCTGCGAACCCCCAGCAGCCCAGCCCTGGGTCTAGAGGTGAAAGCACATGGCTAGAAAGAGGGAGACCGTGAGTTCTAGTCCTGCCTTCGCCATGAAAGCCAGCTGGGTGACTTTGGGCCACTCCAGTGGCAGATTAAGGCTCCCTGGTGCCCTCAGAAGTGACACATCTTGGTGTCCCTCCCTCCCGTGCACACATTGTACAAACGAAGCCTCATTCCCAACTTTGTGGTGCCCCCCCCCCTTGGGCCGGGTGCCCCCCTTGGGCTTGGCGCCCTATGCATGAGCTTCGTCCACTTAATGGCTGATACACCACTGGGCCAGTCCCTCTCTCTCAGCCCAACTCACCTCACAGGGTTGTTGTTGTGGGGAAAAGAGGAGCAGGAAGGTGCATCGGATAGGTTGGCCACCTTGAATTATTTGTAAATAATAAAGGCAAAATAGAACTTAACCTATAAATTAATAAAGTGCAAAACAGATCAATATGGCTTGTTGAAAAAAAAATGTGATTGATAAAACTTCCTTTAGGATTCCATGCATGTCAATCATCACCCCAAATCAAGGAGGGGGCCTTCCTTGGCGAGATGGCAGCCTGATTCCCTTTTGGCACCCAGGCAAAGCTTTCATCATGTCGTTGTGATACGCAACCCCTGTGCATAAGCCCCTGGGTAGAAGCTTTACAAGCAGGAAGAGACTCGTACCTGAACAAGGCACCCTACTCCAGCACTGTCCTGTCATGCAACAACACACAACAGAGGATCTAGCAAAGCACAACAGGAAGAGGGAGAGCGTCTAAAAATCCTCCCAAATGTTTTCCTCAGTCTTCCACAGAAATAGTTGCTGAATCCTCTGGCATCTTGGCTGTAATCTGAGTTCCATGTTGGAGCCCAAAACAAAAGAAGCTTCCAAATCCTAGCCGGGGAGTACACCTATTGTTCGGGATTATTGGAAGGCTTTCGTTTATTCTGCATGGTGCATTCAGATAAACAATGAAAAAGTAATTTTAATACCTAAAACAGCAAAGGCCTTTACCAAAAATCTCATGCAGAAAACCTCAAGGTACGGAATGACCCCAAAATGTCATCCAATTTTGCCATGAAATAAAATACATTACGCTGTTTCCTTAAAAACAAACCCACCACTCTTCAATATTTAAAAGCCATTTTCCCCTCCAAAGAAACCCAGGCAGGGTTTGTTTGAATTTTTACAGACTTCATGCCTACAAATTACATTTAATTCCTTCAATTTGCTAATGGACATTTGTTGATTTCTTTTTGGCACTCAACCGAGAAATATGAAACGGTGGATTTTTCTCAAGCAAGATGCCAGTTCAGTCTGCAAAGCATTTTCTCTGAGGTGGGTTCCGACTCATATCTTATCTGCCGCACATACTTCTGAGTAACGCTTTATGCCTCCAGTGGCTAGCCAGACAACCACAAGTAGGTGTGGAAAAGACCCCTCCTTTACTATTTGGTTCTCGGAGGAATTTCAGTTCTAATGTAGGAATTTCTATTGATATATTATTAATAGCCACTGCAGACATTCCCTATCATCACATTTTGACACAGTAAATTCCATAACTAAATTACAAATTGTGTTGTACATCTCTATGGGCAATGACTTTCATGAAATGGGACTTGGGTCTAGTTTGAGAGAGATGCTCTTCTGGACATCAGCAGTGAACTCATCAGAAGTAACTCAATAAGTAAACCACTTGTTTCTTTATGAAGCAGCCTCGCAATTTCGGTCTATTGTAGTTGTTAGAAATTCTGTTTATATAAAGCACCACACACAGCAAACAAACAGTACTCTCACCATGTGCTTTACTGCTCAACTATTGTGCTGTAACAAGAAACAGGAAACTTTACTCAGAACAAGAGCACAGAGTATATACCATAGATCCAAACTTGTAAATAATGCCATCTATTGGCTGAATACTATCATAGCTGTTGCATAGAAATAAATTCCAACAATGAATTCCAACAACAGTCAATGAATTCTGGGCACCTCCACAGACTGAAACAGCTGGTAGGTAAGGCTGAAGTTTTGGTAGGACACATTGAAGTATAGTATTTGCCATTCAATTCCCAGTGACTCTGGATCATTAAACATTAAACAAAACCAGAACACTACAGAAAACGCTAAAGTGAGACAAGAGAGTCTGACACCAGAGGAGAAAAGAAAGGAAGAAAAGGGCCAAAGCCTGACCAAAGGGCAGGCCTTCAAGGCCCTTGGGAATCCTTCTGGGTTTGGATTTCAGAGGGACCCTCATATTTCAGAGGGCATAAAATAGCAGGCAGACTCTGGGAATTCCTGATTTATTCTGTTGATTTTAAGTAACCAGTGTTTGTCCAAGAGGACCAATACCTCCTATGGAAAAAGCTGGTGGGATTTTCTCTGAAAGTTTTTAAAATGCAAGCAGATAAACAAGTATTAAATACTGCTGCTGGCTGGAGAAGTCTGGGAGTTGAAATCTGAACTTCCAGAAATCTTAAAGTAGCCAAGTTGGAAAAAACACCATTTTAAGGTAATGTAAGAAAGTTGAACTTCCGCTAACTCACCTGATGTTCAGTTATGAAAGGCCTTACATGCAAGGAAAATGGTCCAGGAAGCAAGCAAGCCAAGGTAAAAATCTATGTTTTTCTTTTCTTTTTTCCAAAGAAAAATATTTTTGCAAAGGAAGGCTGGGCGCTCCCACTAATGCTTGATTCTGCATTGAATCAAACTGTTAGTTCAGGTGGCATCTGGAATCAGCTCATACCCTGCTTAACGTTGGCTCTGCTCGCTCAGCCTAGGATTTCTCCTTCAACATTTAGTATCGTGTTTCTCTCCAAAACATCATTTAAGCTGTTAAGATGAGGGAAAATTTGGAAAGAAGGTTTGGGTATTTTGTTTTTCTTGTGATAAATGCAAAAATTCCCCCCCTCCCCCTCCAAAAGGAACAAAGCCGCCTTGAGTTGGCTTTGTCTCCTAAAGAACGAGCTGCCATGAAACACAACAAGACTTACAAGATTCAGGGAGGTGACCTATTATTTAATCAGCAATGATTCATTTTTTTGGGGGGGGGGATCCAGAACATATTAAGGGTGGATGAAAAAAAAAAAAATTTGCAGAACAAAAACAAGTGAACTTTCTCTTTAAAAAAAAACAAAACAGCCTAAAGTCTAACTTGGAGATGCAAACAATCCACAACTTATCCAAGCATCAAAGCAATACTGAATGTGTGTCACTCTCTGAACATATATTTATATTTTAACATTCTAAAACAAGTGTGGGATGAAACAAAAGAGGAAAGTGGCCGGTGCTTTTCATTGTCATTTTTTATTACCTCTTTCGGCTTAAGAGGAGCCAAGAGAACTCCTTGGTAGAGGCAAAGAACCAGGCTAAACTATTCTCCTAGGACTGCCCTCCCCTCATTGTTCTGAAGTAGGTACATCAGAAAAGCTGCCCAGATGTTCCTCACATCTGGGTGTGAATCAGATTCAATTCAGTCTCTTTGCACAGCAGTTTTTCTTCTGTATCCCAGAAGAGAAAGTAAGATGGATAAAATCAGGAAAAATACAAGCAACCAAAGATGCAACATTTTGAAACTCTCCTGAGTAAAAACTTGGGAAAAGCTCATGCAAAAGTGCAACACACATGACTGTGCTTGTTTTTCTAGTTCACCAAACCGGGAAATAAAGTGACACAGATTTGATCTCGTGATGCATCAAGTGAGAAATGTAACTTTTAACGGTCCTTTTGGAGCCGATATCCATTCCCTGCCTCGTCCTCCACGGCACCCGCTGGAGTTAACAGCAGAGGGCAGCCGAGGAGCTTCCGGGATAACTGAGGCAAGGAACATCTTTTCCCATCCGTCCAGGCCACCGTCAGAAACAGGAGCAGCAGGGGAAGCATTTTGCTCCCAGTCTGACCGCCTCTCACAGCCTGCAGACGGAGTGACCCGGTGCTCTTCAGACAGAAAACACCTCATGCTTCGAAGACGCAAAAAAACTTGCCCTAAATAAGTGCTTCATTTGCAATTAGTCCTGAACGAATCTAGTTCACGGTGCGTTTCTCTGACGCACTCAGAGTATAATCAAAATTGAAATGACCGTTTCTTACTTCCCCAGATCCAAGCAGTTCATTTGTTTCCCTGCTTTTTCTACAGACATTCATTGGAAATCAACTACAACGAACTGAGTTAGAACAGGAAAAAAAATGAAAAGGTAAAAAAAAAGAAGAGTGGCATTTGATTTCTACATACCAGGTGATTTCCAAGGTTTCCTATTAAAATCCTTTTAATATAAAATATTTAAATCCTTTTAATTGGAAACATGGGAAATTGCCTGATGTCAAATGCTATACTTCTTTCTTTTTCACTTTTTTCATTTTTTTCCTGTTCTAATTTAGTTCACTGTAGTCCTTAGTCTTGTTCTTACAACTTTTAATAGAATATATTTTGAAACAAATAAATAGAATCTTCCCCTGAAAGAGAATCTTCATATATCTGAGATAAGAATTGACAGGACTACCTCAGGTGACCACTACCTCAAAAGTGCTATTGATCAGGTGGGCATAGAAAGTTTTTTACACATTCCTGTATTACTATATCTTTTTTAAAAATGCCACCCATTATTTACTCTGGTTCTGCAGAAATGCATGCCACGAAGTGGTCACATTTAGTGGTTTTATTTTAAAAAACACATTGTGAAGAAGCAGTAAGAAGGACACAAGGGAACTGCAAGACGTAAGACATGCATGCTTGTGTTTTAATATTTGACAAAGCAGAAAGGTCCATGGATGAGAGGCTGGTGCTCCTGGAGGTGATCTCCACTTACTTCCCCCAGGAAATCAGACAAAAAGCAGAGAGAGAGAGAGTCAGGAAACAGGCACTCTGATCCATGCACTCTCAAAGACCGGAAGGACTTGTAGAAAACAGAACAGAACCAAGTTGTCAAGTTGAGGAAGGAATGGAAGCAGAGTCTTAAAATATCCTGGAAGGAAGTTAGCATCCATTCAAGTGAACCCAATAAGGGAAGAGTTTTCAGCAGGGGGGGGGTCAATTCGGGGGGAGATACTTACTGTGCCAGGCCTAGGATAGGGAATTCGCCCCTCGTACTGAACCCAGCGGTGGTCCACGCTTTCTTTGTGGGCATAATAGCCGCTGAATACTGCTCGGATGTCGGCCATGCTGTAGACACAAACCGCTGAGCCCTTGAACACAGAACTGGGAAGGACACAATCGCGTCATTAATCAAGTTCAACGGAGGCCTGAAAGCACCACAGACCTCAAACACAGATGACATATTAGCCCCCCCCTCAATTTGCTAAAAAGATATCCGCCTCCTCCTTGCAAATCCACTCCATTTTAGACTGGTGGTGTTAACTAGGTTGGGTCATGAAACGTCTGCAAGAAAACAACCTAGCTCATATAACACTCACGTCAACCCTGAGCTACCAATATTCTCCTTTAAATCACCAACTTTCTGTCCCGCCCTTCTTTCTAGAGATCTTGTAAAAGGTAAAATTTTATATATTTTATGCCACAGAACCCTGATGATGGCAGATGAGATTCTGCTGAAACGTTGCTACAACTTTAAAAGCACAACTATAATGACGTGGGAAAATACCCGAACAAAGCTGAATGCCATACATACATACATACATACATACATACATATATATAATTTGTTTTCTTAAGTTTTTGCGGGTACTTACATGAATGGTATTCATCTTTGTTCGGGTATTTTCCCACGTCATTATAGTTGTGCTTTTAAAGTTGTAGCAACGTTTTGGCAGAATCTCTTCTGCCATCATCAGGCTTCTGTATACTGTTTGTCTGGCGAATGCCGAACAGCAGACGAACACAATACAGAAGCCTGATAATGGCAGATGAGATTCTGCTGAAACGTTGCTACAACTTTAAAAGCACAACTATAATGACGTGGGAAAATACCCGAACAAAGCTGAATACCATAATATATATATATATATATATATATAT
>NW_020769366.1:6357550-6370869 GCF_900518735.1 Pseudonaja textilis | reverse complement strand
CCAAACCCCCTACCAATGAGAACACACCCCCACCCAATCAGAACACAGCCAAGCCCCCACCCAATCAAGTCCCACCCCCACTGGCAGTTAAAAGGAGGAAGCAGCTGCAATCTCACATTACTCTGAGAAGCACAGAGCCGGAGACAGAAGCCTGAAGATGATGAATGAGACTTCATCGAAACGTTGCCTAGATACTTCGAATCTTACGCGGGAGAAAACCCGAACAACCAAAGATCCACATATAAATACCCGCGAGAACCTCAGAAAACAAATATATATATATATATATATATATGTATGTAAGTATGTATGTATGTAAGTATGTATATATTGTTGTAATTCAATTAACAGCCTAATATTGAGCATAATCCATCAAGGTTTTTTTTATATTTCTTATAGAGATGTTGATGGAGTGTACCTGGTAGTTGTGAAAACACCATACACCATGGGGTTCCTCTCGTCTCTTGTGGAAAGCAAGAATATGTCTTCTGCAACAGAAAAGGTTATTTCAGAGTTCAGATTATACACACTTTATTACATATCATGCCACGTGATGTTAATATTTTGGAAAAAAAAGCAAGAGATGTACACACCCAGACACACATATACAACATCCATATTTTAGTTTACATGATGTTGTTTATTCACAGAGTGAACTACATCTCTGATTGAAATTACTAGATCACTTCAGTGGTAACTACTCCACACACTGATGATTATCAATGCTTTGCACATGGTAAAAAAATGTTTGCCCAAACTCTAAAAAGTGCTGTTTTTTATGTTTAAAGACACTACAGACAAAAGTATAAAATTTCAAAGAGTTAAGATAATTTAAACTTTCAGCTGTTGTGTTCTGAAATGATATTTTGTGATTCATCGTTACTTAAATCTTGAAATCTCCCCCTCCTTTTTTTTCAGCACTGAAAAAGATGTAATTTAGCAATTAAACACAATGATGTAACATATCACAACCTATTTTTTTTCTTTTTTTTCCTGTATCTGATTAACTCATGAATCTGGATTCATTAACTTAGCTCTGTCTCAAACCGTCTAGCCATTTCTAACCTTTATCATAGAAAAACTGAAGTTATATATATCATTTTTCTTCATATTCTTTTTTTCCTCCAAAAGTCTTATCTGATTATCTACTCAAGTGAAATAAAACACTACAGACATTCATAAGAAGCAATCTATAGTATATTTTCCATTATTACTTTGCAGGATGAAGTCAACCATATGTTTCATTTGTCAAGATCAAAGAATGTATAAAGGAATTCAAGAATTTTTGATTGGTATTCTGTTTTAAAAATTTGTACTCTTTATAAGCAATATTATTTTGGAAGCTATCACAGTAATAAAAATCACAATTATTGCAACTTTTCCTATTAATAAAGAAATGTTATTCATTTTTTTGGTCCAGATCAGCAGTCTGCTACTCAACTAGAAGAATCTTTCAGGTAAGTTCTATTCAAGAAGATTATTCTATGAACGCCTTCTTTCCCCCGCCCCCCAAAGCAGGCAAGTATATAAATCCTCTTCCAAGGCATTGGGTTTTTCTCAATTCACACTGCTGCCTTCATTGAACGGTGCACCCTACAGCTCCATGACTGAATTCCATTCAGGTACGACTGAAATTCACTTACGGAGTTCATCAAAATGTGTATCAGCTCCTTCTGGACCTGGGATGGAGCAAACCAGCCTGGCTTTCAGGAATGTTGTCCACTTGTTGATCAGACTGCGTTGACCTCCAATGTCATTCTAAGAAAGGAGAATAGTAGTGCTGGTTAACAGGAAGGCTTCAGTCATGTGAAGAGAGGAGCAAATTTGGAAATGGTTATCCACCCCATCTAAAATTTATAGTGAAGGAGAATTCCAGCCTCCACAGTAGGGTTTTCATCCTCAGTAATTTTTAGACCCGTAGATTTCAATTCCCAGAATTCCCTAGGCAGCTATGCTGGCTGGGGAATTCTGGGAGTTGAGGTCCATACATCTTAAAGTTGCTAAAGTTGAGAAATGTTGCAGTCTGTTCCATGGTTGATGTCCAACCAAAATCTTCCTTGGAATTTAAAGTTATCATTTCTTGTTCTATTCTGTCCCGTCTTCTACCTGTGGAGGCGTCACACAAGCTTAGCAATTTGCCAGTTCCAGAAAAAAAAAAATCAACCAGAGGCTGTGACTTTATTGCTTGGCATTTGGGCCTCAAAATTCAGTGATATGATTTTTAGGAGGAATTACCCCAAAATGATTTGGAGTTGTTATTGAAAGGCCAGTGCCCATGAGGGCCTAGAATCTCGAACTAAGAGGAAATTTCCTGACAGTGAGAACAATTAATCAATGAAACAGCTTGCCTCCAGAAGTTGTGGAGGCTTTTAAGAAGAGATTGGACAAGCATTTGTCTCAAATGATCTAGGGTTTCCTGCCTAAGCAGGAGGTTGGACTCGAAGACTTCCAAGGTCCCTTCCAATTCTGCTCTTCTATTCTATTCTATTCTGTTCTGTTTTATTCTATTCAATTCTGTATTGTATTGTATTGTATTGTATTGTATTGTATTGTATTGTATTCTATTCTATTCTATTCACTATTCTATTTTATTCAGTTCAGAAACTGTGATTTTTTAAAATGTTACTGGACTGCTCAGGAACATCTGGTTATGTTGACTTGAAGGTGGGACTTGGGAAGGTCTGGAAAGCTCTCCTCCAGTGATGCTATAATCCATGGGCACAGCTATTCTTGGCAACCCAGCAGCTCTTATCTCTTGACCTATTCTTAAGAATGGCATATTGGTAATGAAGACCCGACTGGGCTATTACATTCCCCTGTTCACTTTTTCAACTTCTTCCTCCCCCTTTTTAAAACTGCATTCATGCCACGGGCAGTTAACGAAAATCCAAAAGTCCTGGCTGAACCCTCTTGGAATGCATGGGTATCATTTGGCTGACGAAACAATAAAACTCCCTTTGTGCACCTTTCATAAAGCGTAGGAAGTTGTTCCTTTCGCCGAGACAGAGGAGCCCAGGATCTTGGCTCTCTGTTTACTCTCCTTCTGCAACTGGATCTATTATGGCCACAATGGATTCAAAGGCTTGCCATCTGCTTTGCTGCATTTCTGGAACCTTCTGTTCACTACAAATAACCATTTTCTTAGCACCCACCGCTTATTAAACTCTTACCCTGTAACAGAATACTTCACCTTGAAGTGCCTTGCTTGTCAGCACAAGGAAATAGCTATAAAATCTCTGTTTATCTTTGCACTTGGATCTTAGAAGCCTACATGAAGGTTGTCAAATGGGAGGTGGATCATTTACCTTGAGAGATTGTTTACAGTCAATTACAGTCGATAATCATAGAGAAAACTGGAGCCTTCTCTCAAACAAAGACAAAAATAAGAAGCAACCCAGGGTAATTATACCTCTCAGTGTGCTCTCCTAGTGATACATAACAAAGGCCCCTGAGGAACTTTCTAAACAAAATATGATGAACCAGGCTCTAGGTTTTTGCTACAACAAGTAAAATGGTTATTCTTCTAGAATCTGTTTCAATAGGAGACCTCTTAAAAGTACTGTTCTAGAAAGACGTGTCATTACATTGTGGACCACCAAGTATCAACTACACAATCTCTTTGCTTGTGTTATAAATTAGTAGAAAACAGCTGCAGGAAATCTTGCTAACTTCCTACAGAAAATATGTTTCAAGGGTCTTTTATATAGCTTTATTTAATGTTTCATATGCTTTATATTCACCAAAAACCTCAATGACATCTCAAAACAGATTCCTGTAAAAAGAGCAGCTCAAGTCTGCAACGCAACATTTCCTATGCTATATTGACAGCACTGTGTTGTATGTTTTTTTAAAAAAACAAAACAAACCCAATCAATTATTTTCTCCTTTGGGAAAGTCTGAATAACAAACATCCTTGTGCACAAAGAAAGGAGATATTCAAAGATGTGCCACTGCTTGGGATTGCACGCTTTACCATTTTCCTGCTGCAGGATGATGTGATAGCAACACAAACGCCTTCAGCTCTTTGTACCCCATCAACAGTATTACTCATTATTATTTTATTCTTTTTCATTGACCCTTTGTTATTCTTTTCCCCCATGTAAGTGAAAGGCGGCATCCATAGGAAATTCTCCTTATTTTATTCAACCAGGTGAGGTTGTTGGGTTAACTGGCACGAAACCCATGGTCAATGAAGGGTTGAATCACAATCCGTCTAGAATTTAAACACTTGACTACATTATATCAAAGAAATCACAGATCGTGTGATGTGTGATTTCTTGGCTATAGTATAGCAGAATGTTTAAATTGCAGAAGGATTCAGATTCAAGTTCTACCCCTTGCTGACCATGATCCACAGGATGGCAAAGGGATCTGTGCATGCTTAGGCTCCTCCAAGATGGAAACTGGATCCCACAGAAACAGAAAACTTGACTGGGGCAGGAACCAATAGTAATGATAATGTCAGACAGATCATCTAGCTAAAGAGATCGCTCCTAGCCAAAGAGACTTATGTAACTAATTTTCCAAACTTGGGAGCCCCTTTGCGGTCTTGTCCTTTGATATTAATAGTGAACCCCTCAGTTCAACCCTGAGCTACAAATATTCTCCTTTATTGAAAACGAAGAGTGCCCCAACCATTTATAAGAGTATCCATGACAAACAGGTAACCTCTGAACAAAACTCAGTTCACCTCTGATCATCTTTGGATAGGAATTTCACATTCTTGCTTGAACACATTGCATTCAATGATTAATTCATCAAAGCCAAAAATGTTGCTGTGGACCTATAAAAGCAATGGTGCATTTAAAGTCAACTGTTTTATGGGGCTGATAAAATTTAAGCCTCTTTTTGTATTCTTTAATCATGGATTTACCCATCCGCTCAGTATATTCCATACACTCTGACCTATCCTTTTACTTATTTATTTTTATTGGTATCCCCGATTAAGTTGGGCATGCAGAGCACAATTGAGGGATATTTATGTTGCAATTTCTGTTCTTTTTCTTCTGATTTCCATTTACATCCTGCTTCTTCTGCCAGGATCTCACTGTGACTGACGTTCCTCACATGCCTGGCCACAGGCATTAATTAATGAGAAACTTCCCCAAGCTCAGCTTGTAATCTGGACAGGCTTACACAGCTGCTCAGTGTAATGACTGCTTTTAAAGTGTAGTATATTTTCATTTTGCCCCACGTCCTCCACCTTAAACACTGTCCAAAAGTTCTCCTTCAGGCTGCTCTTTTTCTGGCTATGCATCCTCTTTATTTATAGTAAGATTTAGTCTGCTGCAAGCTGCGATGTGCTCTTAAATTTTATTTTGACATCTTTCTTTGTATTTTTTGTTTATGATTTAGATAGCGTACATTCTATATTCTGCATATTTTGATAAATCTAGCAAGCAGAGTTGCTTTGTTGTTGTTTTTTTATGCCACCCTGCAAAAGTAGCCAGATTAGAAGCATTTTTCTCCTTCTGGTTGTGTGCAAACGGAGACAATGCATTTCATGCTCTGGACACTTCTACCCGGGCATCTGTATCTTTTAGAAACTTGCTTAGTTCCTGCTAAAATTTCTCTACCACAAATACCAAGGAAATGTGGGACATGTTCAATCAGGTGAAGCATTCTGCAGGAAATCAAATATCTGTGCATCTTCTAAGCCGAAACTTTCAAATACGAAGCTATCTGTTCTTCTCAGGTCTGCCACGCTTTCCACGAGAAGATCATCCACACCCATTTCCTCCTTCTTCCTCTTTCCTTCAAGAGAAGCCAGATGGCTCCTCAGACCTTAGCAGGTAACAGCGCTGAGGGGATACTGTTCGTTCTCAGAAGCTCCTCTCTAAATCTAGAGTTGAATGTCAGCCCTGGCCATCCAAACACACCCCAGAAGAAGACAGTGGCATCCACTGTTGCCAAGAACACTGCACGGACATGTCTGTGAACTCCTCAGGACTTCAGCCTGGCTTAAAAGAAGCTTTGTGAGACCAAATGTGATGGATGCTCCGTTGATGAGTGAGCAAGGAAAGCAGACATGTATAAATGAAAGGAGAGATTAAACCTGTTGTGAAAGGAAGCCTACATTTCATCTAGGTAAATAACATCTTAGATCATGAATAATCATGGACCAAAGGTATGACAGCTACATACTACTGGTTATAATTCATCCGCACAATTTCTAGCCAAAAGAGCAAATGTTTTCCCCGAGTGCCCTCGAGATGAGTTTAAGGGCTGCAGCGTAAATGGCATAACTCTTCCATGAGTCACTGTAGTTAATCATACTTAATTCCCTCACCAAGTGAACCCAATCAGGCAAGGATCTATCAGTTTGATAAACAGCGTAAGAGCCAGAGGGACCAACGGAAACGTGTCTGTATCCATCGGGAGTATATTATTTTTTTTACAAAAAAAAGTCTTAAATGTTCACGACATGAAAATACTAAAACTTTATAGTAGGAGGTAAATGAAAATCAGAGAGTGAGTGTGTGTGAGAGAGAGAGACAGACAGAGAGAGAGAGAAGAGAAAGAGAGCTAGGAAGAAAATAGTTTTAGATTCAAACAGTTTATGCATCCATGAGAGGGAAATTAGGATTAGGGAAAAATGTCTGTGGAAATTCGCAGTCATCCAGGTCATGGTTCTCCCGAAGGTGCTTTTTTCAGAGTGGAAGGAAGCTCCTTGGATGAGAAGTGAAACATCGTCAAAGAAAGTCCAGTTGTGTCTTGAAAAAAGCACCTTTGGGACAATTAAGGAAAAAGTGCACTTCAAAATTTTGAATAATTAAGGTTTGGGGGTATCATAAGAAAGAGGAGAAACTCTTCAAAAGTTGGATTTAAAAAAATGTATTCAGGTTGATGGCTGCTAGGATAAGGACAGGCGGAAATCACCGGTACTTGTTGACCCGTTGGGATGTACCTCAGAGCGGGAGTCTCACCCCACCTCCGGTCCGTGGAAAAATGATCTTCTGTGAAACCGGTCCCTGGGGCACAAAACCTTTGGGAATTGCTGCCTCAGAGGACAACTGACCCAATCCCACGTTCAGGTAGAGCAGAGTGGGGATCTGTGGCCCCTTGAGGACTTGTGGACTTCAACTCCCAGAATGTCTGAGTTGCCATCCTGGCTCTGGAATTCTGGGAGTTGAAGTCCACAGGTCCTCACCCCTGAGAGTTAGAGGAACTGCTACCCTGCTTGGAGCAGATGGCTACCCATCTTTGAAGACCCTCAGTGAAGGGTGACACAAGCGCTTTATCCAACACCTGCTACCTTGGATCTATCACTCTTAGCATCTGGATTCTACTGTCTAACCTGAATCTATTTATTTCCTTCTGGCTTCGTCTTCCTTCTAGCCTTCTACTATGTAGCCTGAATCTACTTCCTTTTAATATCAACCTTGGTTCTAGCCAGTGGTGGGATTCAAATATTTTTGCTATTGGTTCTGTGGGGATGGCTTGGTGAGTGTGACAGGGGAAGGACACTGCAAAATCCCCCTTCCCTCCCCACCCCACTAACCTGCTTTCCAGCTCCGTTCTCCTGGGCAGGACAACCAAAGGAGACCCAGCCGATCAGCTGGGACTCAATGGGAGGCAGAGAAGAGATGGGGTTGGCGGGGCCAGTCAGAGGTGGGATTGGCCAGTTCTCTGAACTGCTCAAAATTTCTGCTATCGGTTCTCCAGAACTGGTCTGAACTGGCTGAATATCACCTTTGGTTCCAGCCCAGATCCAGTCTATCCCCCTTCTCTAAATGATGATTCTTTAAATCTATGAAAATTGCCTTTCTTTCTGCCTGCTGAACATACCTGGTTCGACCAACCTCCCCCTCCAAATCGGCAGCCAAACCTTTGGGAAGGAATAATTCATTATTTATTTCATTATTTTTCCTTCAAAAGTCAAGGCTGTCTCAGAAATCAACGCAGGAGTAGCTCAGGGTTGGCAGGAGGGCTCCTTGGTGCTCTCTGAGCTTGGTGGTTTTCTTGCAGGCGTTTCCTGACCCAAACTGGAAGACATCATCAATACTCCATATTCAGCACTTTAGGTCAGGAAACAACTCAGAGAGGAGCACGGACCCCTCCTTATTTCGGAACTCTAACCCCAAGCCCTTGTGGAAACTGGGGGTACCAGAGGAGGCCTCACCCCCAAAGCACTCTTGAGGGCTTTCTCCCTGGGAATTCTGGCAGAAATGATCCCAGCCCTTCTGGAGGACATAAAAGGACCGAAGTTGGTCGGTGTAAATCTCAGTAGAGAAACTGCAGACCGAGAAGGAATTTATCAGTGCAATGTGTGAGACAAAACAAAAGGTTCTCACAGTTGTTTGCGACTTCATTATCAAGGTCATTATCCTTAGAAGGCCGGCAAAAAGAACGTCCCAGGGTTAGATTGAAAGGAAACAAGAATCTCAGCTCCCATTCGGGTTACTTTTCTTTGTGGAAAAAAGTAGAATTTAAAATGAGAATATTTAAGTGGATTGGTTGGGTTGTTTTTTTTTTAATCTCAAATTTACGTAGACCCTGGGCAAGATGGGCCATCAGAACAGAATGGAATAACAGAGTTGGAAGGGACCTTGGAGGTCTTCTAGTCCAACCCCATAATGAAATGAAAATGTGTTATGAGCTAATAATCTAATATTTAATTACTTTAGACATTCACAATTCTAGGGTACCTTATGATACAGTGAATGCATGTTTGCCATGTATATTCAAGCCTTTTGCACAGAAAATGCCACTGGTTTTGTATTTTGTAAGCTTATTCCTCCACGATATATTTAAATAAAATGCAAAAACAAAGGTTTATATTGCATTTCACTTGACATTAGTGGGAACCTTCCAGTTTTTCCCAAGCAAAACAAGAAATGTCAGCAACTGCAGATAAACTACTGATAACTACTACTCCTTTTTTAAAAGGAAATTATCAAAAATGCCATTTGTCACGACAAATTATGCATTTCAGCCTGGTCATGAACACTGAAAGCATTTCCTCCCAATTTATAACCCTATCCCCCAGTGATAGGCCAAATGAAAAATGACGTAAAGCCAAATTAGGGTTTGTGTGTGAGCGCACCGGGTTGGTGCGTGTCTGAAACACACATTAATACGGAAATAGGGAAAAGCAGAAAACCTAGAAACCTGAAAGGAAGAAAAAGCAAAGACACACAAGCTGAAATCTGGAACCTCAGACTGGTTGGAGAGGATAAATATATTGGCAAAAGTTTTAATTGAAAAGGCAGCATCCTTTGAATCCAGGACAAGGAGCAACGGATGGAAACCAGTCAAAGAAGATTCTGTGGCTGGTAATTAAACTGGTTGCTATTTAATTTCATTATCAGCTACAAAATCTTAGCCGTGGTTCTGTGAATCCTAGGTAAGAAATTGCAAACAGATAGGTTTGTATTCTTTGTGCTGGGCTTATCTGACCAAGAGTGCATGGCCAGCTGGAGCGATTCTAGACTTTATTATTAACCCGTATTGTGATATGTAGGCTAGACACCACTTAAGGGGAAATTATCCTCTCCCTGGGGCCATTTATACTTGCTGAGGAAACGACACGATGGGCTTATTTTACAAAATCCGTATTGCTCACCTGACAGACGCGGCCGACGTAGGAAAGAATGGCTCGGTCGGAGGTGCTGGTCTCTTGAGAAACTTCTCGGAAAAAGAAATAGATTTTGTCATCGTCTGGATTATAAGTGTCTGGGATAGGAAAGATTCCGATAAACTTTGCTCCTGAAAGAAATTTAAAAAATAATAGGAACAAGAGTCACACCATTTCATTGTATTGTCTCATGCTTTAAACCCAGCGAGACAGTGGCAAAATAGTTTTAAGTTGATGCATTTCTTCACTTCCTGTTCCTCCTAACTGAATTTTTCTCTAGAATTTAGTATTGTCCTTGTAAGTTAGTCTACTTACAATCATTTGTTTAACAAATATTTGAAGTTACAATGGCAATGAAAAAAGTGACCTATGACCAGTTCCCACACTTATGACCATTGCCTAACTTACAGTTATGTGTTTAAAATCTGAGCAACCTTACTTTAATGTCTTACTTTAATATTACATATGAGCAATAGCCACAGCACTTAGACTTATCTACTGCTTCACAGTGCTTCCTCTGAGCGGTTTACAGAGTCAGCCTATTGCCCCCAACAACCTGGGTCCTCATTTTACTGACCTCGGAAGGACGGAAGGTGAAGTCAACCTTGAGCCGGTCAACCTTGGCAGCTGGCAGAGTCAGCCTGCAATGCTGCATTCTCACCACTGGGCCACCACAGTTCTAAAATATTATTTTAATGTTGAAAATCAGGTTCTCTGTACCACCAGCCTAACACAATGGCAGGGGTTCCAGGATGGGACATAGGATATAATTATTTGCCCTACGACCCTTTCGTTATAGCTTTGCTCATTCCCTCTGCTTCCCCTAAATGAATACACAAGCTAAAATAAACCTAAACCTGATATTCTACCGGTGCTTCTACACATATATGTCGTAACAAGCAGCTGTATGTGTCCTTAAGGTGGAACCGAGGGGGCGATGTTGGGATCTGTCAAGCTACTTGCAGAAACCACTTTGAATGTTGCCCGAGGAGACCCCTGTCTGCAGATCAGTTCGTGATGGCATCAAGTAAAGCATATCTCGAAACAGAGGCGGGATTCAGCCGGTTCTCACGAACCGGTACTGTAAAGTTTGCGTAGTTCAGAGAACCGGCCAGTCCCGCCTCTGATTGGCCCCGCCAACCCCATCTCTTCTTGCCTCCCATTGAGTCCCAGCTGATCGGCTGGGTCTCCTTTGGTCGCCCTGCCCAGGAGAACAGAAAGCAGGTTTGTGGGGTGGGGTGGGGAGGGGAAGGGGATTTTGCAGTATCTCCCTCCCCTGCCACGCCCACCAAGCCACGCCCACAGAACCGGTAGTAAATGTTTTGGGAATCCCACCCCTATCCGGAAGCAGCACCGTCCCCAGCAGCCTGGGAAGCCTCCTACCGTTTAGCCAGTAGTGCTCAGACACATCCGTCCGGATGCAATGCTGGTCTTGCGATGCGCCTAGAGATCGGGTGAGCGCCGTGTCCTTGCCAAGGAAGTCAGAGGCTGTTCCGGAGTAAAGATATCCATCTGCAAATAGGCGACAGACAGAGAGAAAAAATATTTTTTTATTTCAGATCATGCAGCAGAGATGCCGGCCTTGAAACCTGTTTACCCAGAGTAGCCCATCTTGGTCCTGAATTGTCAAATGGCGGAAATTGTGCATTCCCCAAACAGACGGCCTTCTCGTCCTTTCCCCAAGGAGACAGCGCTTGGCTTTCTTTTCGGAGAAAAATCACATCGTGCTGGGTTTTTTTCCCCCTAAGCAATTAATCATTTACCGCAAGTGAGTATTTTGCTGAATAAATAGTCTCTGCGCTGGTCACTTCGTAACTTCGTCGCAGGGGTAGTGCAGCCTTTTTACAGTGTTTTATACATGGCAACCTAACATTCTTTGTTCGTGAATAATGATCAATGCGGCTCAAAAGATATATTTGATTCATGAACGCTGGAAAAAGTGTTCCAGCATTTGGGATTCAGAAAACGCAGGCCGGCCAACAGTCTCCGGAAAGATCACAGCCGGCCTCTTAAGAAGCAGAACAGCTCCATATTTGGAATTTTTATCAGCTCCTTTCAGTCCATCTGAAGGGAAGGGATGTCGAGAGGTATATGAGTGTGGAGCTTCTCAGTCATCCAGGTCGTGGCTGTCCCCGGGGTGCTTTTTCCAAAGGCCACTGGAGTTTCTTTTTCCTTGAAGGCGTTTTGCTTCTCCTCAAAGAAGCTTCTTCAGTTCTGAATGTTCAGAAGTATTCGGTTCTTCTTCCTTCAGAACTGAAGAAGCTTCTTGGAGGAGAAGCAAAACGCCTTCAAGGAAAAAGAAACTCCAGTGGCCTTTGGAAAAAGCACCCCGGGGACATCCAGAGGTATAGATAAAACAGGGTTAAGATTGGGCCTATGATCACACAACCACATCTTGGTTAAGGCATCAGACTAGAAACCAGGAGATTCTGAGTTCTAGTCCTGCCTTAGGCACGAAGCTAGATAGGTAACCTGGGCCAGCCACTTTCTTTCAGCCCTAAGAAGGAGGCAAAGGCAAACCACTTCTGGAAAAAAAAACCTTGCCAAAAAAACCTGCAGGGACTTGTCACCAGGAGTCAATTGTGGGAGCGCATAAACACACATTAAAAACAGCAAAATGGCAGAAATATATCTATCCAATAGCGTAAAAGGTGACTTTGGGTGCTTGGAAGCCCCGTTGAAAGAGGCTTCTTTCTGATCTTCCAGTCCAGAAGGCACTCCCTCAGGTATCCCTCCCTCAATTCTATACCTACTGAAATATTATACACATGCAGCAATTTTAGGAGGAAAATTATCCATGTAAGCAATTTTTGTCTCTGCTGATTTTTACACACACTTGATCTCAATTTATCGAAACATTTCTTGGCTTCTCTTTGTGGATAATTTGCTCTTCTGCAGTTGTCTAATGGTAAAACAAATCATTTTTATCCAGGCTAAATTTCCAAAATTAATGCCATAATGATTCAATCTGAGTAAATGAGTTGAGAGGAAGAGAAACTGCACTTGGAGAGAGTAATCAAGCACCTCAATAAGAGAGAGGTGAAAAGTTTATAGGAGAAAAATGTACAAAAGCATGCCCAGAAATGAGAGAAGGAAGGAATGTTTGCAACAACAGAAATGATAGAGAGGTGGAGTCCTCAGCGTGGAAATAAACTAGACCTGGGTTTATTTTCCTTCTCTCCTGTTTTTAGTTTTTCCCCACTTATTACTTCCAGCTCTTCCCCCCCCCTCCACACACACCCCTCTGCTTCTTGCATATTGTTGCTTCCCTAAAGAAACACTACGATGGGTGTGAACGTCTTGACGTGCATTGTTGATTCTACTATATCAACCTTCTCCCAATTGATCTCCTGCAGATTTTTGGATGACCATTTGGAGATCAACCAAAATATCTGGAGGGCATCAGATCAGGCTGGGTGTTCAGGGGCATTTGTGCAGATTATATTTTGAAGCATCGAGAAGGAGTTTTAGTTTCCTAGACTTCCTTAACATGCTTTAACTTTTTTCTGTCAGTGGCTGTGGATGATAGGAAGGAAGAAGGAAAGTAGAACACCAGGATCCAGAAGAAGCTACTTCAGCAAGATAAAACAAGGAACTGTTGTCAAACTTAGTGATTTCCAAAGGATTTATTTCAATAAATTATATTTCACACACATGGAAGGGGAGGAAGGGGAGAGGAGAGGTATTCAACCATGATTTTCTTCCTATTCAAGGTGCTTGAACAAGTCCAATTTTCTTCTTT
>NW_020769366.1:6301957-6357540 GCF_900518735.1 Pseudonaja textilis | reverse complement strand
TTTCTTTCTTTCTTTCTTTCTTTCTTTCTTTCTTTCTTTCTTTCTTTCTTTCCTTCCTTCCTTCCTTCCTTCCTTCCTTCCTTCCTTCCTTCCCTCCCTCTCCCCCCCCTCTCTCCCTCTCTCTCCCTCTCTATAACTAAAAAGACACTCTGGCAGGTAAAAACCCATAATGAAGAATGAACGGTATAATGAAAGTCTGCCTATTGACAGACAGACTAAATGATGGATAAGTCAAAGGGCTAAAAGAAGCAACCCACCCCTGTTTTAGCCTTTGATGACAAGGTCCTTTCCACACCAGCTGCCTTCTTTGTTCTCCTGCAGGCCTGTTATTTTGATGCAGACCCCTTGGGAAAAGCTTGTGATTAAAAAGTAAACTTCAACCAGGGAAAAAGCACCCAGAGAGCTCTGCATCTGACATAAAGGAGCCAGGTTTTAAATGAGAGAATCAGCTCAAGGAAGGATTCATAGGATACGATTTAATTTCGCACTATTCCAGGATTGTTGGTCCCTTTTCAAGAGTAGCTCTCACAGTAAACTTCCACAAGGGAAGAAATTGCGAAAGTGAAAAGCTTCTGAAAGAGGGATTTGTTTGTTTTTTCCCTGACACTTCTGTGGTCTGTCAGTCCACATATAAAAAGCCTGAAGATTAAGGGCTTGGTTTATATTTTACCAGGGTTGCATGGCGTCTACTTTGAGCTGCACCAGCGCTGTCTGTGGTGGGAAGTTCCTCCACAGCTTTGGTGGAAAGCATGAGAGGTGCCCAATCCAGATGTTTGCGGTGATGTACTGAAAGCTTTGCAGGCCACAATAGGAGCACTCTACCATCTCAAAAACAGCTCATTACAGGACAGAGGGTGGAGGCCTTTAATTTGAGTTGGTCCCGGATAAGGAGTGTCAGGGTCAAGTTAAAGTCACAAACAACCTATATCTATATTACAATGTAGAATGGGTATGTTCCAGTCCAGATCTCCACGGCTTCTTGAATTAAAACTGGAGATTTCAACTGAGTTAGAAATGAGCCCTGAATTGGAGACGCATAGTGGGAAGACATCAAACTCTTTGTAAGTTCCTCCTCCTCCAGTTTTCTGGTTCTTCCTCTACAAAGTATTGTGCCCAGTGTCAACGAGAAGCTAGGGCCCAACGGCTAGTAACCTATTGGGCAAATGGTGTATCTCTAACAGACACTGTGTCCTAACTACAAAATAATCAGCCTTTAGAGTGCTCATAAAATCCTTAAATGGCTATCTAAGTATCTGGATGGCTAGTATTGGTTTAATGGTATATATAGCTAGGCCTCCACAATACAAATTAAATTGCAATATATAGATATATCTGGTTGCTTCTGACAAGCTTTTTATGTGATTTTTATTTACCAAATGCTGAAATACTCTGTTCTGTTGAGTGGAGGTATATTGCTATAGGCCCATCCAAGGTGCAGCTTGCAAGATATGATAAGAAGTCAATTCCATCCCGTGAACCATCAATTTCCTCTGCCTTCCCCAGGCATGATTTAGTTCTGAAGCTTTATTAGTGGATTTCTAACAGTTTTGAGACCAGAGAAAAGGGATTATACTTAATTGGCTGAGACTCGTTCTCAGATAAGGGGATTTTCAGTTCAGATTTCAAAATCTCTAGTATTAGAAGCGTACTTTAGGAAGTAAGTGAATCAGAATTCAACTTTATAGATTCAGCTTTGGTTATCTTAAGCACCTACTAATTCAGCTCTTAAAAATGCCATTTGCCCTGTGACATTTCCAAAGAGGACAAGATATGTTGAGAAATTTACTATCCATGGAATCTCTGTCTTCAAGAAAAGAAAACTAGAGATTCTCCCAATAATCTTTAAAAAATCTTTTACTACCACTTTGAAAATGTAAAGCACTTCAAGACAGACAATCCTTACAGCTTTGGGTTCTTTATTTTTATTTTGTTTAAATAATGGATGACTTAGACCTTAGCAAGGTCAGGATTCGGAATTATCCACCTCATTATCTGAGAATAAAGGACGAATATTTATCATATTCTCTTTTTGAACTGTGACCAATCCTTCAAAGAAACAGAACATAACATCTCTTCTGCCATAAATTAAACAGGAAAAAAAAAGGTCAGGTACATTCTTCTTATCTTACAACAAGACATTATAGCTTGATGGACAAGTTAAATGAAACCGGGCCAAAAGAAAAAAGAAAAAGAAGTAGAAAAGAGGTGGTGTCTCAAAGGAAATTCTTGGTCATGTTGAAGTGAAGAGATTAGTCTGGCATTCCAGGATGGCAGATACCTGACTCCACCAAATATGATTCTAGGACAGGAAGAAGACAGAGTGATATTGTACTTTGACAGGCTGCTCTAGGCTAGGATTTTAGCAATACAATAAGGGCAGGATTTTCTTCCACATGAAATGCACTTAGCAGGGAGACATCAGGGGTCACTATGGAAGCCACGCACAAATAGAGCCTACATCAAAGCTAGGATTTGGCCAGAGAGTCCCCAGACTTGCGTTTTCCCCCCCCTGCAAACTTCTCTGATTTGCGTGGGGATACCTGCACTTCTCTGAATTTTGCGGTGTAGTTCTCGGATTAAAAAAACAAACAAACACACTGACATTCATACAGGGGGGACAAGCCAGACAAAAATGTATAGATTCGAAAATGTAGACAAATTGGTGGTGAAACCCGAGCCCCAGACAAGGCTTTTAAGAAGTTAAAACAGACACACACAAAATGAGGCAAAACTAACACTCTGTGGGAAATGGAAAGATTCAGCCATTCTTAATTGAAGGGTTGGGTAAATTCATCTCGTATTATTTAAGGCCAATGATTCTGCAAGCAGATCTCTGAATGTTGAGTCATTCCAGATCTCATAGTCGAAGATCCCTTTTCCTGGAGTTGCTCAGAAGCTAAACTACAACATTGTGGTTGAAAAAGCTTTGTTCCATCATTGATCAATGATGCTGTTCTTCAAAAAAGTTACTTTAAGGCTACACTGAAGGCCAGTTTTAGTATTTATGGCCTCCCAATCCAATTCTTAATAGTAAATTCTTGTAGAACA
Source organism: Pseudonaja textilis (assembly GCF_900518735.1). The sequence goes on along the minus strand of NW_020769366.1, from coordinate 6,354,492 downwards.
TAACACATCAATTTCACTCCCATTGCTATGTTTAGGCAACAGATTTATGACACTTCAATCTCTGAACTTGAATGGTGCACTATTCCTATGCTTGCAGAAGGTATGTGCACATGAATAATCTTAATCAGCCATTTGTAATAATCTCCTTAAAACAGAGTTTATTTTAAAACAATATTTGTTTATATGAAATCTAGACTGTCAGGTGGCAATACATTTTAAAAATCTTCACATTTGCAGCAGGAGCTAAGAGCACCTCTCTCTCCTCCAAGCCCTTATAGATAAGCACAAACTGCTTCCTGTTTTCTCGTCTATGCCTGGTTATTTATTTGTTAATTGGTGAGGTTTATACCCTGATTTTTTTAGGGGCTCAAGGTGGCTTCAGCGATAGAAGTTGCCAGGCAGAGCATAGCAAGAAGTATCTTCCAAGAGAATCTAAGAGATCAGCCAAGCAGGTGTTTTTGCAAGCTGCCCTAGAAACCAGAAAAATCTACTGAGCTTGCAAATGTTTTCTAGCTCCGAAAAGCATCTGTTCTTCTGATTATTTTTACATGCAGTGCAATGAAAGGCGTCTGCTGCTCACTCACGAAGCTTCTCAGGAATATGAATTACTAAACACATCTTGGGGCTCTACCAGGAAACCCTGGCCCTACTCCAAAGTTTTCGCTTAATCATAACTAAACAACATGATATTACTGCAGTTAAATGATATTGATGTTTTATTGATTATAATGCGTAGACCCACCACAAGGAAGGTTGTCTTAGTTCCAGCCTTGCAATGCCGGAGCCTTCCTTGCCCCTCTGCCCCCTGATATATTTCCAAGGAAGACACCCTGCACCCGCTCCATAAGGTCCCATCCTTAATCTGAGCAGATAAGAATCTTGGTCTAAAGGATGAACCCCCACAGGGAGTAGACTTGGGCTCCAGGACTTGCCTTCCTTTTCCCCGGGGAGCCGGGATGTTGATCAGTATAGCAAAGACTAAGGGTGACCAGGCCAGGCCAGTTGTCCCAAAGGTGCTTTTTCAAGAGGGAACTGGACTTTCTTGTTTTTTTCCTTGAAGGCATTTTGCTTCCCATCCAAGGAGCTCCAGAACTGAAGACGCTTCTTGGATGAGAAGAGAAAAGTCTTCAAGGGAAAAAACAAGAAAGTCCAGTTCCCTCTTGAAAAACCAGGACCTGGGTGAGTGAGACTCTCATGGGCATCCAGTCTAGTTATTAACAGGTCCAGCAGAAAAGAATAAAAAAAAGTATCACATTTTAAAAGAAAAGAAAAACTCAAAAATGTATCTGTCTTAGCCAAGGGACTGAAAAACCACCTCCTGGAAGAGGAGTCCTTACCTGCCATGACCGATGCAAAAGGCTGCTGGGGGTCAAAGGGACATTTCAGCCTGCCGGATTCCAAGTTGTGAGTATTAAATCGAAACAGGACATCCTGCACAGGAAGGAGAAGATGCATCCGTTAGTTCAAAGCTTCAGGTGGGAGGAAGTCTGGATTTCAAAGAGAGTCAGTCATTACACTGTTGATCTAGGACTGAGGAGACCCAGCCATGGAGGCCCTGGAGCTAACAGATAACAGATAATCAGTTGGAAGGGACTTTGTAAGTCATCTAGTCCAACCCCCTGCCCAAGTGGGAGACCCTACACCATTTCTGACAAATGGCAGTCCAATCTCTTCTTGAAAGTCTCAAGTGATGAAGCTCCCACAACTTCTGACAGCAACTTCTGTTCCTTTGGTTGATTGCTTTCACTGTCAGAAATTTTTTCCTTATTTCCAAGTTGAATCTCTCCTTGTTCAGTTTCCATCCATTATTCCTTGTCTGACCTACAGGCGCTTTAGAAAATAGCTTGACCTCCTTCCTCCTCCCTGTGGCAGCCCCTCAAATACTGGAAGACCGCTATCATGTCTCCCCTGGTCCTTCTCTTTACTAGACTAGCCAGGCCCAATTCCTGCAACTGTTCGTTGTATGTTTTAGTCTCCAGTCCCCTAATCATCCTGGTTGCTCTTCTCTGCACTTTTTCTAGACTCTCAACATCTTTTTTATAATGTGGTGAGCAAAACTGGATGCAGTACTCTAGGTGTGGTCTTACTAAGGCTTTATAGAGTGGCATTAGTACTTCCCTTGATCTTGATTGTATGCCTCTGTTAATACAACTTAGGATTGCATTAGCTTTTTTGGCTGCTGCTGCACACGGCTGGCTCATATCTAGCTGGTTGTCCACTAAGACTCCAAGATCCCTCTCACAGTTCCTGCTATTGAGCCTGGTTTCACCCAGTCTATATGTGTCCTTTTGGTTTTTCTAGCCTAAGTGTAGGACTTTACTTTTCTCTACATTGAATTTCATTTTGTCAGATATGGCCCAGTGTTCTAGTCTGTCAAGATCTATCTGGATCTTGAACCTATCTTCTAGGGTGTTAGTTATTCCTGCCAACTTAGTATCATCTGCAAATTTGGTAAGTTTCCCTTCTATTACCTCATCTGAGTCATTAATGAAGATATCGAAGAGTCGTGAGCCTAAGACGGAACCTTGTGGTACCCCACTGCTTACTTCCCTCCATGTAGACTTAGACCCATTAAGGACTACTCGTTGAGTACGGTTTGCCAGCCAGTTGCGAGTCCATCTAGTGGTGGTGCTATCTATTCCACTTTTTTCTAGCTTACTAAGAAGTAGGTTGTGGTCTACTTTGTCGAATGCCTTGCTGAAGTCTAAGCATATTATGTCCACAGTATTTTGCTGGTCTACTAATTTAGCCACTGTGTTGATGAATGAAATAAGATTGGTTTGCTGATTTGGGCCAGACACTCAATCCCAACCCTATGTTTTTTCCTCTGTTGGGAGAGAATATTGGAGGAAAGAGTGTTATGTACTTCCTTGTGCAGTTAAAGCAAGAATAGAGAATAGAGAATAGATAATGTTAATAGATAACAATAGAGAAGTGAAGAAGAAATAGAGTGGATTATGAGCTTCAACCTGCTCCACAGATATCTACAACTAATGAATGTCTTGCATGTAGGTCTCTATTTCAAGAAGCTCAATTCCACCCTTCCTTGATTTGACACAAAGCTCTACAGATACAACCCTTGTCTGCCAAAAGAATATTCTCTACAGGTGAGGATGGGCCAGGAAAGAGTTGAACGCAACAGTCTAGCAAGGGGCCTGGGGGAAAAATGCCAATTGGGTGCAAGTGGAGACATGATTAATTTGGTGTGCGGACACATCCATCGACTACACTGATATCATTATAACCACACACATAATTACGTGTATTTTAGACCAACGCTAGGCTGGCTAGCACTTTCCCTGCTCGTTTTCTGGCGACATCAAGACAGCCTCAAATACAACCTACCTGTCCAGCAGTGACAGAATAAAAGAAATACTGCAAAAGAAAACAGGCTTTTAAACACTTCCCAGAAAAAGTATTTTTTCAGTTTTCAGAAAGGACGGAGGGTGCCAGAGCAATTCAGCTAGGCTTCATGCAGAACGGAGCCAAGTTACACAACCTAACCACCTCCAGCAATGTTGGAGCTGTGATCCTTCCAGTTTCCAATTGGCCCAACTCATTTATAATGCATTCGATTCAAATCCATCATTTTAAACGGTGCCCTTCCCAGATCAGAGCATAAAAAGGGTTGCAGAGGGAAAAGAATCCAGGGCTACAAATGGTGTTGGCCGCCTGGAATCTCCAAGACGGCATCTCTTAAATGCTGCCCAGAAGGAAGACCAGGGAAGGACCTTCAGACTTGGATGGCTATGACTCTCACAGAATTATGCCCTCGTAGAGAGCTATCGGTGTGTGGGACACGGTGGCTCAGGGGCTAAGGTACTGAGCGTGTCGATCAGAAAGGTCGGCAGTTCGGCGGTTCGAATCCCTAGTGCCGCATAACAGAGTGAGCTCCCGTTCCTTGTCCTGGCAGCTTCTGCCCACCTAGCAGTTCGAAGGCACATAAAAAAAATGCAAGTATAAAAATAGGGACCCCTTTGGTGGGAAGGGAAGAGCGTTCCTCAGTGCGCTTTTGAAGGCGTTTATTCATGCTGGCCACATGACCACAGAGACGTCGTCGGACAGCGCTGGCTCTTCTTTGGTTTTGCAAAGGAGATGAGCACCACCCGCTAGAGCCAGAAATGACTGGCAGGTATGTGCAAGGAGGGGAACCGTTACCTTTACCTTAGAGAACTTTCAGCAGGCCAGATTCCTCTAGGAAACTTAGCAAACTGAACAGGACGGTGACAGCTTCCAACCCTTCTGCACTAACCTCGATGTGTTCAGTGTAGGTACGGCCAAGAGACTTCTATGGAATTTAGATTAAATTTGGCATGAACTTTAGTGGCAGCCAGCCTAGACTCGTAATCTCGTTGTGCAAAAATATGCAAACTTCTTGGAAAAGGATCTAGAAGGCTTAAAATCAGGTCGAAAGGAATCTGCTCTCCAGCCAGACATTTATTTTTCCTAGGGAACGTTATCGGCAGGTATCCCCAAGGCTGACCGCCAGCTACAGAGGGAAGGACCCACAGCCCTGAGATTAGAGTCTAGACACCACCAAGGAACTGCGGTCATATTTCTTGATAATTAACAAAATTAATAGAGCAGTTATCTGGCCTTTCCGAGATACAGAAAAAAAGTGGTGCTACTGTAGATTTCTTTATGCAGAAACAAAAATGTTTTAAGACAACAGAGATACAGTATTTCTACTTCGCTTTCTCTTTTTGTTTAGTGGGATGATGACCGCCTTTCGATTTCAGAGCAGATGTTTGGCCACACAATCTTCTTCTTCTTCCTCCTCCCCCCCCCCCCCCACTGAATATGAACTCTGTAATTCTAATTTCACCTCTCATCCATAATGCTGAGAGACGGGCAAAATACCCAGAGAGGCTCCAAGGGGAATCGTGGCTCAGCAGGCACCAGAAGCAGAATGGTGGAGCTTCAGAGGGGAGACTCTGCCCACAGCCCTATTCAAAAGGATTCCTTTCATCTACTGCCACCCCCTGCTACCCAAAGGTCCTGTAAGGCATCTTAGGGGCTAAACTGTGCTCTTGAGACCATTAATCACCGAATAAAAGCACGTCTGTACCAAACCACATTAATCACCTCATCTGAGGTTCGCCAACAGACCAATATTCAAAAACCTGAGAATATAAATTCTTACACGATTTGGTAAAAACCCTCATTTTTATAAGGCTGCAGATTGACCGACTGACTGACTCTCTCTCTCTCTCTCTCTCTCTCTCTCTCTCTCTCTCTTTAAAGAAAATTCCATGGAAATGATGGATGCTAGGAAAAATCATTGTCCGTTTGGGGAAGGATTAAATTACCTCTTTGTGTGTTCCAAGGTCGATGTAGCCACAGACTGGGTGAAACGCTCCTGTACCGCAGGCGTAAACGTGAGTCTTGTTGTAAGGCTGAAGGACCCTGATAAAGTTGGCACATTCTGTCTATTGTGAAAAGAAGGACAGGCAACATCAACTGCTATTAACATCCGGAGGGCAGTTCAATAGGCTACGCAACACTCAGGGAAGACACCGAGAACCTGAGCAATTGCGTTTCTCTTACAAGATTGCCAGTTGGTGAACAGGGTTCATTATATATCTAAAAATAACCCCTGGCTTTCACACCCTGCTTGGGAGTTTTTGTGTGGCCTGAATCAATAAAGCCTTGGTGTCCTCCCAAGAAAGGAGGCTTACAAGGGGACGGAAAGGATAACAAAACCTGACTCGTCTCTTTGAACATCCACGTGCTTATTGCACCCCTGAAAGCTCAACCAACAGGGCTTGCTTGTGAATTAGAACAAGGTCAAAGCAAATGGGCAGAATGTCTGGAGTCAGCCACTGAGGAAGAAGGAAGAAGGCCAGGTGTAGCACAAGGTGGTAGGAACAGGCAATAGCAGGAAAGAGGGGGGATGTTAAGCAGCTTTTTCTCAGAAGTGTTACAAAAATATCGCTCCCCAGATTGGCTTCAATGTTTGGGTTCCTTTCATTCCCCACCTTCTTGAATTAAAAGGGGATCTAGGATAGGTTTCCACTTGCCCTGTGGGAACTGGCCACTCCTTCCATCCCCCTTCAGAGGGGAGGGCTGCAAAAATTGGCTCTTTGCTCTCGCATCCATGTGGAAGCCTTCTCTTCTCAGTGTCCTCTGCTCAAGGCTGGCTCGATTTCCAGCAGAAATCAAAAAAAGAGTTGAGGCACAGACGGTGCCTGGGGGAGTCCCGACTCCTGTTGACTTCAGAGGACGGGTGGAGGAAGCTGGGAACCTGCTCCCTGCAACCAAGGCTGCCCCTTCCCCTCTAAGCCAAGGGTTTGTCACACTCGGGCACCTGAGCATTTCTGCCTGGTTGTTGCCGTCGTCCCGTGGCCTCCCCAATGTCTGGTGGGTCAGAGCCCTGATTAAAAATATTTGTTCCAAGGGGAGCGCAAGGGAAGCCTGCCTCATCGGAGGTTTCATCCTATACATTAATCACAAGGGGGGGGGGGCATTTGCCATGCGGAGCAGCCTATACAACCCTTCCATCCTTTGGCTTTCCTTTTAATAACTTTCATTTCAAGGTTGGATGTATTTCGCAGCCTGCTGTGCAGCAAATCCCTTATTCTCCAAGAAATATGGATAGAGATACTAGAGGTATTCTTTTTTTTTTTTAAAGCAAACTTCTTCCTCATGGCCAGAACTCTTTGGCTTGACTATCCTCAGGCAATTTTCTTTCTCTTTTCTCAAAAACATCCCAGTTGGACAGAAATGGGAGAGCCGCAGAGCAAAAGTACCAGCAAGCTGGCCCCAAATTCACTTTACAAATCCATTTTATCCACATCCCTTCTGGAGTGGCCCACAATGGGAAACATCTACGTGAACTCCACATTTACGTGTCACTGGTCTCAGTAGAAACCAAAAGCATGACTTTCAGTGAGCCGGAGCTGCAAAAGGCACATTGTAAAAGCTGGGCCCATGGAGACTTGGAAGAAAAAGTCCAAGTCAATGGGTCCATGCAGGAGGTGGTGGGTAGAGTGGCCAGAACTGGCTGGGTCATGTTTTTCCAACCGGACAAAATCCCCATGCTTAGCTGAGCAGGATGGGTCATATTGGCATGGCTTTGTACTCGAGGGAGTCTCTGTGAAACACAGGCAGCTCTTTGGCCAGTCACCCACTCGTTCCAAAGGATGAGGTCTAGACCAGGGGTCTCCAACCTTGGCAACTTTAAGACTTGTGGACTTCAACTCCCAGAGTTCCTCAGCCACTTTAAGACTTGTGGACTTCAACTCCCAGAGTTCCTCAGCCACTTGGCTGAGGAACTCTGGGAGTTGAAGTCCACAAGTCTTAAAGTTGCCAAGGTTGGAGACTGCTGGTCTAGAAGGGATGCCGAGGCCCAAGGAAAAAAAGGTTGCTGCAACCCTTATCTGGCTAGGTCTACAAGGGTGAACTAAAACAACATCCATGCAGGAGAGGGGAGGCTGGCTCCACCACGGTTCCTGGGCCTTGAGATGATCTTGAAGTTTGCTGCAGCCTGGGAATCAAATGGCACCTGCAGATGTCAGGGGAAGTTCATCTGGACCATCTGCCATGAGAAGGGATGGAGAAAAAGAGGGAAAGAGAGAGAAGAAAGCAAGAGAGAAGAGGTGGATGGAGTTTAGACAGGACAGAGAGAGAGCCGCCTTCGGCAACTGCATCAAACAAATGCATCATAATGAATATTTGCCTATAATGTATTTTCGACAGCTAGATTGCCCTCAAAGGAGGGACAACCAGCTGGAAAACCAATTTAAGTCACTTATTGTGTGGGAGTCTGGGAAAAGAGCTGGTGGTTGATGTTACTGAAGAGGTTTCAACATTGGCTTTGAAGAGGGACAACGTAAGCTGAAAACAAAAGAAGGGGAAAAAAACAGGTGATGTATGAGAAGAAGCAGGTTGCCGTATATCCAATTCCACCTTCCTTTCCCTTCCTTCCTATCTTCCTGACCATCCTAAAATGGCCTCTGGCAGCAAATTACGTCTTCATAACATCTCCGTTACAACATTCCACGTATTGTAATGTCACTAGGGGATTCATGATGAAAGGGTCTTTTTTCTCTAGCAAAAAGTAACAAATACTCAGAATACCAGATGGAAACATAAAAGAGAAAAGGAGAGTGAAATTAAAGAATAGAAGTTAAAAAAAGAAAGTAATCAGGTTCCTCTTCATTATGCATTGGTCACGCTGCACCCAAAACCTTGTGTCTAATCGTGGCCATCACATTTTAGGAAGGCCACCAATGAACTGCAGCTTAATCAGAGATTTCATTTCAAAGAACAGAAGGGTTGAAGGCAGTTGGGCTGCAAAGAAGAGAAACCCACAAAAGCCATGATAACTTTGTCTAACGTCTTGCAAAAAGAAGGTAGGACAGAATTATTCCGATTTCTTTTACAGAAGACAAAACAACAACAACATTACAACATTACCTGTGGACTTCAACTCCCAGAATTCCCCAGCCATTCTTGCTGTCTGGGAATTCTGGGAGTTGAAGTTCTCAAGTCTTAAAATGGCCACAGTTGGCCCTCCCTGATTTCAACTGTGAATTTCTGGTTAGGCATCAAGAAAAAGGTCCTATGATAAAAGCTGTTCAATAATAGATTCCTTCAACAGGTGGTAGCTTCTAATGGGAGCCTAAGAAGAGGTTGAATAGTTATTTTTATATCCCCTGGACTAGATGATCTCTAAGACCCTTTTCAAGTTATCCACTCTTAATTCTGTGAAATAATAAATGTTGGAGAGATCAAAGAACACATTCAAGTGGGCTTTCCATGAAAAATGGCAATAATGCTTTTCTTTTTCTTCTTCTTCTTCGATCTGATTTTCATTTGCGTGATGGAGCTGCCATGAGATTCTTGGCCAAACCAACATCTGAATGCAGCATCCTCTTTTAGGCCACGTGGGCATCAGCAGCAAAGAGATTCAAAAACATTGAGAAATGCAGAGGAAATCTTCAGCGGAGCATTAATCCCAACAAAAATGGCTCCTGCTTTGACGGTGGCAACGTTTTTTGACTAATCGTTTTATTTATTGCTGCAGCAGAAATTAATGAGTCTCTTTTCGTGGTGAAGGACAGCAGCCCTTTAAGTGCAGCCAACGAGCCCCTTCTCTGTCTCAGGGTTGGTGCAAACCGGGCTGAGTAAACCATGAGTCAGACAGACATAACCCTCAGAGACAGTGCTATGCCAACACCACCGTGAGCTCAACAGTTGAGGCTTTGCTAGAGATCAAATAAAAGAGGCGTTAACAACCACATTCATTTCAAGTCCCCCGATTCCCCCAATGTACAGATTGCAATCGTAAGACCGAGCGGGAAAGAAAAAACAATATACTTACATGGGCATCTTTCCCGGCTAGTTTACATAAATCCACTTTTTCCTTTGCTGCGGGCCAAAATATCTGCAATTCATTTAGAAATGGGTCTTAGGATCAGATGATTTTGTTATTCTTGACTTAAATTATATTTATACATTCACTTCTCTGTTACATCAGCATCCGAGAACCTCAATGCAGGCATGAGACCATCCATTACTAAACCTCCACCATCCTCTGCGCAGCCCCAGACCTACACTGAGGGAGGGGCTGCCATCAAACATGGACAGGAGCCCCGTTTTCCCTCCACCTCAGCCCCCCCCCCCAGCTGAAAGGTGTTGTTTGCCCCCACAGCAATCCCAGGAATAAATAACCATTTTGCATCAATTTCAGGCATGGGCAAGATCTGCACGAGACAATGTTAGTTTTTTTAAAACACTGATCATCATCCTTTCAAAGAACAAGATTTTTCCTGCCTCTCACTGTACTAAAATCCGATGTGAAAGAAGGTAAAGTATTTAACAAGCATTAATCACATTCAATAAAATAAAATGTGCAATCAGCAGCTATATTTAAAATTAAAATTCAGATATATTAAAAGTCCCAATAACATTAAAAATGTTTTTGCCTCCTCAAGAAGCATCCATTATCTGGATGTACTATCTATATCTTAAAACATATATAATTGTGGGTAAATAAAATGCATGAATACCTTTAAAAAATTACATTTTGTCTTCCATTTCTTCAGTGTCCTCCTCCCATTCCCCACCCAACAGCCTCAGATTATTATTATTTTCCCTTTTTGGGGGTGGTGGTAGTTATTTCATTTATTGGATAGTTTAACATAAGGCTTTATTTCTGAGGAAGACTAGGGCTAAGCATACTGTTCACACATTACATTTGCATTTACATTTGATGCCTGCGTAAGTGCATGCTTTGATAATTAATGATTTCAAGGATTAAAAAAACACTTAGAATAAACTTTGAGATTGACATTCACTTATAACAATACTTTTTTGTAAATATATACAACTTCATGGCAAAATCCATATTCAGGCCTACTCAGAGTATGAATGGGGACTGCACCCTAAGGATGTACATTTTGCTATCCCTAGAAAAATTGTGCCAAGTTTATAACTGCCTTTCAATGACATGGATTTTAAATGTTGGCTTTGATTTCAACTGCATGCTTTAGTGGTTATTGTTTATGTTCTGTCTTCTTAGTTTGTTGCAAACTACCTTCAAAGTGATGGGATTCAATTTTTTTTACTATTAGTTCTGTGGGCATTAGCTTAGTGGGCGTGGCAGGGGGAAGGTTACTGCAAAATCCCCACTAACCTGCTTTCCTGCTCCCTTCTCTTGGGCAGGGCAACCCAAGGAGACCCAGCCGATCAGCTGTGACTCGATGGGAAGCAGAGAAGAGATGGGGCTGGCGGGGCCAGTCAGAGGCGGGAGTGGCTGGTTCCCCGAATGACTTAGAATTTCCGCTTCCGGTTCTCGAGAACCGGTCAGAACCGGCTGAATCCCACCTCTGTTCAAAGCTGCTATAAACAAAAAGGCTGGGTATAATTGAGCTCAGCACACATATTCTGGAGAGAGAGAGAGAGAGAATTTCCCCGAGGATGCGCTCCAGCATGAGGCCATTTAGTCCTGGAGACCGACTCAGATTGGATCCTGGTTTAGCCTTTAGAAACTAAATTCAACGTAAGTCATCACTTTTTAAAAAAATAGTTGGAAGCGCATCAGACAGAAGCAGGTACGGCTGGCTCTCTTTTGCTCTAGATTTCAGGACGGGGAATAATAACATTTCGGGAGGCAGATTCTGACTGAGGGAGACTTTCTAATTCCATGACCAGTCAAGAAGGCTGCCTTCCACAGGCGGGAATGAGGTGGTCATCTCCCAGGACAAATTAAGGCTGGGCTCAACCATTCCTTCCGACAGTCTGTGCATTCTGTGACTCTAGGAGACGAAGCCGTGGCTCCTTCCACTCGCTGTTTGCCACACGTGGCCTCTGACACCAGGAACGGTAGGCAGCTTCAGCCCTCCTCGTGACCCGTGGCCATCGATAAGCTTTCCCTCTGCGGGGCTCCTCTGCAGGAGGAGGAGGAGGAGGAGGAGCAGAATCCTCCAGATGGAAGGGAAAACACCAGGCGTCCCATAAATCTGGAGCTAATGAGCCACACTTGATGGGAGCAGGGAATATTGTCATTTGCGGGTTGATTTACGAGACCTTTTCAAAAGCAAAGCGGAGAAAGTAAAGGATGGCTCAGAAGGTTCCTGTTGCACTTTTTTTTTATAAAAAAAACAATCATCGTCACTGCTTTAATACTGAGATTGCAACTCAACTTAGAAGGGAGACCGCAACTCACACTATGTAGAGTGACATGTTTTCCACACGGAAAACGGGTAGCTCACCTAGTGATGGATTTACCACTGTCCACACGGGTGGAATGAAAATGTCAGATGGCTAAGGAAGAGCAGAATGGAAATCAGATGTGGCTGGGGTTTTTTTGGGGGTGGGGGGGAAAGGGGGGGTGTTGGCTTCAAAGAGCAAGCCATGACTCAGAGAGCAGATTCTCTCTCTCTCTCTCTCTCTCTCTCTCTCTCTCTCTGTCTCTCTCTCCCCTTAGGGCTGAGATTCTCCAGCTATCTGTACAGGGGCTGAAATGTGTTTGAAGAATTAAGTTACTGTGTGGCTTGTATGGCTCACTCGTCTTTATTCCTTTTGGCAGGGAATTTCTAGGGGAATAATAAGAATTCAGTACCAATTCTAAGCCACGACAGCCAGAAATGAGAAGGCCTCTGGCCAGGACTCTTACTGACTGATGAATTTTATTAAGAGGCATTAAGGGGTTCACGAGTTCAGCTCACCAAAGGGTTTACTAAACCCTTTTAGAAAAATTGCTAGTTAGAGAAGGTTAGTCAGTAAAATTGCTAGTTACTCAGATTCCTCCTGAATTTTCATAAGTGGTCTTCACGGTTCATGGACGATGGAAAGTATTGCACTGAATTTACTTATTAGGTTTTTATGGCCACCCGTATTTCAAATCTGACTCTGGATAGCATACAACAATCTAGTAAAACAAATATATAAAAATGATCAATATAAAAGTATCAAAGGTCATTATTTACATTGAAATAGACAAGCCACAAAGAGCAGCAGAGAGTGAATAGCAATAGCAGTAGTAGTACTTAGACTTATATACCACTTTGTAGTGCTTTAAAGCCCTCTCTAAATGGTTTACAGAGTCAGCTTGCTGCCCCCAACAATCTGGGTCCTCATTTTACTGACCTCAGAAGGATGGAAGGATGAGTCAACCTTGAGCTGGTCAAGGTCAAACTCCAGACTACGGGCAGAGTTTGCCTGAAATACCGCACATTAACCATGGTGCCACCAGGGCTCTAAATTGTCCATGGAGCCATTTTAGATTGCCACCGGTGCCCTGGAGCCCCAGACCCGGATGACAAAGCCAACTCTTGAGAGGCTTCCTGGACATTGACAAGGATGGAACTAACCTCACTTCAGGGAAGTGGAGCCAATGTCCCATAAGGCAGAGAAAGTCCAATGCCTTGAATTTGTCAAGCAGAGGTGGCACCCACAGCATTTAGCCTTCTCTGGGTCAGCTGGCTCAAAATAAGGGAGCTCCATCTATTTATCTCTTTGCCCAGATGTACGTCAATCACACCTGGCCTTCACAGGCCTTTAGTGTTGGTAGCTTGTCAACATTTTGTTGGTCTTCGATAGCAACACATCCCAGAAGAACCAGGATGAATGTGAATGTCAACTCCACTGTGTCTGGTGTGCTGAAGCCCTATTTACATTCCTGAGTAAACAAAACATCTTAGAAAACATGCAACAAACACGTCAAGATAAATAAATACTTTAAATGAATCTTCCACACTGTATTTAGGGAGGACTCTTGCCAAATTATCCTCTGTCATACTGGTGAAATCACTGAGTTGGAGAGTCATTTTACGGACAAAGTAGAAACTAGGAAGACTATCAGGGACACATTGGTGTAACCAGATCTCTGCCCTCATGTTCGGAAGAGGCATAAAAGCCCCAAATCTCAGCATTGCATCATTTAGCTGGGCTTCCCCAGGGAATTGCTCAGGCTGACTGGTTCCTTTTGAAGTGAGCATCTGTTTTCTGGAGATTTATAAAGTACAGCATCATTTATTTATGGGGGGGATGCACGCAGATGCATTCCTAGCCAATCAAAAAAAAATGGCTGTATTTTATTCAACGATCCCAAATCTCCCACTTCTCGAATTGTGTTAAAGGCCAGGATTTTTCTGTGTTCCTACTTTGCACTCATCCTTCCTCCTCTAACTGCAGGAAAAGCTCTTCATACAGCCTTCTAATTTATGGGGTTTCCCCCCACGGAGGGGATTTTGTCCAATGATGACGCCATTTCAAGGCACGTGATGGGCCACCTTCTCCCAAAGGATGCAGTTTCCTCACCTACCGGAAGCTCTGAAGCAACCAGGTGGCATCTAGCCAACACAAACCTGACTGTGTGAACACAGCACAACACACACATTACATTCCGACACTCCTCTGCTACCAGGAAGCATCTTTCAAGCCTGGCGCCTTTCACGTGGTTTTGACGGACATAAAAATTATGGTTGGAGGGACAAAACAGAAAGAATGGAGGAGGGAGGGAGAGTCTTGTCCTGGAAACCAGAAGCATAAATCTACTGTACGTAGAGATATTTTAAAAGGTAGGCTGGTTGCCAAAAGACCAGAGCACCTACAGGCCTCTCTGAGACCGCTACTGAGGGAAAATAATTTAGAACAGGAGCTCACCTCCAAAATATGCTGCTGCTGTGTTAGTGGCGCATGATAAAGGTCAGGGAGAAACTTATCAGAAACAGACCGGCCCAGCTGCAAAACTGTAAACAGGAGTCCTGAGGCAGCCTGGCTAACCACATCCAAGGAAGAGAAGCCCACAAAGCTTTTGGCAGTCTGAAAATCCTCAGGAAGGATGAATGGGTGTGCTCCTCAACTTGCACTGGGAACCAGAGTCAAACTGTGAAGCAGGTAGCTAGGTTTGACCTTCAGTGTTTCAGCTGGAGTAGAGATGCTACATAGTACAAACCAAGGTTCTCTACCTAGGGCTCTTCAGATGTATTGGGGACTATCATTCTTGGACTTCCTAGCCATCCAGGATGGCTGAGAGTTGCATTTCCATCACATCTTGATGTCCGGCCTGGGAGCTCTAGGAGAAGAAGGCTGACAGGTCTTGGAACACCTGTTGGAAGCAGTTCCAGTCCACCCAGACAGATTTCCTGAGGTGGAACACCTGGCTTCCTGGCTTCAGAAAAGAGCCCCGTTATCTTCATGGGATGAACTGCTTCCTCGAAGTGGATCTACCTCATTTCATTACATGTTTCCCAACCTTTCAGATAAGTGGACTTATACACTCCCAGAACACCTCAGCCAGCATGGCTGGGTCTAATGTCTCAAGAGAAGAGTTACTGATGTTGTTACCTACTTGGGTAATGAAAGGTCTCCAAGCAAAGAACTGGGCTCAGAGAGCACCAAGGACTCCACAGCCCAAGGCCTTGTTGGATCCTTTTGGGGACATTGCAGCTCTCTCTGATGCAATAGGGAGAGGGTGAGCTAAATAGGATAAACGGCATGTTCTCTGAGAACTGCACACTCATAAACCAGAAGAACCCATCAGAAGCAGACCAAGAAAAAAAGGATTGTGCTCCAAAATGGACGATTGCATCTTAAATGAGTTTCTTTGAAAGTCTATCATCCGAGGGTGATTTGAGCGCACACCTTCCTCTTCCCTCTTTGAGACACCCTACTTCGAATAGCCAGCCCCACAAAAAAGGTCTCGTGTTTTTCTTCTTCACTGTATCAATACCTATTCTTCCCTGAAATCCCAAAGAAGTATTTGATTAGGGTAAAGTCACTTCGAATTATTCCGAATGCATGTTGACGATTTATAGGAAAGGGTCTATCTATCGTTCAGCGCATCGACTTCCCATCTAACATGCTTGGAAATCCTGACAACAAAACCAAAGCCATTTTTACCAGAACAAATAAAGACTGTAGCAATAAACCTTCAGTTAGGACTTCAACATCACTGCACATACCACAATTTTTGTGCTATTTTTTTTTTTAAAAAAAACATCCAAGTGAAGAACTAGTTCTAGAAAGGAACTAGAATCAGTTCTGGAACAAAAGAAGAACTGAGCTAAATCAAATGTGATCCATTCCCTCCCCCATTAACCCTAAGAGCCCCAGTGTGTCTTTTGATGACTTTTAACACTAAGAATCTATCCATCCTTTCTTGTGAAATATGTGTGAAATATGAGCGGTTCTGCAGGAAGACTGGCCCTGTTTGGATGGAGCTGCCATAATACACGGGGAAAGACAGAGAAAGATGTTACAACTGTTTACATTCTAGCTCCATCGAGGGCAAAAGTCTAGCTGATATTTATGCTATTATATTGCTTTCCTGCTCCAAGGGCTCCGCAGGCTGACAAATTCGGTTTCTTAAAAGCAAGCTATGTAACCCCAGGTGGTTAGATTATTAAACCCACGTGATGGCACAGGACAAGGCGATCCAAGCTTTTCCCGCAATTGGGCAGAGGAAGCAGACTGATTAAGAGTGGTTCTGTCAATACGGACACACAATTATCAACTGACCTTCTTTCCATTTTTGTTTAAGTCGACTAAGCTGAGCAGAAATATGTGGTCCTTAGCACCGAGCAGGAGGTGACCTCTTTCTTCATCAAGCAGCAGGGTCCGAAAATCCAGCCCTTCCGCCGAGCCCAGGAAGGGGACGCAGCTGTTCGAAAGCAGCAAGTCTGCGAGAGAACGAAGAAAATCCTTGGAACTGAGAAGGCATAAACATGGATCACTGGTGTCGTCGATAAATACAGGCACCCAGCAGGATCTTGGTTAAGATAACTCAGCTGAGTTAACAAAGATCTCTTCCTAGAGAACACAGGCAGAGGAAGGTTAGCGCAGCAGGGTTTTTCATAAGCTCCACGTTTATCAAAACTGAGGTTAGGTCATCTCTGTAAGCATTTGGGACTCTCTAGTTTGGGGAAAAAATGTTCACAAGATATCCAACTTTCCACCTCCAGGCTGCTGCAGTCTTTGGCTAGACCAGGGGTCTTCAAACTTGACAGCTTTAAGACTTGTGGACTTCAACTCCCAGAATTCCTCCTCCAGTCATGTTAGCTCAGGAATTCTGGGTGTTGGAGTCCACAAGTCCTAAACTTGCCAAGTTTGAAGACCCTTGGGCTAGATAGTCATTTTGACTATTATGATAGAAATGCCTCCACTCTGAACCAAAAAAGTACCAAACTGTGGACTTGAGACTACAAGAACCATCTAGTTTCTCAACCTTGGCAACTTGAAGACGAGTGGACTTCAACTCCCAGAATTCCCCAGCCATTAAAGTCCCCATGGTTGAGAAGCACTAATTTAGCCCCATTCCTTACACCGTGCAGGACTAAGGAAGCCGTCCTCCGAGGTGGCTGTCCAGTTCTACTTCTCAGTCTCCAGAGGTGGAAAACCCACAACCTGTGTAAGTGACCCTGTTTCACTCTTGTATAGATCCTGTATAGGAAATAACTTGTATTGGGGGGGGAAAAGGGGGGGGGTGAAAGGTCCAAGTATCGAAAGGAGCTTGACATATGAACAGAGTTTAAAAGGCTGAGTTGTGGAGGGAAGCTGCTAAAAGGGCAAAAGCAATTTTTCAGTACATAGAAGCATAATATTTACATATTTGGAACAAATTGTCCCTCTGCCCTGTTCATATTATTATGCCCAATTCTGGGCACTGCAACCTAAAATGATCCCTGATAAACTGTAGGAAGTTCAGAAGAAGACCTGAAAAACAAATCCAAGAAGAAATGGCTCAAGGAAGGGGCAAGGCTTGGCCTGCTGAAGAGAACAGAGGAGATCAAAAGGAGGGAGGAGGGACTTGCTCTCGGTTGGCCCAGCAAGCCAGAAACAACGGGAAGCAGAATCAGGCATTAGATAGCAGGAAGAAATCCCTGCCGGTAAGAGAGGTCAACTAAGGGGAGGATGCCTTGGGAAGCGGGGTGCTTTCCTTCACTGGAGCCCTTCAGATTTTCCCAAAGTGCTTTGGAGATCCTGCATTCCATCTTGGAATACAGAGCTTCATATTTGATTCCAGGGAGTGGCTTCCAAGCATCATCCATGGGTTTGTTGTGACCCCAGGAAGACACCCGAGGTGGAAGGGATGGTCCATTCCAGAATCACATCGGAAGCCCTCCAACCTCAGAGCCCTCTGGGAGGCTGAGAGCAGCGGTGTGGCCCTGTTTATTCGGCCTCCCTGTTTCCGCTGAATTTGCAGTCATGAGCCCTTTGGACTGAAGCCAAACGGGACCGATTCTGAGGACTTCAGACTTCTCCCAAAAGAAAAAACCAGGCGCTGCTGCGTAAGGCATTGCCTGACATGTGGGAAGCCCCGTGCACTGGATAAATAAATGCATCCCCTTGAAATGCCTCCTTCTCTGTCCTAGGACCAGCGCAGCCCTCAAGGAAATCAGGAAAGGCACCACACAGCTCCTATTCGGACTCTGGAGACATCATGGAACGCCATATTTTCAAATAAAAATATTACTGACGGGAGGCACAGCTGCTCAAACAGGCTTTTAAAAACATTGTGGCTCCTATAATGGTTATTTCCCAGATGATGAAATGCTCGTTTGGGCCTCCAAATGGTTGGTGACAGAACAATAAGCCCGGTTCCCAGAACGTAGCCGGTCCAAATAATGAGCTTGTAAACATTGGGAATGAAACTGTGTCCAAGCTGAAACAGTGGCCATTGCAAAGCTGACCTTGGGCTGTGGCTTTGCGCAGGTTCCCTTCTCACAACCCGGCTTATCTTACTTCTGCTGCTGCCAAGCCAAATCACCTGGTTACTCAAGCAGTTAAAAATGGACTAGTTTTAAAAGAAAAAGAAAGAAAAGAAAAAAAGAAGATGGAAATTGTCTACATGCTTAGCTGTTGATCTGAGGCCTGGAAAAGACCCTCCGTTTCCCCTGATCTTAAAATAAAAGTGAAGAATGGAAGTAACTGTGGGTATTTCTCTCGTCACACCAATTTATTAATGACATCAACACTAAGCATTGAGGGAAGGAAGATAGTTTAGACCATAGTATGCATTAAATATACTATTAGTATTAAGTGTGTTAAGCCTGGTGGCTGGGGAATTCTGGGAGAATGTTTTTATTCATTCACTTATGAATTTATTTATTGAATTTATTTGCCATCCATCTTGTAGCAAATGACCCCGCAGGAGCCGAGATGAAGCCCCACCCGCCTTAAAACCACTGAGATTGAGAAACCCTGATCGAGATTCACAAAGGCGGGTTAACTATTACAAGAACTTCCCTTTCAATGGGGTGCACGTGGAACGTTTCAAGCGAAGAGGCTGCACATGGCCAAGCAACATGGATTGGGGAGTCTTCCTTGCTCTCCAGCCTTGCAACAGCGGAAAGCGCCGTGCAGTTCCAGCTCCAGTTCCGTGCAGGATTGTGGCCCAGTCCAGAGCCCGAGCCCCCGGCTGGGGGTTTATTCTACAGCAAGCAGAGCTTTGCCGATTACTCCACTGGGCCCACCCCCTTCTCTTCCCTTTCAGCCATCTGCAAACTCACCGCAGCAGTGACGGAGAAGTGGGCATTGTCCCCCAAACCTGCTTTTATTGAGGATCCCTCCCCGTTGCAATATGAAGCCGCAAGGCCACCACATCTCTAGAGCCAGGTTTTGCAGAAGTGTTCCTCATCCTAATCACAGGATGTGATCCTTGCATGTAGTATATCGTCTCGTGAAGCTCGGGGTTACTGAAGAGGAAGGCCTATCAATGAAGGAAAGTTGACTTCCCTCCCAATGGAAAGTGGATCCTCCTTTATTGGGAGGGAAAGGCGACTGGGGAAGCAAGAGGTTTGAGGATGGTCTGCTTTCACCTAGTAATCACAGCACTGAGCACCCAGAAAGTAGCACTGAGGATATTGGGGGTAGCAGGATTGCAGCTGCAAACAACTGGAATGGCCTAATGGGTAAAGCATCTGATAAGGACCATGTTCAACTCTGCTCTCAGCCACAGGGAGTTCACTGGGGGACTCTAAGCTAGTCCCAATTTCTCAGGCCAACCTACCTCTCAGAATAAACGAGTAACAGGTTGGGAGGGAACTTGGAGGTCTTCCAGTCCAACCCCCCCTTGCTCAGGCAAGAAACCCAACTGCATGTCAGACAAAGGGCTGCTCCAGTGTTGGAGCATCGTCAACTTCTGGAGGCAAGGAGTTCCACTGGTTAATTGTTTGTGAGAACAATCGCAATTCCTCCTTAGTTTCTAGGTTTCTAGGTTGCTTCTCTCCTTGATGAGTTTCCATCCGTTGCTTCTTGACCTGCCTCTGCAGAATTGTTGTTGGGATAAGATGAAGGGAGACTGCATCTAATCTGCCTTGAGCTTCAGGAAGGCAGGAAGGCAGGAGAGAGACTGAACAAATGAAAGACAGAAGCACGTGGATGTTCATGCCATTCTTCCACAAAGCTTCCTGTGGCGATTGGGTAGAGATCCGCTCCAACCACCCAAGCAAAGTAGCTGCGTAGGATGAAGAAACAAGCTCTTCCTTCCCAGATCAGGCCAACTGGTGGCTTTGCTTCCCGGAACTATGGAGAAATTTCCTGGCAATGAGAACAATTAACCAGTGGAACATCTTGCCTCCAGAAGGTGTGGCTGCTCCATCCCTGGAAGCTTTTAAGAAGAGACTCTTAAGAAGAAGGTAGAGGGTCTCCTGTCTGAACAGGAGGTCGGACTAGAAGACCTCCAAGGTCCCTTCCAACTCTGTTCTCCGGCTGCGATTGTTTCTCTGGTCCTTCAGAGTCTTCTGTCCCTCTGCAGCACCTGCCTGCAACGAACCCTGGCCTGACTCCTTGCATGGAATATAGCCCAGGGGTAGGGAAACTTGGCTCTTTTATCCCTGATGGACGTCAACTCCCAGAATTCCTGAGTGAGCCATAAAAGGTTCCCCATCCCTGGCCTACCGGTTTTGCGGTTGTGGGGGAAATCAATGTTTGACTTGAATGGGACTGTTTAATATACAAATGTATATTAATATACATTTATAATATACAAATAGGCAAGTTTCCGTACCCCTGGCATAGCACATCACATCCGACCCTCAGCGCACGGTGCCAAGGCTGGCTGTGTGGCCATCAGTGCTTGGAAGAAAGCATTGCTTTGTGTGGGTCTACTGTACAGAGAGGACAGAAGAGCTTATTGAAAGACGAGCTCATTCCAACACACAACACAGCCATTCTCAGAGGCGTGTGCCAAGACCCAGAGAGGTCACTTGGGCCCTGCCAGTTGTGCCTCCTCATACACTCCGAGCGTCCCAAGGACCGAAGAGAATGAGCAACGCAAGGCCCAAGCGCCGCCGCTTGGCTTCCCACTGGGCAAAAGAACAAATAAAGCGGAAAATGGCTAAATGCCACCCCATTCGGTGCACACAGTCAAATCCAGCCGCTGGCCTTAAGTGGGAAGCCTTTTGCGGATCTGATTCCGTCTTTCTTATCTATCTTAACTGGAAATGTGACAAACAAGCAGGTTTTAATTCATAACAGTCACTTCAATCTCTGCTCCCATCTTTTACAACTCCGTTAGCTTTCTAGCTTCCTTGCCATTCAGCCCTGGGGAAAAATATGCAAAAGTTCATTTGAATGGAAGCTCTGGGGCTGCACTATAAAAGAAGAAATGAAACCTTTTATGCCCCTGGCAAATTTCATTGAAAGCTGCCTGCTGAGGAGACCCTAGAGATCTTTTGAGTTCCTTACAGTGCAATCTTGGGAATTACTGTAATGGATGATTTGCCCCGTATGCCTGCATAATTCATATTCTCTTTCTCTTTCTCTCGTCGGCTTTTTTTAAAAAAGGACAAGCCTGGATTATCTGAAAACGGATGACCTTACAATTCATCAGCTGCCAGAAAAAAAAAAATGGCAGAGATGCTTAAAAGGTACTGTGAGTCAGGATAATTAAATGCAAAGCTTCTATGAATCAATCCAGAAAGGAAGGAGACTTCATCATATTAAGGAAGAGCCAATCTGGAGGGAAATAGTAGAAACAGATCATGATGGAGTGAAGCTTAACATTCGAATGTAACTGCACATTTATCTCTCAGTCTGAAGGGTGCGCTTAAGTCTGGGTGGCGTCCAAGAGTCACATTCCAGAAACAAAATTAAAAATTAAGCTTGATTTAATGTAATCTTGAACAAAACATACTCAAAACCGTAGACATGGTGGTAAATTTTAGAAGAAACCCTCCTATTCTACCATCTCTTACAATGCTAGACAACACAGCATCAACAGTAGAGACCAGAGGTGGTTTTCAGCAGGTTCTGACCAGTTCTGGAGAACCAATAGCAGAAATTTTGAATACGTTGGAGAACCGGCAAATAACCCCTCTGACTGGAGATTTTACAGCCTCCTTCCCCTGCCGTGCCCATCAAGCCATGCCCATAAAACCAGAAGTAAAAAAAAATTGAATCCCACCACTGGTAGAGACCTTCTAATTTCTAGGTTCTACAATATCTCAAGACTTAAAATGGATACCTAATATCAAAAATGTCATCAAAAAAGCATGACTAAGAATGTTCTTCCTGCATCAACTCAGAAAGCTCAGACCACCCAAGGAGCTGCTGATCCAGTTCTACAGAGGAATAATTGAGTCTTTCTTTTGCACCTCTGTAACGGTCTGGTTTGGTTCTGCAACCAAACAAGACAGATGCACATAATTAGAACTGCAGAAAAAAAGAACTGCTCCCAACCTGCCTTCCACTGAAGACCTGTTTACTGCACAAGCCAGAAAGAGGGCTGTGAAAGTATCTACAGACCCCTCACATTCTACCCTCAAAACAACGCCATGGAGCACTGCACACAAGCACATTTTCTCCCCAGGCCATCGCTCTGCTTAGCAACTAATTCCCATAGATTGACCTGGGCTTTGAGGCATCCTTTTTGCCTTCCAACATATATAGCCCTCCTGGATTTATTCAACCTCTACCTCCAATGGGGCTCCAAGGTGGCATTTAGAAAGAGCCAATCTGCTCAGGGAAACAGGGCAAATACGTAGGTAGGTCTAAAGTACAGCTAGCAAGTAGCCCAGGCCAGGGTATATTTTGCTGTAATTGGACTTTTGATTAATCAGCTGGTTTGAAAGTTGCTACTGGCTGCTGCCATCTTGTCACAGAATCCAACTTGCCATCGTGTTTGCTATTTCTCGGTTCTCCCTTTCAGTAGGATGGGAAACTCTATGCATCCTATCATATCATACAAGTCGCTGCCTGGCCATCCTTGCCACGATGTGCAGGAAAGCTGTGGGTCAAGTGTAGCCAGACATTCCTGGTGAAAGGAAGCAAAGCCTTGGAGAGGAGAAGGAGAGCAGCCGTCCTTCTAGGTTTAAGCTAGCTGTCCTGCTGTCTCCACCACCTCCCTTTCTTTCTCCTTCCAAGCCATGTCCTATCTCATCTCCTGGGACCCAGCCAAGTCCACTGGAGAACGACGGGGCGTATCTCGTGGAGAAATATTTGTTTCCCCTTCCCTCCCTCCCGCTTCCAACGGAGACCCTCTCGCAATTCCAAAAAAATGAAACTCGGGCAAGTTCACAACTGTTTACACTGTCACGAAACCGAGAGGGGTCAGTTCTCCAAGGTTATTCTTAGTTCAGCTGCTGCATAAGCCACTGATGTCACTGAGGGAAGGCTGGGCTGCAGGACGGTGGAAGGGATAATTAACAGAGAGGAAACGCAGAAGACAGAAACACGGCCATCCATATTTAGCATCTAAAATTGGGAGAAAAAGCATCAGAAAAAAGTACTTATTATCCACTTAGGCTGAGTCCCTCTGGCATCGGTTCTCCAAGCTTGCAGCCGGGAGTTTCCTTCCAGCCTCTGGGAGTTTCCGTGTTGGTGGGGAGATGTTTCATCAAAGCTTTTGACTTCCTTCAGAACAATTGCAATGTCTCAACCGGGGGGAAAATGCCAATTGTTCTTTGACTAGGAAGGCTGCAGATTCACCCCACCAAAAAACCCAGCTAGGGGCAAACATGTTGGCTGAAAACTGGAAAATGCTTTCTTAATTCAGCCACGGACTTCACCAGAGAATTCAGGGGTGCATCAGGCCTGCATCCCATTCTCAAAAGAAAGCCACTATTTTAAAGTCTCTTTGTTCAGTGCCAAAAGCAGAAAGGGACTTAAAGAATTTGCCATCCACAAGGGAGGATCTCCTATCGTTTCGTATGTTTGCGGCTTTTATGTTAAACCATTTTATGCACCTTTCTAAGCTACCATCTTAGCAGTGTTGATTTTTAATGGCATTTTATTGTGACATTATCAGGGAAGGACTCCTAAAACCAGTTTCACAAACCTTTAACTCTATTGCCAGACATTTCTACTCAACCTAAACAAAACAAAACCAAATAAAGATTTGTGTTGAAAAGTGTTGTTTGGTCAAGTAAATTCCATTTTCAGAAGGTCTGGTGACAATTGTGTTGCACACTTTTATTTAATAAGATAAATTACCTTGTACATATCCTGAAAAATATAATAGGAAAGTCGCTGCCAGGACAAACACCACAATTCCCAACCATGCTGGATCTAACAGCCCTTGTTCTATGCAACATTTTACCACTTCGGTGGTTGACCAGCACAAAATATATAAAAAGACCATTTATACAGCTTTAAATAAATCTATTAGAAAATGTGGGGAGACCTGGCCATAGAATTGCCAAGAGCTGGACACAACTGAATGGATAACTTCACCATCAAATAAATCTGTAAGTGTAAAATTGGTAAATTAATACAGATTGATTGAAGTAACCTAATTTAAAATAACCAGCCTTATCCAGATTCAGGACAAGAAGCAACGGATGGAAACTGGTTAAGCAGAGAAGCAACCTAGAACGAAGGAGAAACTTCTGGACAGGGAGGACAACCGACCAGTGGGACAGAGGTTGCCACCAGACGTTGTGGCTGCTCCATCACTGGAGGCTTTTAAGAAGAGAAAATGGACAACCGTTTGTCTGAAATTGTAAAGGGCCTCCTGACTGTGCAGGAGATTGGACTAGATGACCTCCAAGGTCCCTCCCTATACTTGTTATTTCTGTTCTGTTAAATAAACATGCATTACATTGAAGAGCCTAAGAAGAGTAAACAGAGGGCGTTAAAAAAGAACTCCTACCTTTGTAAGACAGTTTAAGTCTTGGCACATGGTGCTTTGAGGTCCCCTCAGCCGAGAAGAGCAGAATCCCCCCCAACAGAAGTAGACATAGAAGTTGTGGCTTGGAAATGCCCGCCCTGTTCATGCCTTCACAATTTTGCCTTCTGTTCATATTGCAGAAAACTTGTCTTCTCTTAGTTAACCCAACAGAGGTCTGTAAAGAGAAATAAAAGATCATCTTTTAGCAAACAGAGCTTGGAAAACGCTTTGGCAGAAGAATAAATTGTTTGAGGGCTACGCATTATATTTTAAAAGCTCAAAATACTTAAGACGACCACAAATCAGTGATACCCCCACCCCTCATCAGGGATAAATAAATACAGTGGTCTGAGATAAATTGATCCTATTTGCACCAGGTGTAATCACATTTTCAGAGACCCTGAAAAAGCAACTTACAACCCTGGCTCCAAAGTTCAGACGGCTGGAATAGTCATCTTCTCAGGATGCACTAACTCCCAAAATGAAGTTCAATTCCAAATTGGACACTTCATCAAATATATCCGTTTCCAGTTGACTGATCTGGACCTACACAGTTCAACTATACGGAAGAAATTGGGGTCTTATGTTTTATGATTACAATTAGTTGTCGCTGGTAAACGACAGGGGTGTTCTGTTTGTCAAAACTTAATGTAAATTAGTAGAAGTCTAAAAGACTGCTAATTTTTCCCAAAGGAAGAGGTACTGCGGATGTCTGAAATGCTTTTAAAGGAAGTGTGTGCATTTGTGTGCATCCTTGAAGAAACATATCTTCTTCTTCAGAGCATATCAAATTTGGCAAATATTAAATTAGGAATCAAATCTTTGAATTTTGGAAAATATTTTTGCCTCCTTGTGTTGCTCAAGTTATTTCTGGGGTAATTCCTGTGAAAAAAGCCATGTCAGTTGAGATGTATCTGAGCAAGAAACGTGCCCCATTTCAGGAGAAACAGATAGAGAGGCCAGGGAATTGAGATAAATGGAAAACAGCTTAAGGAGTTTTGATTATTTTCTGCTCAATTAGCATGGAAGTCAGAGAAAGTGAGATATGATAGGGACTGGTGATGGATATAAAGCACAAGGAGGGTTGAAGGACCCCGAACATCTGGTATTTCCCAAGCAAGCTGTGACATCCTGCAGGCTTCACCAGAAATTCTTTTTTCAGATTCAGGCTTCTTGGAAGGAGAACTCAAAAAGAGCTTTGAACCCCGGAACAGCCCTTTTCTCGAGATGTTCTTTCGCCAGGAAGCCAAAATGGTTGAAGAGTCTGTGGCCCCGTCCCTTCTCTCCCTCCCTCCCTCTCTCGTTCTCTCTTTCTCCCTCTGATTTCCATAAGTTGGCACCTAGGCCTCCCAGGAGGACGGGATTCTCATAAAATAAGACCTCAGCTCTTCAAAAGCGCATTCACTTTCAGATCCATTTAAGTACCATTGCAGACCTTCTTGGATAAGTCCATGGAAGTTAGAGACAGTAGGCCAGGATTAGCACCCCACTCCATCTTCAACCCACTGTCAATGACTCACAAGCTCAGACAAACCCTCCGAGTAGGACTTTTTTTGGGGGGGGGGTAAAGAGAGCTTCCAGTCAGACTTGATTCCTAGTGACACACCCGATGGCATGAGACTTCCGTGTTCTCCTCTGAGACCTTGTGAGAATTTAGGGGTCCAGACCCAAGTTCCCGAAGATTTCAGCCACCTCACGTGACAGTTCATGATGTCTCGTCCATGAAAATAGCTGACAGTGACACTTATTGGCCCAGAGAGAGGAAAAAACATTTTCCCCTCCCTGACATTGCTACTTTTTCCAAATCCACTTTAAGATACGTAAAGGAAAGAGAGAGGTTCACTGCATTGATTGAATAAGGGAAGAAAGGTGGGATAATAATCTAAGAAATAAACACATACGATGAAGGTGGTATAGGTGTTCTTCTGACAACTTCTTCCCCTGATATTAAGTCGGGGGATCTAGTTCCCACAGAGAGAAGCACCGTGAGCAGAATGCCTCCCTGTTACTGTGTCCTTACCAGACAGGTAATTTCCCTGCCTTCCCCAAAGGGCTTTCTATTTTCCCCTATAATACTTGCAGTCAGACTGACTTCGGAGAGTTCAGCCAGGACTCTGACTCCACAAGGGCCCGGCCGGCTGCCCTTCCCCGGAGGGCCTGCTGCCTCATGCGGATGGAATTTATGATTTTCCAGGCGTGGCTCTTGAGCCTCTGCTGAGAAAACCTGGTGCCTTTTAACCTGAGACCTCAAATCCAAATATTTGATGTACCCCTAGAACTCTCCTGAAGGTAAACTCTGCGACCCAAATTCTCAGGGTTTGGAATGTCGGCCCTTCTCCTGCCCCCCCCCCCTTTCGATTTGCAAATATCTGGAATTTGAGCATATGTCTTGACAACTTTCTGAAAAGGAAGCCCTGGGCTTATTTAACAGTAGCCAGACATCCTGCATGACTCAGATATAAACCCTCCACCTTAATATGCCTGTTTCAGATCGCAGATTTACAGTAAACTGGCACTCCACGTTTCCTGGGTCTTTTGTTTATCTGAATCGAATAGATCTTTTTTTCTAATGCAATTTGCAATTACAGCCGGTTATAATAACTTCTAAATCTAGATCTGGAAAAAGGGTGACCGAAAGGAAGGAATCATGTCAAAGTAGCACACAGAATTCAAAGAATGTCATTTTCAAAATGCAGCTACCTTCCAAGCAAATGAACCGAATGTTTTGTTAGTGTAAATAATGTACAACTAAATCACCGTAAAATATCACCACAGAACTTCTATCCAAGCAAAACTTTTAAATAAAGTTGACAGAAAATTAAATACTTTGACAACTTCAAAGTAATGCAAGCCAAGCAACGTGTAGAAGCAGGTAAATCTACAGAGTGCATTTCATTTGTAGGTTAGTGCCTTCTATATAAGTCAGTTTTAATGCGCTTTGATTTCCAAATATTCATATAAAACGGTGGAAAGAAACCAATATTGGAAGCTGGTATATTTTATTCACGAATAAGTTACATTATGTCAAATGGAAAATTGTTTATTTCAAAGTTTTCGAACTGTGACATGTTATATGAATCAACATTCACCACAGTTGCAAAATCCAAACATGAAAAGTTTGGAAAATAGAGAAACTACCCAAACAGAGATTTTCAAACTTTCCCCCTTCAAGAAATTCCTTCTACTAGACAATGTTGATGAGAAAATGCCCGCCAGCCTGGCTGGCATTTTTTTAATGTATTAAAAGTTCTGTACAATTCCCCCAAATCCAGTAGATTTTAGTCACTGATAAGCCAACAACGAACCGTTCCATTATAGGAGGGACTGCAGGGAAATTGGTCCCTTATCTTACATGCCGAAGCCAGCTAGACTTCAACGTTGCTCACAACACAAAACAGGCAATTTTTCAGCGTTGAAATCCTGTATTTTCTCAAAATCACCTAGATTGGAAGCTACAGGAAGCGAGGCTATGAAAAACCCAGAAGTTGACTTTGTTCCATGGTGTCTTGACATACAATGCTCACACAAACTGATTGATTACAAAAGCTAATGCCCCCTTTTTATTCCTCCTTCTTGGCATCTGGTCCCAAAAATCAGGAATTGGGGACGTTCTCCAATCTTCCATAATTGGTTTGTTCAGCCACATTTTTACACGAATTAAGAGCACTATAGAATGCCTCTGTGCTCATGGAGAACATTTCCAAACTCAATTGGGAGAATTATTGTTGGAGTGGGAAAGAGGATGCTGAGATTCCATTAGATTTGGACCCTCTCTATGGCTTCATTTTGAAGAAACTAGCTCATACTCTAAGCCTAAACTGGTTTTAAGAGATCTAGATATAAAATGACATCTTATTTCCATGTTAGACTTGCCCTTTCCATTAATCAAACTTATCTTCAAAGATGCTCTATTTATTTTTCTGCAGGATTCTCAGGTTCCATATATTATGTTCTGTGGTAATCACTGATGGTCGCATTCAGCTCCCTTGTGGCTGTTATTATTTGTGGTAATTGATTCAATAGCAGTGCAACATAATCATTTCACAATGGATAGAAAGTTCAGGTGTTATTTGGCCATTTTTTCTTATTAATTTTGGCTTGGCTACCATCTTCCAAACAGAAGACTGCAATTCTGGAAATGAGACAGCAAAAGCAATTAGAACGGTTGGGGAAAGTTTCTGATTATAGTTTCAATAATCTGGTTGTTTTAGTGCAGG
Organism: Pseudonaja textilis; assembly: GCF_900518735.1. Next base: position 6,325,716 of record NW_020769366.1, on the reverse strand, counting down.
AGGAAAAAGATAAAACATGCTCATTACAGAGGTATATAGAGGCTTTTTAAATGATAGACTCCACTCGAATTAATGATGGAATTAATAGAATTAATGCTGTCTTCTTAAACTGGTGTCCTCCCAGTTTGGATTCCATTTCAAGAATTCCCAGTTAGCAATGCATCCATTCTGGTAGAGGCGACTTGGGAAAGCTAATATAGCTAGCAGAAATGACACAAGGAGAGGTAATGAATAATGAATAAATATTATTGAATAATCTAATAAATGTGGGTCCTTATTTTTATTTTGGCAAATTGTTCCAATAGAAGAGAATCTTTGTAGCTCAGGGTTGATATGAGGGGTCCTTGGTACTCTCTGAGCTTGGTTGCTTCCTTGCAGACGTTTCTTGACCCAACTAGGTAACATCTTCAGTGACAGGAGGGAGTAGAGTTAAAAAGAGTGCAATGAAATGTCTGCAAGACGACAACCAAGCTCAGAGAGCACCAAGGACCCACCATTTTGTTTCTCATCAACAGGATCCACTGGGTGGCAAAGCACATTTCCTCTAGCAACATCTCAAAAATAAACAGCCTAATCCACAGCCACTTTGTAGCAAGGTTGATTGCTTCATTACCTGTAGATATGCATGTGAATCTCCGGAAATAAATGCTCCTATTTCAAGGAAATGGGGAAATTACTCTTTGAATTTGGAGGGTAGACTCCGTACATTTGGCAAGCGTTTCATACCTCATGCGGCCGCAGACCTATTCAAATCTGGAATGTACCAGTAGGCTCTGTTTCTTAATATCATGCATGAGGTGCATGAGCCAAGATTTGTTCCTTGGAACAAACAGAAATCAAACAGAGCCATTCTCTCTCGGCCAAGTATGGAAGCCTATCAGTAAATCCTTTCCATGTTTTTGCCTGGGATTTTAACCAGGGAAGGCGATTGACAAATATCCACATACTGTGCATCTTGACTGATGGCCTCTTCGTGGAAGATCACAGTATAGGTTTCCTCATTTAGTGAATGCCTTATTTAGTGGCCATGTGCAGTTACAATGGTGATGAAAGAGTAATTTCATCCTCGCATATACAACCTTTGCGGAACTGCAGAGCAAAAGAAAGCTGAAGTGAGATCACGAGCACAGTCGTAGCTTCACTTGGTGACTGCTTCGCTTAAAGACCAAGTTGCCTGTCCCAATTGTAGTCACCAAGCGAGAAGAACCCGTAATCCCTCTTTTGTCAAGGTCAGCTTGGAGAAACTGCATGCACGTTAGGTTGCGATATTACAGAAAGTACCCCCCCAAAAAAAAACCTCTGTGAAGAGAAAACAACAACAACGTTGGAAGAGAAACGCAATATTAAACCAGTTTTCTTCCACAGAGTTTTTGTTCAGGTTATTAATAAACACCCAGCAAATAAGCCTCAATATCTCTGCAAGTATTGGGAAGAACCTCTTAGGCCCATCTGTGTTTTTCTGGAACCTGGGCCAAATTCCTCCCGTGATAACTTTGTTTTTGTCCTGACTTGGCGAGGGGCCATAGGGAAATGGGTCCCTGCCTTCCAGGCTCCTGCAGGGAGCGAGGCAGAATGCTCCTCTTCTGCGAGCAAACATTTCCCCTTATCTTCAGACTCTCCTTGGGTGGAAGGGGCTGTTATCTGACACGTTCTTGGGGGAAACTTGTTCCTGGCTAAGGCTGCGGAGATGCTAAATGTCCTTCGCACGAGGAAACTCCCCGGGGAAGACACACAACCGCACGGCCAAGTCTCACAAAGACAAGGGCCAGCCACGTGGAAGAGAGCGAGAGAGCCACCAGGCCTTCGGGCTTTGAAGTCATCATTGAGGCCTTTGCATGCCTGTCCTTTTTAAAAAGACGGGACCAACTTGGCTTTTAAGCCTTCCTCGTCCCGGCCCCTCTTTCAAGGACCCTCTTTGCCCCGAGAGGAGGGGGTTCTAGTTCCCATACCGGCCCTCTTTGCTTCAGGCAAATGCCCGGCTCTTTTCCCTCCTTCTCCTCTCTTTTTTCTTAGGGCTTGAAAGGAAGAAAAAACTCTGGGTGCTCCGTCACTGGAGGTTTTCAAGGAGAGGCTGGGCAGCCATTTGTCTGAAAGGGCATACGGCCTCCTGCTTGAGCAGGGGGTGAGACTAGAAGACCTCCGGGGTCCCTTCCAGTTCCGTTACTCTGTTATCCGATTCTTTTGTTCACACTTTACTGCAAAAAACCTGGGTTCATACTTTTCCAACTGCTTGAACTTAAACGACGTAATCCTTCAGTGTCCACAGTCCTGGCATTCCTCAATAACGGTGCAGGACAAATAGAGGGTTAAAAATGTTGGCAGTAAAAGAAATGATTCGTGTGGATTTTGTGTGTGTTTTTCAAAAATAAAAACCCTTGACTGAAGAGAATATTGTGGCACAATTGGACTTTTTGGGAGGGGAAACAATCAAATTATCGACAGCCCAGCCTTGAAGATTTAAGCCTCTCCAAGCACCAAAGAACTCCGAAGATCTCCTTCCAGGAATAAATAAGTATGTGGCATTTCACTTCCCACTTTCCATAACTGGGATCCAAAAGCTACGCTGATCAAAGGATATTTAAACGGATTGCCTTCGCACTCTCTGGCTTTTTCGATCACACGTTCGCACTCTGAATTCCATCTCGCCAAGCAACACCCCAGAATCCCGAAATAGTTTCATGCAGCTGGAGCGATTGTGGCATTGTTAGATATGAAACAAAATCAAAGGGTCCCAAGCAGAATAAAAAGTGAAATGGAAAATAAAGTTGGCTTTCTATCCTCTGGGACAGTCTTGTTTCCTTTCTGTCGGTGCTTTTTACAGATGGGAAATTTGAGAAATGCAACCCTTCACCTGCACACGCAAATACACTGAATCAGAAGCGAATCAGCTCCAACGGAATATATGTAGCTTTCTTTGGTCTTTCTTTTCTCTGAAGCCTCATAGAAACGTAAGAAAATATTTGTCTGAGCTGACAACAGGAGAAAAAGAGAAACAGGAAAGACCTGAAATGTAAGACATCCCTATTGCTTTATCTGTCTCCCATCGATCACCCCAATATGGAGGGGAACCGCTCTGCTCTGCTAGATCAATTAAAACTCAACTTACATAGGCAAGGAAGCATAGCAGGCATAAATCCCAGTAGAACTGGGAAGCCACTTATGGCAGTAGAGCATACGTTACTGAAATTCAAGAAAAACAGGACTATAACAAGCCAAGGGCCTATGTACTCTACTCCGAGTAGCAAGGTAGGAATAATCCTCACGAAACCTCTTCTCTCTGTTGGAAATGTAACTGGTGGCATGCTGCTTCCCAAGCCAAAACGATGTAGCCAGAAGAGATGCCACCACCGATAGACCAATTTTGAAGAATTTAGTTGTCTTTTAAGGCCAATTAAGCCAGCGGCCATTTTAATTTTCTGCGGATGCTTCCACATTTTAAGAACAGATAAATTGTGTGCCGATACCTTCTGGAAACAAATTGAGGAGAGGAGCAACCTAGAACCAAGGAGAAATTTCCTGACAGTGATAAAAATTAATCAGTGGAACAGAAGTTGCCTCCAGAGGTTGTGGCTGCTCCATCCCTGGAGGCTTTTAAGAAGAGACTGGACATCCATTTGTCTGGAATGGCCGAGGGTTTCCTGCTTGGACAGGGGGGTGGAGTAGAAGACCTCCAAGGTCCCTTCCAACTCTGCTATTCTGTTTTGTTTTGTTGTTCTTGTTTAGTTCCTATTCTTGCCTATAGCCTACCATCCAGGTACTAGCCTGGTCCAATCTCCTTACCTTTTAATGATCAATAAAATTGGATTAGGTATCCAAAAAAGGAGAAATAATGATAATTGTAATATTGGCAGAAGAGATACCAATTAGGGAAAGGGGGAGGAATATAACTGACAGCCACAAGCACCCCTTCAGAAAGCCTCCAAAGATTTCCCCACGTCTCCAGTTTTGTTTCATTGTGCGGAAAGGTCACCCCAAGGCTAAAACCCTGTTGAGGACTATCATTCCACCTAATGAGTCCTCGCAACCTCAGGATGTGGTGACAGGTCTTCAAACACAGCTCAACTGGCAGGTGGCCCCCTGCCAACGAAGGCCCTTCGGCTGACCTTTCATCTCCACGTTTCATCAACCCAGGTGACAACTGCTCAAGATGGAGCCCATCATTTGAGGCGATTTGGACAAAGCCACCGGGTCCAAAGCGAATCAAGAAGGAAACTGGCGCAGGCCAATCTTTCTGTGGTTTGAGATGTGATAAACTGATTATTTTTTTAACCTTTCACTTCTAGGCTCCCATTTATCATGCCTTTAAACTTTAAAAGTTTTTAAAAGAGGGCCTCCAGGAATTTAGGCTGGTGCAGGGAAGCACTGTTACTGTCCAGCTTTTATTTATGATGGCATCAGGAGGACGGAGTTACGCCTCTCGCTCTCTTGCACTCTGGAAAAATCTTCATCCTCTCTTCCCATGGCCTGTCCAGGAAATCCCTCTGCACAGAAGGTCAGAAACACACACCGGTTTTCTTCTTCTTCTTTCCTTCCCTGTCATATCTCAAAATACTCGCACGTATAGCCTTCCCTCTGCTACAAACGTCATACTCTCAAAAGTGCATGAATTCTAACTGGAATCAAACCTGGAACCATCACTTATTGACTAATGATCAATGTAGGAAATATTCAGTCTTGAGGAACATCCCCCAAATTTCCTTTGAAGTCTTGTGATTTAAAAAAAATCCCATTTTTTTTCTATCCCAATGGTAGCCATTTTCATAGACCCTGCTGCCTACAAACTGATTTCAAACCAACTTTATTCTGTTCCAGAGCTGTTCTTTTATTCTTCTCATATTCCTTATCACTTGCAGTGTTAAACCTTCATATCCCATTAAATTCAATGCAATCTATAAACCCTCTGCACACTTTTTGTAGGTTTCCAAGAAGCTCAACTTCTGGGGAGGCATCATAGCTGGGGAATGTGGCAGTATCTTTTAGAGATAAAGGAGAATATTTGTAGAAATGAGGGGTCCTTGGTGCTCTCTGAGCTTGGTGGTTTTCTTGAAGAAGTTTCATCATCATCAGTGCTAGAAGGGAGGGGGGGTTGCAGAGTGTTTTTGTGGGGGGGCAGGAGGAAGAGGAGGAGGAGGACTGTCAGTTCCTTGGTTCTCTCTGAGAGTGGTTGCTTCCTGCAGATGTTTCACGGCCCAACTAGGTAACTTCATCAGTGTCCCAGTGCCCCTTATATGCAGGATGAAGTACTTAGAATAATATACATAAAGAATCTCATAGATACAAAGCTTCCTACTAGCCTGGCTTTCTCTTCAAATTTTCTAGAAAACAAATTAATGTTCCCTGTGAGTTTGTTTAATGCAGAGTGTAAAATAAAAAAACCCCATGTTTGGATGGTTCAGTTACAGACTGAACTCATCTGAAGAAGAAAGGAGGTTTTTTGTATCCTTCTGAAGTGTCTTCCTTATCAGAAACATTTGGGGGTGTTTGGGGTAACACTACCAGTATGATAGATACAAGAATCTGACAACCTTCAGCAGAACAGCTGTCATAACTTTGTTCAGTTTGGAATTTATACAGAAAAAGCGCACGATTCCAAAGACAGACTGGCAACGCCATGTCCATGGAATAGGTTTCCTATTACTGTGGTTTTTATCAAGAAGCCAGCAGAGATTATTCAACAATAATGTTGGATCTCTGTTGAACTCATTTTTTGTTGGTGACTTTCCTTCCAACAATTGATCAATCACAGATAGACAACTGTCCCTCCCTATTTTGTAAAACGATTTGATTAAAAAGGGAATAATGCTCACAATTCTTTAGAATTGTTCCAGTGTCAAACCCAATAAATTCTGATAAAAGTAGCCAGAAGAAATAGAAACATACTTCAGATATCTAATTTAAAAAGCTTATTTCTTTCTCCTTTCCTTTCCTTTCCTTTCCTTTCCTTTCCTTTCCTCCTCTTCACTCTTCCTTTCCTCTCCCTTTCTTCCTTTCCTTTCCTTTCCTTCCCTTTCCTTTCCTCCTCTTCACTCTTCCTTTCCTCTCCCTTCCTTTCTTCCTTTCCTTTCCTTTCCTTTCCCTTTCCTTCCCTTCTTCCTTTCCCCTTTCCTTTCCTGTCCTTTCCTTTCTTCACTCCTCTCCTTTCTCCTCCCTTCCCTCTTCTACCATCAAATATCACTATCACACAGCATGCTTGAAGATACAAATACTTTTGCCAGTAATCCAAATAACTGACCTAATCATGGTTAATCCTCCCTGACTCATTCTGGCAAAAAACCAAAATAAGTGTACTTGATAATATTACTTGTTTGGAGGGGGATTCTGTAATGTTCAACTCTGAAAACATAGCCTGCTAAAGAAAGGCTTTCTCGGATTTAGGGGAAATAATGTCCAACAAAATGGAATGGAAAAATTATCAGCACTGCGAAGACCACCAAATATGAAAAAGGCAAAGGAAATAAACTGACCACTTCTACTAAGAGACTTCCCATCAGAAAGTCAGAAATAATAACTTTTCTTCTCTAGAAAGTAAGATATAATTCGACATAAAGAAAATCTGAGTTATTTATCCAAACCAGACCAACTATATTATTCATACTGGGAAAAGGGAGCAAACAATTACACAATTTGCCCCAGTCAGTGAAAAGTTATATTGAACAATATTGGTGATTAATGCTCTTCAGTTCAGCTCCAAGTTTATTTCAGTCAAATCCTGAACAAACAGAACTACAGGACAAAACAGTGAATTCTTTAAAAGTAAAAGAGGAAGACTGGATATAAATCACAAGCTAACAAGATAGTACAGAATGCTACTATTGCTATTGTCACCGGTATAAACAACCATTAGGGCTGTGTATTGCAGTGCAGATGAGAATAATCCCACTGCAAAGCTACTTAACATCTGGCAGGCCTGCTTGTAAAGGCTGAGTTGCGTGGGGCTGACTTCCAAAGCTCTGAATACAGGAGTGCAGCTCTAATGGCTTTCGCAGATTCCACCTGCCTGGAAAATCTGTAAAAAAAAAAACCAACAACATCAACAACAACAACAGCCATAAAAATTGCTACCTCCAATTTGGCTGCATGGGAAAACCCTTTGCTGTTGTTAAGCGTCCATCTTGGACCTCTTCCAAAACAAACTCTGATAAAACCCTAGTCATCATATCAAAACAGAAGCTTTCTCTCTCAAATTTCAACCCATCGCCGGAATGCTTCCTCCTCTTCTGCATACAGATTCCTTTCCCTGCTTCCTCACTCTTGCTCCAAAATATGCAAAGAATGACATCGGCTGCAACTTCACAGCTTCAAGAACTGGTGAGGGCACAAAATCTCAAACAACAGTGAGAAGCATTGCTTAAAACCAGCACCTTCTGCCCAGCTGTCCTCTTCCATCTGTTGCCCACCGGAGCTCAAGGCCCAAAGGGACTTTTCTGATCATTTGTTGATATCCTGGGATGGAGAGTCCAAGAGAAGGAAACCCCCCCTCGCTTCCTGACTGGCTGCACTTTCTCTTTTAACAAACACAGAAGCAGGTGGTCAAGATTTCTTGGTTTCCAATTTAAGTGGGAAGTCAAGACTGAATTAAACTGTGCCCTTAATCATTATCCTGCATGCATTTTGGAAAAGGCAAATATAAATAAAGGAGCACTGACAACAATGAACAATGAAAACAATAAGCATTCGTTGAAAAGTGTATTTATTATTATCTGGCTTATCTCTCCCCAAATGATAAGGAGCTGACACAACCATTCTTCACTTGATACTCTCCAGAGGTGTTGGACTGTGAACCCCATAATTTGTAACCAGCATCTGGGAACCATGGATTTGGAGTCCAGCATATCCAGCAGGCACCAGTTTAAGGATCAGAGGTGACTAGAGTAGCAGTACGTACATATTATATTCTGACTGGCTCTCATTATACCTCAATCTTCTGTTTGTATAAACACTCAAGGAGGCTTGGGATAATTTTAAAAATGCCAAGCAGAAAATTGCACTCAACAATAAATTGTACTTAAAATTTTTAAAAAAGAAAAAAAACCAATAGTATCAACATTACTTAACAACACTATGACTGCTTTCTGCCTTTTTCTAAAAACTGCTCCTCCTATAACAGAGTAATTATTCACTGTATTATATTTCACCAAATGTATTCTTAGAATATTTTCCACGTATCGGGCACGCTGTCTTCTTCTCATAAGCACCTGCAATTCTAGGCACCCGGGAATAAGTCAAACTGAACTTAATAGCATTTACCTCTGAGGGTATTAGAATATTAACTTCTCTGCAAATGATCCAAGTGGACTTCAATGTACAGATACTTCTTGCTTAACAGGAAATATCTTTGTTCAAGTGTTCAACTTGAACAACTCTCCGTACTTTAATTATTCCCATACATACATTTAAGATGCACTAATATACCGAGTCTCTTTGCATCTTCTTCCTATTTCAGTCAAAAATGTGGATCTATTTAAGCAGACTTCTCAGAAAGGGATTTCCACCCCAATTCCAGCTAGCTCGAGCCTTACTAACTTGGCCTAGCTACTCCCAAGGAAACTATCTAGGTAACGTTTGAACATCTGGACAATGCAAAGAGGAATTAAGATTTCTTCTATTAGGCAGAGTTCACAGTAAAAATGCGTGCAATTTGGCTGATAGCCTTAATATAAAACAAATCTCCCCTCGTAGTGCATTAAATGGCATGAATGTTTGCCAATAAAATCATGTCTCCCTTCAGAATTCCTCTGGTCATGTCAAATGGAAAATGTGTGTTTAACTTAAAGCGGGATCGATCCACCTGCCTGGAAAGAGTCTTTGGCATGGACCACATGTGCTCCAGGTGGAGCTTGTCACAATCCACTTCAGGAAGTTTCCCAAAGATCACAGAAGTAGCTGAAGCATCTTTGCAAATGGGGCTTCTGGGGTGGGTGAAAATCTCACTTGTGCTTCAGTCAATCAGTCGTCTCAACCACCAGCCAACCCAACTGACCATAAACAACTATCATTTTCAAAATATTTGGGCCATCTTCGGTGTTCATCTCTGTCTTTCCAGAAACGAGCAAACTGAGCAAAACAGAGAGCTCAGTCACAAGGTATAAAACCCAACACATCTGGGCTGTAGACCAGAAGGATTATGTTTGTGGGAAACAGAAGCTTCATTCAGGGCATGAGTTGGCCAGCTTTTCAATGGCAGACATGGCTGCATGATGGCTCCCACTCTAGAAAGATTTTTCTTAAAACCTTTTGATCAGCTCTTCATACAATAAAGGCCAAACATCATCAGATTCACAATGTAAAAATCCTGCAAGATTTGGGCTACTTTTGAGACAACATAAACATAAACAACATCCATAGACTATGGAAAAGAGACCAGCCCAAAAGAGAACAAAAAGACTCCAGCCTCTCTCCCATCACCAATCAGCATAGAGTAACTCCAAGGTCCACTTCAGACCAACAATCAAGTAAGCAATACGCCAATCAAGGAGCTGTCAAAGAGCCATCGGTAAACAGCCCACACAAATAATCTCTGAGACAATCTCCACCAAAACTGACAGGGGCAAATCACCAGAATACAAACTGATGGCAAAGTCCATACTCCTTACTAGCACTGATGATGTTACCTACTTTGGGTCATGAAATGTCTGCAAGAAAACGTCCGAGCTCAGAGAGCACCAAGGACCCCTCATGTCAACCTTGAGCTACAAATATTCTCCTTTATCCATCCTTCAACCAAACTCAAGTTTGTGAAACCTCCCTAGGAAGCCTTTTCAACAAGGGCTGCAGAATTCTCAAATTCTACCCCAAAGTGAACAATTGCTAAGAATTCCTCGGCTGTCACAATTTGATGCTTATCCTGATGGTCCTTTTACCAACTCCATTTTAAAATGACATCCTCACATTTGCTTCCAGGGCAGCCTAGAATATCTTGGCACCCAGTTTATCTTTCATGGCTGAGAAGAACAACCCCTTGCAATTCAGTGACGGTATCTGAAAATGGTGTTAACGAAACCTGTGTGTTTCCACAGCTGCAGACTTCACCTCGACAACAAAGATGTCACCCGGGAACCCCATGGTGCTATTTGGTTCCGCGGGTGAGATTTCTACATTAGGTACTGAAGACCCCGTCTGGGTAAACTGGAACACTCAATCCATGCAACAAAAGTTATGTTCAGCATATGTACAGAATGATTTTCACTGGACGCTTTGAAAAGAGGGGACGCCTCTTGAATGCATACAATGGAATGGTGGAACTGTTTTGTCTATATTGTAACTTTCCAGAACTTTTTATTTTCTTTTATTTGGTTTGTCAATTGCTTACAAGATGATAGGTGTAAGTAAAAACATAGTTATGAATACGTGAATACATATAAGAAAAAGTAAAAGAAACAATAGGACAGGGACGGTAGGCACGATTGGTGCGCTTATGCACGCCCCCTACAGGCCTCTTAGGAAAGGGGTGAGGTCAATAGTAGACAGTCTAAGGTTAACGTTTTGGGGGTTTGGGGAAGAAACCACAGAGTCAGGTAGAGTATTCCAGACATTGACCCCTCTGTTGCTGAAGTCGTATTTCCTGCAATCGAGTTTGGTGCGATTAACCTTGAGTTTATATCTATTGTTTGCTCTTGTATTGTTATGGTTGAAGCTGAAGTATTCATTGGCAGGTAGGACATTGCAAGGTATGATTTTATATACTATATTTAGATTGGACCGAAGGTGGCACAGTTCTAGGTTTTCTAGGTCTAGAGTTTCAAGTCTGGTGACATACGGAAAAACCACGAGAAAAACAGGTGTCGCTTTCCTTCCTTTCAAACAAACACTTAATGGCAAATTTGGGTTTATTGCCATGTAAACAATAGCCATTTCAAACTCTTTATATATATATCTCCAAACTTGGAATTTTGAGAGCACGGCTTAAATAGATTAGTGAAGCGTAAGACAAATGGCAAAGTTGTTTATAAGCATGGCCAACACAGGTAATAAGTCTACACAATCTTGGCACTTCTTAATAATACAGTGCTGGTCTTGAGCCCAGCTGGAGCGAATCAATGACACAAGTATTTTTGCTCAATCTACACTTTGAACAAACTGAATCTGGCATGAATACAAACAGACAGCAAGAAGCCCCCCAAATGATCCCCGTTGTATTGGTGATGCTGAGTTCACATGCAGGAGATTCACACTAATTTTTTAAACACCAAGCAACTAGAATAATCCATTTATTCCAGATTATTATAAATAAGAGCTATCCACAATAGTTCAAAGTTGATTGTTCAAATCAGCACTAATAATATTCAAGAGATTTCCACTAACTTTGTAAACTCCATGCAATTTATACAGAGTAATATTTTTATACCAGGTTAATATAAAGAAGAGGTATCCATATCAGTTAGAGGTAGTCCCTCTGAAGGGGAAGGTGCATGGCCTAGAGGTCTTCTTAACCTCTAGGAACCTCAGTGGAGACCCAAACAGTTCCCATGGCAAGCGTTGTGTTGTTCATGCTCTGACTGGTTCCTTGAGTTAAAGTCATTCCTGAACAGAGATAGCCCAGGCACAACGATTCAATTGCTAATAAGCTCCAACTTCCATAACAGTTATGTCCATATCCATGTCTATACATCGCCTCTCATTTCACAGCAGTGTTCCTGGATAGGATACAACTTTTAAATAATTAAAACAAGCCAAACAATAAATGTCCGAGGTTTCCAACAGTAATTCCAGCTTACAGTAAACAAGGCCATCCGTCAGAGCTTGATTAACCTCCTGGCCCCAAAGCCTTGGGGGGAGAACCAAATCTTGAAGGCTTTGCAATTAGGACTCTAATGTTTGCTTTCCTCTTCTTTGTGGCAACTTATTAGAAACACATTGTCCATGGTCTGCAGAAGCTGCGCTGGCCTCCAATCTGCTACTAAGTGAAATTGATCTGAATGGCCAAATCTACACTTGGGCTCTTACAAGACTCCAGAAGTGTGAAAGGCCAATAAGTCAACTTTCCACCAATTATTACTACCTCATGCAGAAGAAGGAAAGGATGACATTTCATCTCTTTGTAGGACTTTTTGGGTTGGTTAGGCTTTGTTTCGATAATCTTAAAGGGGATCATTGATTTCATGGTACATTTAGTTCTGAAATATTATGATAAAAGCTGTTTTAAAATGTGCATACTTCTCAACAAACCAATAACAAACACAAACTCAACAGCACAAAACTACCCAATGCTATGTCTTTAGCAAATTTGTAACATTCAATGCCAGCCCCAATTTAGCAACGATTGGATTTCACAATTTTTACTGGAAATGCCTTCTTTAGCATCACAAAGAGAAAATCTTTAGCAAATTCAGGCTCTCACAATCATTAGACCTTTATCCCTGGCTTGTAAGAAATGGACAACATGCTGTTTCAGATAGTTAAATGATAAGTTTGCAGTTACTTGATGCACCCTTCTAAGTAGCCTAAAAACATTTTCATGCTATAAAGTTGATTCACTTGTGTTCTCCAAAAACTTAGTTATGATAAAAAATATTCATTATTTGAAAGAAGAATGATTTATATAGGTGCTACAAGGAGGGAGGGAGAGAAGGAAGGAAGGAAGGAAGGAAGGAAGGAAGGAAGGAAGGAGGGAGGGAGGGAGGGAGGGAGGAAGGGAGGAAGGAAGGAAGGAAGGAAAGGAAGGCGGGAAGGAACAAGATAGAAACTTTGCTCAAACATATGTCAATTCTATATGGTAGGATAAGCAGAAGAGTGAGTATAAAAACATATTGGGGAAATTAGAGGTTTTAGAAGATGGTTTGGGGATTACCACCATAACCAAGACAGCATGTTCCCCATAAAAATAGTTTGCAGGGCAAAAATACTAAAAATAACAAAGAAACATTATTTCCATTATCCAACAATTTATTCGAGAAAGAGATCCATCACAGACTGTTAGCAGGTTGGGCCAATTACCTTCCATTCCTTTGGAAGAACCAAATGACCCCTAGGGAGAACTTCAAGAGGGGATTTTCTCACAGGTCATCCTTGGTCTTCTGCCTTCTTAGGATGAAGCCTTCTTCACTCTACCCCTATTTTCAAAAGGATCCAGTCCGTGCAGCTGCTGTGCTCATGGACCTCCCAGATATGGAGAAAACTGGGCCATGCACATAAATTTCCGCCCTTTTTAATCTTGTCAACAGCAACATTTTTAAAAAATCCTGGTGTCCTTCATGGAATCCATTGGCTTTGCTGTCTTGCTAACGTTACTAAGGAGCAGAAACCAAGCAAGGGAAGGAGTCAAGGTCAAAGTACAAAAGGAAAGTTGCAAAGATGGAGGCATCAGAGAGCGGAACTGCTCTCCCACCCTTTGAGAGAGGGATCCTGTCAGAACAATGGAGCAATCCATCATTAAGAAAAATTTTTTTCCCCAACTCATGTCCCTCCTTCTATTCCTATTCCTTCAGAACATCTAGAACTGCACAGTAACTATCCCAGTAGCAGGTACGTACTGTACCCCATGAGTAGATAGTAAATGCCCAGTTTTTACATCCTGATATGCTTTGCTTGTTGTACAAAAGAAACAAAGCATTAAAGAACTTACAAAATTATCAAAGAGGTTGGTAAAAACTGGGTTTTTGCAATAAATAATCTGCTTTATGGTCTTCTGCTTTTTCTTCCAAGTCTCTGCAGGGACATGGAAACTCAGATTTTCCAAGATCCGATCCAATCACCCTATGATCTATGTGCATAGCAGAAAACCAGCCAATTCCCCTCCTTCCTTAGATCCTACAGGGAAAAATGCTACACTGGATTCTCCTGAATGCAGGCAACCTGTCATCTGGCCTGGCCTTCAGGTGGGAAGGGGAAGGAGCGAGGCCGGGGCACGAGGGCTGCAAAATACACGGGAACAAATAAAAGAGCAAACAGGATTTTACGCAGCACAGAAACGGTAGCGCTAAATAAAGTGAAGGGTAACAGAAGCGTGGAAAAGATTTAAATCTTTCCAATGCATGCAGGGGAACCGATTGAGGGCTGGCCAGCCTGCCTTTCTGAATCCCTCTTGGCCCCCCAAATCCTGGTTTTAAAGAATCTGCCTATTTCCAGATTGCTTTCAGATGTCTCCACCCACAATTCCACCCAGATCTTCATAATCTGCATTCTTAAGCGCAGAGGGAGCAGAGAGAGGGGCCATTGTGTATGAATCCATCGCATAGGAATACGCAGTTTAAAACCATTTTTTTTTCATTATTTTTTTGTCTCCTGAGCCAAGATCTTGGTCAAAATACTTCGAAAACACAAAAGCACACAAATGTACAATCCCCCACCAAGAGGGGAAAAAAAACCCCCAAATCTCAGAAAATATGGATCGAAGTTTAAAGATTTTATCCCTAAGGCTTCTTCATCCTGACAATCTAATGGAATTCAGAAAGGTTTTGCCAAATGATCAACCCTCAATCTCTTCTGTACCGATCCAGGATTCCTGTTCTCCAGCAGCAAAACCTGAGTTCCAAGATTGAGCATATTTTGAAATGGGTTATTAATCTTTCCTTCCTCTCTGATCTTTTCCCACATCTGTTGCTTATTCATCCCAGCCTTCATCATGATTTATCATGTTAAATCCTCATCCTTTTTAATATTTATAATTGTAAATATTATGTATTCACAACTCCTTTCCTTTCCTTTCCTTTCCTTTCCTTTCCTTTCCTTTCCTTTCCTTTCCTTTCCTTTCCTTCCTTCCTTCCTTCCTTCCTTCCTTCCATATAATGAAACTTCCCATCTAGTCTAGCCATCTTAACAAAGCCACCTGAAAAGCAACTCCCCAAGCTCCGTTAACTAGGTTAAGCTTGTGAAGCAGAGCGAGTGGGCTTCCACAGTCAGCAAATTGTTGCTTCCTGATGGGGTTGTAAGCTGGCCTATCATTACAAAAAAAGCGACCGAGGCACAATTTAGAAAAACAGGTGCAGGTCTAGTCCCTCCGAAGGTCAAACTGATGCAAGTCCCGAGTTTATTTACTGATTTAATATATATGCCATCCAAAGAGTCTCTACACTAATTGCCCGTAAAGGCTTGAGAAAAACAGTTCTCCAGAAAGCGTTCTAGGATTATCATGAAGGACGTGCCATAATGGAGATGGGGATTAGCCGTTTATTTGTGTCAGGAGCATCACAATTAAAATAAGACATTACTATGTGGCATACAATTCAAAATATAAAATGCAAGATCAAAATATGGACAAATTCCACAGATCTTGCCCAGAAACTACACACAGCCGCTCTTGAGTTGTCCTGAGCGCCACCGTCACCTCCGGGTTGCCTCCATTCTTTGCTCTTCTTTCAGGCGTGTCTCTCTGGCCGGCCGTGTGGGGAGGTCAGATTCGAGCCATGCTGAAGTGGTGCCAAACATTTTGTGGTCAAACCATCCCAACCTGAGAACAAGCTGTTCCAGCTTCGCCCAAAGGGCCTGGTGTCCTTCCAGGAGACATCAAACCTGCAAGTGAGACATCCTGACCTTCTCGTGCAGCGGGGCCCTTTTCCAATCCAGCCAGAACTGCCAGTTCCCACCACAGAACTTTTCCAGTGAAACTGAACTGGGATTTGAAGGGGGGGGAGGGGTGGAAGGTCAGCACTGTCAGACCTCACAAAGTTTTGCACACCTTAGAAATTAAGCACTGCCAGTCCAGGTTGGTATTGCATTAGGGAACCACCTGGGGATTTTAAGGCTACTGACTAGGAAAGGAAACAAATGAGCAAAAAACCCCAAAAAACAACAACACTCCCATTAGAAGACAATAGCAGAGTATGGCTGGGATAACTGCATGGATGCAACCATCAAGAATCAAACTCCTATTTAAATGTATACATATATACATACATACGTACGTACGTACGTATGTATGTATGTATGTATGTATGTATATACTATCATATTGATGTTTTGAATTGCAAGAGCCACCCAGAGTTGCTTATACAAGATGGAAAACCACATAAATTAAATCAGTTAAAAAAAACAACAACCTCAACTTAAGAAGTTTATCTTTTTCACACAGCACATTATTATTATTTTAAAAATGCAATACACTCAAATTCATTTGAAGGTACGTGTTACATGCCTAATTATGACTCATGGTGAGGATTTGTACGAATATGCTGTAAAATTGCTGAAAATTCAGTTCATCCCAAACTGAACACCAAGTTCTACATTAGAAGTCCTCCATAAATGAGCAAACTGTTCTGCAATCAACTCTGGGAAACGTGCATGAAAATTGTTCAAAAGTGAGGCAACGTACACACACACACACACACACACACAAACACACACATATATATTCCAATTTGCAAGAGGTAAATTTAGGATGGCTGTTTAAATTTTATCAATGTGAGCAGACAATAACGCTGTTCTGTTTGGAATTAACTTTTCAGCAACCTCCTTTGGGTTTCCAGGGGAACCTTTATTATTCTTTATTTCACTTTATTACAATAGTCACAAGAGCAGTAATGATGACAGCCTCTAAGCAACAGGAGGCCCTGGCAGATAAAGATTTCAGCAAAGGTTTTGTGAACCTTTCCTGGCAGAACGGATGGGGGATAACATAAAACAGGCATATTAATCCTAGGAAGAGTGTTAACAAAGCTATTTTCATTGTTCATTGTTCACATGCCAAAAAACTCCCACAGACCATGCCTTGTTCCCTCTCAAAGCCACAGGCAGCATTGCAGCTGATTATTCTGGCAGCTTTTCTTTTCTGCTTTCCTCCCTTTTCCTGGTCCTTCATTCCTTCTCTCCCATGTGCTATTATCTGGGAGATGAAAGTCCGCTCACAGAGACATGAATGGTTCTGATTTTCTTGGGGTAGTTTTGGAGAGAAATCAAACTGAATCCAAACAGATCCAACAAGTTTCGCTCTTAGTATAGTCTCCTGGTCCAGATGAGAAAGACACCTGCTTAGGACATCCTCACCATCCATCATCATCCTCTTCCCAATGCGTCCCTCTAACCTAGAGCTCGGTTCTCTCTTGTTTGCTTAGCAAAGAAAATGTCCTGAATTCAAATTCTTTGCATTTGGGGAAAGGGGCGACCAAGAAGGACTGAAAATCAACCCAGACAAGCCAGGAAAACTAAAATTAAAAGTCTTATCAGAGTGCTTAAAGAAAACCTGACCCTGAATTAAAACAAGCGGACGAGTTTGGCAAGCTCACGAGCGATCCCATCAGATGCAACCAGAATTCGGACCGGTCCCATTGTAGAGAACACGTGACATGAGGAAAAGGAAGAACGTTCTCTTCTTGGCAAGACCAGCCACGCTTCCCACGTGCGAATGTGTCATCGCAAAAACACAGCTTGCTTTCAAGCGGATAAAGTCTCAGCTTCCACCCCACCCCTGCCTTTCAAAGGAGCAGATTACTCCACAGAAGGTGGCCAACCTGAGCTGGGATGACCTCAGCAAGCTAAAGAAGGCTTGGCTGGCACACCCTCGGATGGGAGACCAAGAGGAAATCCCAATGGTGTAGGCCACATTGGGGAACAGGGAGAAAATGTTTCGAAGAAAGCCACAAGTCCTGAATTCACCAGGGATTTGAGCTCCGTTTCAAGGGAATACGCCCTATTGCTTCACTCCCTCCAGAGTTGCTGTGGGCTCCTTACGGCGGGTGGCAGCAGCCCCCAGTGGGCTCAGGCTGGTCCTGAAAAGGTTCAGGGGGATAAGAGCTTATTCCTGGCTTGCATGGAAGGCCAACGGAGAAGGCCAGGGCTGCGGACTGGAAGCTAAAAGCAATGGAAGAGCAGCGACCAACCAATTTCCCTGCAGCTCTGCAGCACCAGGAAAGCCAGCGAGATTCCCTGAAATCCGCTCCTCCGAATTCGATGTTGCTTTTTTCCCCCCGCTGCCTCCTCTTGCCATCCGCCGTCGATGGATCCAAACGAAAAGCAAGATATGTGGGAGGGTAAACGAGGGAAAAGCGTGAAACCTTTCCATTCCACAGAGTGGCCTCTTCTCCATTCATTTATGTACATTTATCAGCACGAGTTTGTGGTAATAGCTGAGGAATGTTACTCAGGGACAGAGTGAAACCATACTGCCTATGTCCTTCCAGCTACAGCCCCCTCCCCCCTTTTTTCCTTCCCTTCCCTTTTCTTCCCTTGATGCAATCAATACACAGTTTGCAGAGTCTAAAACGAAAACAGACAAGTGGGCTTAAAATATCCAGGGAAATCCAACAATTCCCCCTCTTTGGAATAAATCACAACCCCTCCATTCGCCTCCACCCTCAGCAAATGATAAATAAATCTTCTAAAATCCTGGTCAGTTTTGGCAAAACAGCTGCTTCCTGAAGTCATGTGCCTGTATTTACCAAGAGACTTGGAAACCGTTCCACTGCTTGTGATTTTAAACCCTAGAAATGCAGGCTTGCATCTGGACAGAAACGATGCTTCTTCAGCTGTGGAATTCGGCAGCTGAAACGCAGATTTCTTGAAGGGGGATTTACCTGCCAAACACCCACAGCCAGGGAGCTTATTTGAGGATGCACCCTTAGTGCATGTGAAGAGATGCATTTTGACGAAGAGGCGCTGAACGTTTTTCAGAGTAGCAAAATGTGCTTTGCTCAGCACGCTCGTTGATGCAAAGAAAGACTTCATGCAGGTGGAAAGCGTCAAATCCATGAAGGAAAAATTTCTAGAGCAGCAGCACTAAAAAGCAGAATTGTGTGGCTCAATTACTGCACAGTTCTGGGTCCAGAAATACCAAAATGTCATCCAGAATGGCAGGCGGGTGGAGGGAAGATTGGGAATTGAAAGGAGGTGGATCCATTTTTGGAAACAGAAGATGCACCGAGAGTGAAGAAAGGTTGCTGCTTTGAATGACAAGGATGGCCAGACCTCTGGAGGCCAAGTCCTGTGAAGAATGACTAAAGGCACCAGCCATGCTTTGCCTAAAGAAGAAGGGGCTGAGGGGAGCCCCGGTAGAAGTCTTTGGAGGTGGAAGAGCTGCCACATGGAAGATGGGGTGGGTTCCTTCTCCATAACGGTCCAGAGGCCGGGACAGGAAGCAGTGGGAAGAAGCAGTTACAGAGGGAGATCCAAGTTCAACTTTTCCTCTCTCCGAGAGCCACTCACCAGTGGTTCTCACCCTTGACTATTTTAAGATATGTGGACTTCATCTCCCAGAATTCCCCAGCCAGCTTTGCTTTAGCAGTTGAAGGCCACTCATCTTACCGTGATCAAGGCTGAGAAACATCTCACTGAGCAGTGGAAGAGCCTGTCCCTTTGAAGTCATGGGTGCTCCATCAGGGTGGGTGGGTGTTCCAGCAAAGGTGAGATGTCCATTTGTCTTAGGTGGTCCTGAGGATCCATGCAGGGTTGGGACAAGAGCACCAACGTCCCTTCCCACCGACCCCGTGTTTCTCTTCTTCAACCCTCTTGCCAGACCAGGCAAAAAGGGGCATCCAGGTAGGCAAAGTAAAAGAAAGGCCACACCTGTCTTGATTTCACAACTAAATCCCCCTAAATCTACCCGAACCACCCAACTGGTCAGACTGGAACAAAACATGAGCGCTGTCAAGCTAAACCAGGTTCTGGGAACAGGGACTTCCCAACTTTCATACTGTAGAGAGCTGTAAACCTAGATGAGAGAGCAAACTCTGGTTTCACGGTACGATCTCTGTTTCCCTGCTTATGCCTGAACAATAGCGATAAAAGGTGCTGCCAAATGTTACCTGCACAGAAATTTAGAGTGAATGTAAAAGGTACGTGCAGTCACACACACACACACACACACACACACAAACCAGGAGACTAGAATGAGGAAAAAAAATATATTAATGGATTTCTCCCTAAACCCAAATTAGATTAAAGTTTAGTTGACCTTAAACATTCCTTTATTAGTAGAAATCTTTTATCCGTGTAACTTTTTGCATGTTTCTCCAATACCAGTTTATAGTTTTACATTCTGTGCTTCAAATCCACGGGTACTTTGTCTTAAAAAGTGAGGTTTAACATGCCCCCAGAAACCTTTCAATTATAAATAAACTCGATTGTGACAGACAGAAAAGCAGAGAAATCAGAAGATGGTTGCGTTCAAATCTGGATATGAGTCCGAAGAGATGCAAGCAGGTCATTTGTAAGGATCAAAATTCTTCAATCATCTCCAACCAAAACAAAAATAATGGAAGGACAGAAGTTTGTCCAAGATTTTTGCTAAAACTAGGGGAGGAAGAAATCACAACATTTTGTGCACACAGAGAGTTTAATCCATATAATTTACAGTAGATGGATAGATGATAGATCGGCAGAGATGGTTAAATGGAGGGCCGGCGGAGAGAGAGTGAGAGAGAACAAAATAGGAACATAAATGCAGAGTGCAAAAGTTTTAAGTAGCTAGCAATGAGTTACCCTTTCTTTCTAAAGCATCCTTAATCGGGAACAATTAACTTCAGACGTAGGCTGCAGATTAAAGTTGCAGTGCAAAGCAGATAGGACAAATAGACAGAAACTTTGTTGATAAAATAAAAGTCCGTTCAATTAAACAAACTACATAAAACTATCTCCTAACAACAAGAGCTATTGGCAATCATCTTCAGGCAAAGCTTACACATAATGTTGAAGAATGTTGCCACTTTTAGGGAAATAAATTCATCTTGATTGTTCAACAAATAATGCAAATAACATTTATCAAGAGTGCCCAGAAAATTTAAATGAAAGAGAGGTAATCTTCTGGCAATGTAACAGAACAGGCAAAATCAGGATAAAATGAGGTTGGACGGAGGTTTACAAGTTTAAGATCACTTTCAAATGTTGGATTAATACCTGAAAAGCTGGAACGCAAACACAGAGCAGATTGGCCTCCCAGGAAATGCTTCATATTTTTTTTGGGAGCGGGGGAGTGTCATTCTGAATTTTATGTTAAGTAGGGGAAATGTCTGTGATGCATATTCCTGGTTGATTAGCCTACATTTTCCTGGCAGAGACACTTTCAAACATAAATTCCCCCACATTGTACCTGCTGCATAGTAAGTTTAGCTCTACATTCAGATTCTTTTAATCAGAGAACTGCAAACAGTATTTAAAAAGGGTTTTTTTGCTGCCATATGTGATGGCTGGGCAGACTGTCGTAATTTCTCTCCATGCAAATCAGGGCTGATCTCTGTCCCTGCATGAAGCCAGAACTCAAGGTTGGCTTATTATTGTTATCAAAGAGCTACTGAGACCAGCAAGGAAAACAAACTCGGGAGAACATTTGCTGCTTCAACCAGGCAGTTGCCTGTCCACCTCTTGAAGAAAGAAAGATGTGCTAAAAACTGACCAATTAAAGGCACCAAAGACCCCTCAGCCTGATGACAGTGGGGGTGGGGGTGGACTAGATGACCTACAAGGTCCCTTCCAACTCTGATTATCTGATGTTATCTGACAGGAGGATCCCAGAACCCCTCCCCCTCCCCTGGAATTGTAATCTAATATAAAGCTCTGCTCTGCACCACATCCAACTCTTGGAAGGATTTTGCCCTGCTGGCTTCCAGGATGTTGTTTTACACATCACACACTGAACCACAAACCGGCCAGCTGGGGAGGCCGGGCTTGCGCAACCCACGTGAGACACACATATTCAAAAGGAAAAGAAAACCAGGCGAGGGGCAGCATAACTAAAGGCCGCTGCTAATGACATGTAGCCGATTCAGGAGCTGCAATTTCTAGGTTAAGCAGGTGGCGTAAATGCAGGGGAAAAGGGGGACTTTTGCAGTGGAGGCTCCTGGCCCTGATGCAACCTTCGTCGCCCTAATTGCAGGGCTCCCCAAACTTGGCCACATTAAGACTTGTGGACTTCAACTCCCAGAATCCTCCAGCCAGCGTAGTCTTAAAGTGGCCCGGTTTGGGGAGCCCTGCCTTCATGAATCCGCCTAAATCCTCCCTTCTGCACGTGGCTTCAAGAGCCCTTCAGATGCCAACCGCTGAGAATTGCCAAGTGGAGCCAAGACGGCACCGTCCAAGCAAAGATGCCGCGCCCTTTGGATGTCTCGCTTAAAGGCGAAGGGCTCCACGTACCTCTGACGCCTTCGCTTCCTCAGCCGCATCTCCTGTGCCACACCAGGCGCCTCCAGAGAAGACGGGCCAGCGAGCCAGGCGGAGGCGGCCATGGTGGGATCCAGGCTCTGCCCGGTTCAAGCCGCACAAGACGGGGCTTCGACCTCACCATGAGTGGCCTCCCTGGCTTGAGGGCCCCGTTTCTCTTTCTGCCCTCCACTGAACGCCCCTTTGGAAGGGCAGGTAGGGAGGCTGCCCCCCTTTTCCTTTCCTGAGAAAGGGGTGCACAATAATGTCATACCGCACGTTGCAATATTATAAGGTGAAGAAGAAAATCAAGGCTGGAAAGGTGGGTGGTGAATTGCAATAGTCTTCCCAGCCTGGGCCTTCCCCAGATACAACGGGCCCAATTCCTGTCCAGCTCTCCAGTGAGAGGCAGTGTGGCCTAGCGGTAAGAGGGCAAGACCAGCATGGGGCAGACCAACTCCAAGATCTCTCTGGTGGGATCTGTCTGGGTGGCTTTGGCCCAAGGAGGATTTCTCCCTCTTCCTCTTCCTGACAAGTTTGTTCAGAGGATAAAATGGACGGGGAAACGTGACCTCCGGGAAGAGAAAGGGGTCCGTCCATCTCACAAAGGCATAAGAGCTCAGATGGGGGAAACTTTGGTGTAGCCAAGTTATCCTTTCCTTCATAATCTTTGCGACAGCCTTTGTATTCCACCGGTAATCTTGAACGAGCATCACTTGAAAAGAAATATTACCAAAACAGCTTTTAAAAACCTTAGCGCTCCCTCCGTATTTCTGTCCCACCCCAGTTTTCTCATCCCACTAGTAAATGGGCTTCGGGATCCAGCTTCCCAGACTGGAGCAATTTCCCTTCATTCGGAAATAAATCCCACGACTTTACACAACGTTTAAAAAAAAAAATCCCCCCATCTCTTAGTATCTTCCGCATGGAGCTGCTTTGTGCCCCTCCCCTTCCTCAAAGATCCCTTTCCTTCTTCCCAACGGTGCCCACCCAAACCTTAACCCCCTTTCGTCCTTCCTGGTCTTCAGGTAGAGTTGGCTGAGGCTGCCCCCCAGCTAGGTGTGAGATGGAGGGAACTGCTCTCCGGTCACTCCACCTGAGCTGATCGCAGCTGCCCAACCCACTTAGCCCTGGTGGGTGAGAATCAGGACCTCCCCCCCCCAGTGGCATTGGAAGGTCTTCCCAGCTATTTGAGCCCGCCCTGGTGGGTCCCCTGGAGCTGGTGCCAAAAGAGCAGGAAAAACCCTCCGGTCAGTAACGCTGATGCAGATAAGGAGAAGTTTAGCTTGACTTCAGATGTGAAGGTTCCCATCTCCCTATTTAGTGGGACTCTACACGGTGATGTCACTGTGGAGGAGAGGACCAGGTATCCTCCTCAACACTAAAGGAGGAGGGCTCCAGCCCTCACCCATCAGCCCAATCCCGTAAGGAGACCCTCTGGCATCACCCCAGAGGGCAGCCCTGGCACAGGGCAGGCCTGAGTGAGTGGCTGCAAGCCCAGAAGGAAACCTCGGCCCATTTGGAGGGGCCGGCTCTTAAGGAAACGGATCAGGGGATTCACCCAGCAGGACATGAACCTGCTGCTGAGAGGCTTTGGCTGGATGGGAAGAAGCCCAGGGAGGCAGGTTTCCGTGGGCAGAAGGTGGGCTCTGGGCTGCACTCGCCCACTCCCCGTTTGGAAGGTGATCCACCCAAGGAGGTGATTCTTCTTCTTCTTCTTCTTCTTCTTCTTCTTCTTCTTCTTCTTCTTCTTCTTCTTC